>PIJE02000230.1:0-35000 GCA_002895965.2 Coryphaenoides rupestris | reverse complement strand
TCCGCAGAGCACAACCCGAGACACATACAGCACAGCCGAGTGAGTAGACAAGGGGCAACACACACAGCGCATACAGATTATGAAACACAAACACTGTAGATCTCCAGAGCAGCCGCAGAATGCTCTTCTGGATGAAATAAAAAATATATATATTTGACTGGAGCACTGATCGCAAGGTGATATGACGTGTTGTTTATGAAGCTCTTTTTCCTTTCCCTCGCCGGGAATAATCAGGCCTCATTTTTTATTTACGCCGACATATTTACGCTCGACAACATCTCAAATCGCAGAACATAACTGCAAGGTATTATTCCGGCTCGGCTACCCCCGTAAGTAAATGTGTCAATGTTAAGTAAAGTCAAACAGATGTGTTATGTATGCATCGTTAAAAAATCGTCTTTCACGTAGGCCTACGTGCATTTCGACTTGCGAGAGCGATAACTTTACAAGTGTCCCCAACGTGTGATGTGTATCTCAGTGATGTGTGTGTGTGTGTGTGTGTGTGTGTCTGTGTGTGTGTCTGTATGTGTGTGTGTGTGTGTGTGTGTGTGTGTGTGTGTGTGTGTGTGTGTGTGTGTGTGTGTGTGTGTGTGTGTGTGTGTGTGTGTGTGTGTCTGCATGCCTGTGTGTGTGTGTGTGTGTGGTTTCCCTGAGTCCTGTTTGTTGCCGTTATGCGCTGACTCACTGCACCAGAGAGAAGGGTGAGGCCCCAAGTTTTTAATCGCTCTCCCCCATTTCCCCAGTCGTCCTCTTGGCCGTCTGCTGCTGCTGTATCTCTCTGTCTCCATCTCTCCGTCTCTCCTTGTTCTTCCTCTGTCTCTCTGTCCTATCAGTCTCTCTCATCTCCTGTCCAACCGTCTCCGTCTGTTGGCTTGGCTTGTCTCTCTCCTATTGTCTTGGTCTCTATCGCTCTGGCTCTGGGTTTCCTCTCCTCATTCCGGTGCTCGTCTGAGTGCCTTTCTGCAGTCTCTGCCGCATGAATACAGATTCAGTATTGTTTTAATATATTTATGACCACATTATCATCCTATGTGTATGCCGTTGTTGTATTGTCATAAAACCCAACCACACTGTGTGATATTATTTAGTTTGCCTAAGTTTCCTACGTGAAGTCATGAAAAGATTTGCGCCATTAAAATACGTGATGAAGTCATAGGAAAGGGAGAGGAATTGAGTTTATCTACAGCATGGAGAGACGGTGGAGCCTTGAAACCGTCGAGGTGGAAGACCCTCCGGCCTTATAAATTCCTTATAATGTTTTAAATCCGAGGGGGCCCGCGACAAACAGAGTGCCACGGAAATAACCAATGAATGTTTAATCGCTGTCGAGCGCGGGCGGCACGCGACACCGTCACCCCAATAACAGTTCACCGACAGTATTCCTCCACCCTCAAGTCTATACCCGCCTCCTGCCCTTCATCCACCCTATAGATAGATAGGTGGATAGATAGGAATAGATACCGTCTCCTCTTTGTCTTGGCAACCCCTCTTCAATTCACACTATAGTCTCTGGTGTCCTTGTGAGGTAAGTCATCGTTGAAGAGCCATCAAATCACAGAGGAGAGAAGAGCAGAGAGCAGAGAGGAGAAGAGAGGAGACGAAGAGAGAGAGGAGAGAGAGAGAGAGACGAGAATGAGAGAGAGAGAGAGAGAGAGAGAAGAGAGACGAGGAGAGGATTGAGAGAGAGAGAGAGATGAGAGAGAAGAGGAGAGAGAGAGGAGAAGATTGGGGGGGTGTTTCAGGGTCGTCACACATTGTCCACATCAGTTGGCCAGCGGTGACTGGACTGCAGTGCCCAACGCCCAGAGCCTCTATTCTGCATTATTCACTGTGTTGTGTGTGTGGTGGGTGGTTGTCACTAGAAAGCATCAATCAACCATCATTTTAGTTACAGTGGAGGGGGGGGGGGGGGGGGGGGGGAATAAATGTGAATAAATGCCGTAGACGCAACAACGCATAACACTGAATCATACCTAAAAACTGATTTATTAGGCTGTGCAAATGTCAAGGCGTGGCTTCATGAAGCTAACACAGCATCATCGGAAATAATGGATCTCAGGCGGTGAAAGTTTGCAAAAACAACAAGACTAAGAACATGCCGGCAGCCACCAAGGACCTTCTGACAGAGCTGTCTTGCCAGAGCTGCTCTAAGTCTTTGGATGCACCAAGGACGTAGCAAAGACTGGGATATTATATGGTGAGTCATCATGCTGTGTTCCCCGGAAGGCACACAAAAGAGAGAGGACATTATGGATTATACATGAATGAATTGTATTTATATAGCACACTTTATAATACAAACAAAATCTCAAGGTGCTTCACAGCAAGGGTAAAAACAATCATAATACAATGTTAACAATGATCAATTTACACAGGAAACCTACAAAAAAGGCATAAACCAAAATCAAATTCTATAAATAATTATATAAAATATTACGGACACAAATGAACCAGAGCCCTAGGGGGAGGCAGAGAGAAACAAGTGAGTCTTAAGATGATATTTAAAAGCAGCGAGTGAGGCTCTAAGGCCCTAATCGTTCCATGGAGCTGATTCCCAGCACTCCCAGCAAGAGAAGAGATTTGAGCTGCCAGACCAGAGTGACTGAGGATTGGTGAGGTGAGGATTGAGGGGTGAGGAGCTCCTGAAGGTAGGTTGGACCGGAGTATCGTATATAGAAAAGCCTCTGCTGAGGGGCTTCCTTGGAGCAGATTGTTTCAATACTTTGGGATTAGATTTGTTCTATCCTCTCCTAAGCAGTATGGGCACACAAGTTAAGTCAAGATGCCGACAGCTTCAAGGTTCACCGGTCTTTATTTATACAGAGCCAGTCGGGGGCATTTGATTTTAAACTGAGTTGGTCAGCTGCAATGTTGCATGCGTGTGACGAGAGGAGAGGAGAGGAGACGAGGAACAGAGAGAAGAGGAGGGAGGCGATGAGGAAAGGAGAGGAGGTCAGAGGAGAGAGGGCATGTGACGTTAGGAGAGGAGTGGAGCAGAGAGGGAAGCCAAGGAAGGGGAGGGGAGAGGAGAGGAGAGGGAAGAACATGAAACGAGATGGGGGGAGGAGCTAAAGCTACCATAATGAGCACGCTGCGGGGTAATTTATCGGCTACGTTAGCAAGACTAATCCTTGTCAGGTCACGCAATGTGTCTGCTGGCCTGGACACATTCTATGGGCGAGAAAAGGACGCATTTTTACTTTTGTTGCATCCGCCGTGAATTTGGTTCAGTGGTGCTGACTAGACGCTCCTTGCGACTGCTATTATTTATAATATGGATTCTCCCGCATACCTGTGGTCTCCCTGTATAACAGCCTGCTGTGAGCTATATATATCTGTCCCTTGGATGCACAGCCGAGCATGCATACTGACGGTGGGCTTTCTTTCGAGTGCTTTTCGAGTTCTTTCCTGCGTTTTATTTCTGTGGAGATGAATGCCGAGCAGACAGACAACAACAAACAACAACAACGCATACTGCACCGTGAACACACCCAGGCCACGATCATAAACCCGAGCAAATTGGTCTTGGCGAGTACAACGCGTGTATTAATGTGGTTCAAGTAGAACGTTTGTTTGTTCTGCAGCTGCTGAGTGAGTGGACACAGGATAGAGAAATGAGTCTGATGAGACACAAGCTATTGCAGCAGCTGTTGTCAATCAAGGTTCAAGTTTGCTTTGTAATCAAGAGGTGATTGTATATGCACAGTGCAACCTTCATTTGTGTTTGTGTGTGTGTGTGTGCATGCGTGCGTGTGTGTGTTTGTGTGTGTGTGCGTGTGTGCATGTGTGTGTGCGTGTGTGTATGCGTGTGTGTGCAATGTCAAGTGCAGGCAGATCCCTGGACTTGGCACAATCCCCCCTGGGAGAGACTCACACAGGGACACTCCGTTTGCTCCATTCAAGGACACATTATGCCAGCTCCATGGTCCCCATAAACCACCGCAGGTCTTTTAACCTTGTCACTTATACATACACACTAGGGATGTGCATGACTGACCAAAATCAATTTCGAATAGTGTACTGGTCTTAAGACCCCCCCCCCCGAAAAAAAGAAACACGGAATTCAGTTCCTCTTTTTAATAGAATGGATCATAAAAAAATCTAAGGGTATTGCGCATAAATAGGCACTTCAGATAATCCTGCAGAACGTTGATCGGCTCAGCTGACCGACAATAAATCAAAATGACACCATTCACCATCGTAGCCTATAATAACAGCCCATCAATCGGCTTTAATAAGCAAACAGAAACAAAAACAGTAGCGTGTTAGATCAATGAGGCTATGAAAATTAGGCTAACCTCTAAATATAAAAATCAATTAAATGAGAATGGTTTGCTGCACTTAAAGAAAGTCTTTAACGACTTTAACGTTCTTGTTTAAAAGGATCAGCATGTCGACGTGGTCAGGATGACGGCGAGAGCGCAGTCGGTTAAGGATGAGTCCTGCCGCCGGAAAAAACCCTTTCCGACGGCACAGACGTAGCGGGCCACACACAAGTACGCCTTTGCGAGTTGGGCCAACCTCTCATACTTCGTCTCGTTCACCTTCCACCAAGCAAGGGGGATCCAAGTGGGGCGGGATACACTCTTCGTCACAGTAGTGGCTGAATTCCATTTCAAGCGTCGTAGATGTCTCCGAGTGGCACTCTGCGCCGAATAATGTTGTAGCTGTTGTTAAATGCGCTGCGCCGTGTCGCCCTCTCTTCACTCACAGTTTAAATTTAAATATCCAACAGCTGGCGGTGTGAACAATAAATCAATGACCATTTACTGTACAGTAGTACTAGCCTATATTTTGGTTGTAACTAAACCATTCATAAAACTCTGACATGAAAATCGAATGTGAAGACTGGCACGACTTTTCGAAAATTCACACACACACACGCACACACACATACGCACACACACACCACCATCTGCTTTAACCTATAGACTATATGTGTGTTGTGTGTGAGAATTGAGTGTTCAGATTACAGTTTACTGCAATGTGTAGGTGAGGTTATAAAGACTAAATGTTAATGTAGGTAGCTGCAGACTAAAGCGTACAACGTATTTGTTGACCAATTCAAATAGTTTGATTGGTTGCTGGCCATGAGTTTGAGAGGTTTGATCAACAGAGTTCACTGGAATCCATAAACATGCTTCCTAAGTGTCCCCCTACATACAACACACTCTCTCTCTCTCTTCTCTCTCTCTCTCTCTCTCTCTCTCTCTCTCTCTCTCTCTCTCTCTCTCTCTCTCTCTCTCTCTCTCTGCATGACTCCGCATTGCTCTCAGCTCTGTGGGTATAGTAACACACACACACACACACACACACACACACACACGGTCATGTATGAACAGTGTCTCTATAGGAGTCTGACAGCTGCATTGTTTTTTCAGCAGTAGTCCTGTGTATCGCTCTCCATGGTGCTGAAAACCCCAGTCTGCCATCTGGAGGTGTGTGTGTGTCTGTGTGTGTGTGTGTGTGTGTGTGTGTGTGTGTGCGTGCGTGCGTGTGTGTGTGTGTGTGTCCTATTTCCAAAAACAGATGCCGAACTGCTTCCTATCCAGGCTGCCTCATGATGAACACTTTGTTAAGCCCTAGTGACTTCATTCAGCCTGGCCAGCATTTCAGCCCAAATAAGTCAGTTTACGACTCATTTTCGGTGACGTCTCTGAGACCCGTTGGCTCATTAGCACACAAGCGGCTATTTAAATCAAAGACAATTGGGTGGAACTATTCCTCCAGGTATTCCACTCAACAAGCGGCCGCATTTCGTGAAGAATTTAAATATAGTTCTCTCGCGTTTATATACCACGAGAATCTCTACAGTTGGGAACGTAGGTATTGCGGAACTTACCACTTTGCTGCAGTTTTGAACGGAGTCCAACAAAGTCGAGTCGTTCAGGAGCGTAATAAATCAAAAATATAACCGCATAATAACGCTTTGTTTGTTCTCCGTTTAATCAGCGAAAGTGTACCCTAAAATATCATGAGGTTTAGTTACTACCGATACATAAAGGTGTTTAATATCACACCTTTATGTGCTCAGTCTCTCTGGGTAATTCCATTCCATTAGGCCTCACGGTGCTTTGCCATGGAGGTTACACACAAGATTAATCACTGGTGTAAAATGAGTTCACTTCTCCCATCGTCCCGGGTTGCCTGCTAATGGTGTCTCACGCACACGCACACACACACACACACACACACACACACACCACACACCCACACACGCCGTCTCTCTCACACACATACATGCTGTACACGCACCCCACATCTATCGCTCATACAGACACACACACACACACACACACATAACACACAGTTAATCCAGAGACAGAGCAGCCAATGACAGCCCTCCTACGAGAACTAATTAGGCTTCAAGGTGGAGGAGGATGGAGGGTGGGTTCCAGCTGCTTGGTTCTGTCCTCTGGTTGCCGTGGCCTGCTACCTCCTGCCTATCCCATGGCCCCAAGGCTGCACTTTAAACTAGACTGACTCTATTGTCTGGACTGGACGGACAGAACCACTGAGCCCAGAGCCCCAGGCTTGAATCGAAAATGGTCTTTGCTCATTTTACACAAATGGAGTTTGATGATAATCATTCATTCTTATTCATATCGTCCTGAGAAAGGATTAAACCATGAATCCACCCCCACCACGGTTCATAATCATGCCGTGGGATGAGGGTTTAGGATGATTTCTCCTCATTATCAGCTGGAAGGTTGTTTTGATCTCCATATCGGTGAGTAATCTATGGCGCACCATCGCAGTGTGTGGGCGTGGCTGGGTGTCAGCCGCCGGCAGCGGATACGGCTGCGGTTGGGGGCGCACGTCGGGGATGAGGAGGTGTCGTCGAGGCATGGCTCTCAGATCATCGCGGGTCTTCTTCTGTCAGAAGCGTCAACAGACGGAGGGAGCAGACTTTGAGGAGGTGGCTGCTGCTGCTGCTATATCTTCATATGGAGGTGCTGTTGTTCACCAGAAAATAGCCCCAACCATCTGCTCCCTCCGCTCCGCTGCGCGTCGAACGTCACCATCGTACGTCCACAGATTGTCATTGGATGACGTGCTACCACCGCCGCCGCTACTGCTGCTGAATCACCACCTGGAGTGGGGCTAGGTACTGTGTGTACCTACATACATACTGCCTAGGTACCCCCCTGTGTCTCGCATTCGCCATTCTCTCTGTTTATGCTGTCTGACTATAATAGACACCGGAGACATATACAGTATACTATATATAGATGCCGCAGTGGCCTTAGGATCGCCGTATTGGAGAGGCCCCAGACTGGCCTGACGGCTTCCCTCTCCAGCCTGAACTCTCATCGACTTTTTTCTGATGTGCGACTTCCTGGATCTCAGACATGCTCACACACAGAAACGCACCTATATACACACACACACACACACACACACACACACACACACACACACACACACACACACACACACACACACATATGGACAAAGAAAAAACTGCACGTTTGAATTTTCCTTTAAAAATGCTGGGATTGCAAAAAAACTTTCAATTTGCAATTTAAATAGGAAGGTTTTATGATGATTTTTGTATGCACATGTCAGGAGTGTGTGTGGCCAGACCCAGAGAGGAGATAAGGCTCTGCACTGTGTCACCCCAGGGGTGTAGCAGAGCAGGATGGGGGGCTTAGTGGGCTTGGTGGGCTGGGGATCAGACTGGGGACCAGATGAATATAGTGCCAAATGATCTGTTCGTATGAAGACAAACGACAATCTTCTTGCCAAAATGGGTGCAGATTTTTTTTTGTCATTAAAGTCACTGAATAATTGTCTGTCATGCAACATAAAAAATAGGTATTTCCCAAAATTGTATAAAATTGACTTGGAAATTATCCAAAAATTCCATATTACAAGTGAGAAAATAGCCCTTGTTAAAAAGCAAGACAATAAACAAGACACACACACACAGACACCTACCCTAGTGTGCATGTGTGTCAGTGTCATGTATTGTCTGTCTTCTGTCTGTCTGTCTGTCTGTCTGTCTGTCTGTGTGTGTGGCTAATGTGTGGTAATTATTCACATTAATTGCCATTCCTATTCATATACCGTACACACATTGTTTCATGATTGCTTGAATCCGGGTACATATTGGAAGGCAGCACTGCGGACAGAGAGGTCATCTGCATCCTGACTCATCACGCTATCACTCCCCGTAAATAATCAGGACGGTACGATTGTACCTTTTTAATAATTCATCTCACACAATGGAAACCATGCTCTTGGGGCCAAGTGCTCTTGGAATATTCAGCACCTAATCGAAATCTTACAAAAAAAACCGCACTTTTTTTTACAGACGTTTTTACAATCAAACAGGGACACCGTCTCTAAGTGGCTGTGCTGGTCAGAAGCTGCACTTAGAGGTGAGAAGCGTACAAACCCAAGTGCAGATATGGGATACAGGGTGCATGCATGGAACTTCATATGATGTATGCTACTCTCATACCTTGTCCATCGTGCGGTTTTTTAGCTGACCATCGATGACACACTAAACCACTCTTTGGTCCATTGGCCGTGTCCCATGACTAATGGACGTGATGTAATGAGGTCCTACAGGGGGGGTCCAGCATCCCCATCTCATCCCATTCGATGGTAATTGCAGATTGCATGACAAGCAGTACCAGCACTTTACTCGTGATGGAAGTCTTACAATGGTAAAAGCCTTTCATTTCACTCAAGTTGGGACCAGGGACAGTCAGACACAGGTAGTTGTGTCGTTAAGTGGACAACATCCAAAAGTTTCTAGGTTCGATCCCCAATGCCCATTGCTCTCTCTCTCGCTCTCTCTCTCTCTCTCTCTCTCTCTCTCTCTCTCTCTCTCTCTCTGGGGGCATGGCCGTCATCCCAGCAGGGGTCAGTGGCTCTGGTGTGTGTGTGTGTGTGTGTGTGTGTGTGTGTGTGTGTGTGTGTTGTGTGTTATTCCCCCAATCAAAGTGGAGTGCCTTCGTCGTGATACGTCAGCTCTCAGGGCCGTGAAAACGTGTGTCAGGAGAATGGGAACAGTGTTTCTATTGATCAAAGATACCAGAGGCGGGGCTGAAATGTCATCTCACAGAGAGAGGGAGAGAGGGACAGGGAGTTACAGAGAGAGAGAGAGAGAGAGAGAGAGAGAGAGAGGGGACAGGGAGTTACAGAGAGAGAGAGAGAGAGGGGGAAGACAGACTGGACGGTCCCAGGGTAGTCACAGGCACACAACAAGCAAGAGCACCCCTAGTGGTAATCATTGGGTAATACAAGTTGCAACTTGCATACTACGTCACACAAAAGTTGGCCCAATCTGAGCATCTTCATATGTTTCTTTGTGCGTTTTGTCGTCATTACAGTTTATTTTCAATCAATGTTTTAATCTGGTGCTCGCTATGGATAAGACACAGTGTAGATCTCTTTCAAAGATCGTGACCGTGACATCTCTCGACAATAACTGATCCTTCGCTAAGCGTTTTTGGGGTCGTGTGCGAAACACGATCTGGTCGGCATCCACTTTCCACCGTCGGCTCGACCGCGGCCACCCCTGCCTCCCATCCTACACCCCCACTCTCACTCCTCCTCTAACCTATCCTCTCTCTGTCTCTCCCCCTCTCTCTCTCTCCTCCTCCTACGTCCCCTCCCTCCCTCCCTCCCTCCCTCCATCAGGCGTTTGGCCAGGCCTACTCCAACCAGCGCAAGGTGGCGGCGGACCGCGAGACCAACGAGGAGACCCTGCTGCGCGAGTCGGCCTCCAAGGAGGCGTACTACTCGGGCCGCCTGCTGGAGCTGCAGACGGAGCTGATGCTCAGCAGGTCGGTGGCGTCCAACGGCCAGGCGGAGAGCGAGCGACTCGGCGCCGTCGTGGGCGACCTCAAAGAGGTAGGGTGACCGTAACAGCCGCAGCTAAGCTAGCATTTAGTTAGCCTTTGTGAACAGGTGTGGGGGATTTTAGGTGGGAAAACGACGGAAAGCAGGACAGAAATGTCTGTGGAGCAGTGGCAGCCATCTTGTTTATACTTATTTTTTGACGTTTTTATTGAAATATGCTTTCACTATACATTATGGTCATGTTTGATTAGCAATACAAATACATTCATTACATTTGCAGAAGAGAGTGAAACAGCAATATATCGCTGACAGTACGGTCATATTGGAATAAAACCAGTTTGATGCACTCATAATTACTAGTTTAAGCCCTTGCCGGTAAACAGCAAGATAATTCGGATAAGATGTTACACAACACTAAGTACTATTTTTAAGTGCCCCAAAAGGGGATGGGATTGGGATTGGGATGGCTACGTGTAAGTGGTTCAGGGAGGTGTGGAGAATTCAGATGAAACTAATGTACTTTCAGGAAATCCATATTTGACCCAAGGGGGGCGGGGACGACGTTTGTGTGTAATTTGACATGTGGGTCCTGGCGGGGACGGGGTTTGGCTCTGGTGAAGTTCGAGCTGGGGTCAGACACTGCGTCCACGACCCCATTGTAGAGGCCAATCCAGTGCTAAGCTGAGGAAGCAGAGAAATGCGTGCGTGCGTGTGCGTGTGTTTGTGTGTGCGTGCATGTGTGTGTGTGTGTGTGTGTGTGTGTGTGTGTGTGTGTAAAGTCTCTGATTCAGCACTTTGGCCATCGGTATGAAGCACTGCAGCCTGCAGGCAGCCAGGGAGTCAGCTCCCCCCTTGCAAGTTCACTGAAGGAAGCACAGGAGCACAGAGGAGGAGAAACATGTGAGGCAGGGAAGCAGACAATCCCATGTGTGACACAGTATTCTGAAACTCTATGATGCCTTAGTTTAATTTCACCGGCCTGCAATTTCCAAACAGATTGGGATCTGTTCACCGACAGACACCTAAAAACTGAACATGGATTCTATTGGTCCCTTAGAGAGTCAGGGCTGTGTACGGATGAAGAGACATTGTCTGATAAACTAAGGGATTGTCTTCCTTGGGAATTTGTGGCGGGAAATAAGTTAACATGGCGGTTAATCCAGTGGGGACACACTAGACACATCTGTCCTGCAAACCGCTGTCACTTTAAACGATTTTAAAGGAGGAACGCCATATTCCAGATTAATGGAAGTTTCAAGTTTGAACATCCAGTATGAAAAACATGCATTCTCATTTGAAAGGATTTGTTACCAGTGACAAAAACATGAGCGTAGCCCAGACAATGTGGTCTGTTTCACGGTATCTTTTTCTCTCTTTCTCTCTTTCTTGCCACAGTGCGTTTTCTCCACTGACATATTATCTTCAGCAGCGTTCCAGGTCTGATGCCTACGCTTCAGTCTCTCTCTCTCACTGCCGTTTCCTCGGAGCTGCAGAGTGCTGACTCGTCCAACTCACCAGCAGAGAGGCAATTTGTCTCTCACAGCATCTCTGAAAGTTCCCTTTACCGATGCAAATATCTGTCATAATTGCCATTTAATTATTATGATGCATCAGTTTATGATGATTGATTATTAGTATTTGTATTATTATGAGCATTAGTATTATTTTATTATTTGATAGTGCTTTGCATTTTTTTCTATAATTATTGTATTATATTATTGTATATATTATTATTATTATTGTTATTATTGTTATGATGATTATTATTATTATTTGTATTGTTATTATTGTTATTATTATGAATAATGTTATTATTATTGTTATTATTAGTATTATTATATTGTTATTTATTATTATTTGTATTATTATTTATTATTTGTATCATTGTTTTTATTCTTTTTTTTCTAGTTGTGGTCTTATGCTGAGCTAAGACATCGCTTGCCAAAGTAGCCATCCCTTATTTTCCCACTCCTCCCACTTGCCATGAATCTACTGACTATAATCGTCGTCCATCTTCTCCTCCCCGGCCTCCTGCCGCTAACCTCTTGGGTCCTCTGACCGGACGCCTTCAGCTGTTCCGCAGGCTCGCTGGACGTCACGATGGTGCTCTCAAACTGTCAGATCCAACCCCACTGTTTTTGTAGCCTTTGTCTCTCATCCGCTGTTCTCTGCGTGTGTCCTCTGTCTGTCATAATGTATGCTGTAAATTATACAGCACTCTTTGGCTGACACGGGTTGTTTTGAATGTTGATGTGACTTTGTTTGACCCCGCCCCCCCCCCCTCCGCCCCTCCCCCCCCCTGCAGAGTAACGAGATGCTGGAGGTGCAGAGGAACCGGATGCGGGAGGAGATCAAGGAGTCCAAGTTCCGGGAGGGCCGTCTGCTGCAGGACTACACAGAGCTGGAGGAGGAGAACATCATCCTGCAGAAGCTGGTGTCCACGCTGAAGCAGAACCAGGTCAGGAGCACCTGGAGCACACACACACACACGCAGACACACACACACACACACACACACACACACACTCACAACACACACAGATAAACAAACGCACACGCACACACTCACACACACACAGATAAACAAACGCACACCACACACACACGCAGACACACACACACTACAACCACCGACACACACACACACACTCACACCACACACAGATAAACAACGCACACGCACACACAGACGCACACACACCACACATGCGCACACACACGCGCGCAGACACACACACACACGCACGCACGTGCAGACACGCAGACAGACAGACAGACAGACAGACACACACAGACAAACAAACGCACACACAGACACACACAGACAAACAAACGCACACACAGACGCACACACACACGCTCACACACACACACGCATGCTCACGCACACACACATGCTCACACACACATGCTCACGCACACACATATGCTCACACATACACACATGCTCACACACCCACACACACACTCACACGCATACACACACACACAGACACAGACACACACACACACATACACACACGTTATAAGTATAATATAAATACATATAAATACACACACAAACAACACCACATAAATACACACACACACACACACACACAATACACACGTTCCTAGCACCCAAGAGTTGGCAAAGATTTTGTCCTCGGTTCTGAACCCATAGTTCTAGTTTATTCTCCCCCATCCTCACCCTCTTCCTCCTCCTCCTCCTCCTCCTCCTCCTCCTCCTCCTCCTCCTCCCTCAGGTGGAGTACGAGGGCCTGAAGCACGAGATCAAGGTGCTGGAGGAGGAGACGGAGCTGCTCAACAGCCAGCTGGACGACGCTCTGCGGCTGAAGGACATCTCGCAGGGCCAGCTGGACGAGGCTCTGGACACGCTGAAGGGCGAGCGGGAGCAGAAGAACACGCTGCGCAAGGAGCTGGCGCACCACATCAGCCTGACGGACAGCGTGTACGGCGCCGGCGCCCACCTTGCGCTCACCGTCACCGGCGTCAACAGCCTCAAGTTCCCCGAGGACGGCGGCATCGGATTGGTGGTGTCCAACGGCACCGCCGCCGCCGCCACCGCCGCCGCCGCCGGCAGCACCGCCGTCGCCGCGCCCTCGATCGTCGTCGGCAGCAACGAGGACAGCAACCGCTGCGCCTGTCACCTGAACCTGCAGGGGGCGGTGCTGGCCAAGATCAACGGCGTGGAGTACCCCGTGTCCGACCTGTTCAGCGAACTCAACCTGTCGGAGATGCAGAAGCTCAAGCAGCAGCTGCTTCAGGTCAACGCGCGTGCATGTGTGTTTGTGTGTGTGTGTGTGTGTGACAGAGAGAGAGAGAGAGAGAGAGAGAGAGAGAGAGAGAGAGAGAGAGAGAGAGAGAGAACGATAGTGTGTGTGTGCAACAGAGAGTGTATGTGTGTGTGTGTGTGTGGGGGGGGGGTGTTTGTGGGGTTGTGTGTGTGTGTTTGTGTGTGTGCGTGCAGGGTTGGTGTGCCGAGGTGAACCTGTAACTGTGTGTGGTGTGTATGTGTGTGAGAGAGAGAGAGAGAGAACAATAGTGTGTGTGTGCAACAGAGAGTGTCTGTGTGTGTGTGTGTGGGTGTGGGGGGAGGTGTTTGTGGGGTTTTGTGTGTGTGTTTGCGTGTGTGGGTGCAGGGTTGGTGTGTGTGTGGGTGTGCCGAGGTGAACCTGTAACTCTGTGTGGTGTGTGTCTGTGTGTGTGTGTGTGTGTGTGCGTGCGTGCATATGTGTGTGTGTCTGTGTCTGTACGTCTCTGCGTCAAGCTACGTGAGCTGTTAGTCATTGCCGGTGCCAAGATGCACTCTTGAAAGATTTACTCGGCCACTCGCTCCGCCGCTTTAAATCTGCCCACTTTGCCCGTTCACAGTGAGGTCGGTCAACAGCGGGCCGTACTTCAAACCATACGTTCACACACCCACACTGGTAACGGCCGCATATTTCCACGGTACACTTCACTCTTCAGAACAAATTGATCTTGTCTGCCCAGCTGTATTCTGTGTGTGTGTGTGTGTGTGTGTGTGTTGTGTCTGTGTGTGTGTGTGTGTCTGTGTGTGTGTGTGTGTGTATGTCAGGTTGAATCGGTGCATGATTCGCGTTGCAGACACAGGATGTCAATAAGTGCATTCAGGGCTCCAATGACATCGTGATATTGTGAGGCGATGACATGACGTCGACACAAACAAACCACCGCCAACGTGAGACCCAAACAGACGTGTGTGTGTGTGTGTACACAAGGCACACACACACCCATAGCAGAACCCCCAAGACGGGATTTTGCGACTAAATTGTTCGTCTCCCGATGTTTTCCGTCCAAAATCCGAAAGGATGTTCGCCGACGCTCGCGCGAGCCTTTTGCTCCCGTCTCTAAATAAATAATATCCATGTGCAGTCATGCTCCTGTGCCTACACCTGCGCCTTCCTTTTTTTTGGGGTTGGTTGTTATTTTTGGGCTAAGTTGGGCCATGCGGCGCTGTTCAGCGAGCGCTAGGATCCCGAGCCAGGCCTGGAGCAGTTCCCAGAAACAAACGCACCCTGTGTTAGCACAGCACCCTGTAGTTAGCAGAACGCCGTGTAGCGTCATGTTAGTGGTGCTCCATGTTAGCGGACCGTAGTGTGTGTGTGTGTGTGTGTGTGTGTGTGTGTGTGTGTGTGTGTGTGTGTGTGTGTGTGTGTGTGTGTGTGTGTGTGTGTGTGTGTGTGTGTGTGTGTGTGTGTGTGTGTGTGTGTGTGTGTGTGTGCAGAGCTGCATGCTAGCTCTGCATGGCTACAGGGAAACAGCCGTCAGTGTGATGACCATCCAGGGAGACGTTTCACCGACAGAGACACACAGCTCCCCTCCCCCACTCCCTTCATCAGCTTAGAGACAGGGGGACAGGATTACTATAAATAGATAAATACATTTAAAAAAAACACTAGTATGTGGAAAGCCCTGCAGAACCTAAAGTTCACATTTGATGTGACAGAGCAACATGTCACTGGTGCACAGCAGAGTGCATTACAGCCCAGTGCACTGTACCTCTCTCTACCGCTCTCTCTCTCTCTCTCTCCTCTCTCTCTCTCTCTCTCTCTCTCTCATTCTCACTCTCTCTCTCTCCTCCTCTTTATCGATCTCTCTCTCTCTCGCTCCACCTCTCTCTCTCTTTCTCTCCACCTCTCTTCCACGCCACCTCTCAGTCTCTCCACCTTTATTTGTCTCTCTCTCTCTCTCTCTCTCCCTCTAACTCTCTCTCTCACTCACTAGCTTCATGTTGGTCATTCAGTAACTTAGTAAACTGAGTCATTGTGTCAATGAAGGACATAAAGTCCCGCATGTGCACGTGCACACACACACACACACACACACACACACACACACACACACACACACAGAAATGTAATTAGCATGACTGAAACACAATTGAGGTGCTTCATTACAAATTCCTTTTCTAAGTTGAAATCTTTTGGGAAATGTGCTAATTCAATTTCCTACACTTATTTTTTTTCCTGTAAATCTGCTCACTAATCAAGTTCCTTGTGGCTTCCATTACTGTTGATTGAGGATAAAACCCCTAAGCTCCCTAAGTCGTTTTGTATAGCTTATCTTCAGCTGTGTGTGGGTGCTATATTATAACCAGTCTGCCTCCGCCCTCTCACACCGCAGTGTCTCCTCCCGTCCCGCAGGTGGAGCGCGAGAAGGCCACGCTGCTCATGACCCTGCAGGAGTCCCAGACCCAGCTTCTGCACACGCAGGGCGCCCTCGGCGAGCAGCACGAGCGCGTCCACCGGCTCACCGAGCGGCTCAACGCCGTCCAGGGCCTCAAGGAGGGCGACAAGAAGCCCGAGGACTCGCAGGAGAGCGAGAAGCCCGACGGCGGCACCCCGTCCCCGCCGGCCGACGGCGCCCCGCACGACTACGACCCGGACATCCGCGGCTTCGAGATCTTGGAGTGCAAGTACAAGGTGGCCGTGACGGAGGTGATCGACCTGAAGGCCGAGCTGAAGGCGCTGAAGGAGAAGTACAACCAGGCCGTGGAGGGCCAGGGGGAGTCGGAGCGGGGCCACGCGGAGGACAGCAGGGTGAAGGCGCTGGATGAACAGGTCCGGCCAACAATACACTGTAATACATTTCACAGTCAGCAGGACGTCTGGATTGGAGTAACTACAAGCGTGCAGAATGAAACTGTTCGTTATGACTGCATAATTGTGAATAACACATATGCACACATCAAGATACAATAATAGATATATATGTAGTTATATGTTTTCAGAACAATGAAACAATGAAATATCTAGCTAAGGAACATCTAGCTAACGAACAAACTCATGAACCACCATTTCCATGCACGTCTGACACGTCTTCCCCCTGGCAGGTGTTGCGTCTGGAGAGAAGCTGCCGCGAGGGCCGGGAGCGAGTGGTCTGTCTCGAGGCGGAGCTCCGCTCGGCCAGCTCTGTGGCGTCCGAGAGCCACGGCATGCTGAACGCGGCACAGGACGAGCTGGTGAGCTTCAGCGAGGAGCTGGCACAGCTGTACCACCATGTCAGCCTGTGCAACAACGAGACGCCCAACCGCGTCATGCTGGACTACTACCGGCAGTGCCGCGCTACGCGTGGCGGGAGCCTCAAGGGCTCCGACGATGTCCGGGCCCTGCTCACCCCGCGCCTGGCCCGCCGCCTGGCCGCCGTGGCCGCCGCCTGCTCCTCCGCCGACTGCACCACCCCGCCACGCAGCCCCATGGACTCTCCTTCCAAAGAGCCCCAGTCATGCGAAGCTCAGACCAATGGCACCACCAACGCCACCACCATCAATGGAGAACGGGGGTCTCCACTCGGGTTCCAGCAGGGCAGCCCCATCCGCTGCCCCATCAGCCTCTCACCGACCCCATCGCCGGGACCCTTGGAGCTGGGCAGCGACCTTCGCAAGGAGCCCATGAACATCTACAACCTCAACGCCATCATCCGGGACCAGATCAAGCACCTGCAGCGGGCCGTGGACCGCTCCCTGCAGCTGTCCCGGCAGCGGGCCGCCGCCCGGGAGCTGGCGCCCATGCTGGACAAGGACAAGGAGTCGTGTCTGGAGGAGATCCTCAAGCTCAAGTCCCTGCTGAGCACCAAGAGAGAGCAGATCGCCACCCTCCGGCTGGTGCTCAAGGCCAACAAACAGGTGACAACCACGTGTTTTGGTTTGTGTTCCCCTGTCTACAGTATTGTGGAATCATTCTCAGCTGTCATTTTCATAATTCTCAACTGTATTTTTTGGCAATCCACAAATAACATTTTCTTAATGTTCTTCTGATTTTTTTCTGTACTTTTTCATAATTCTCAACTGTAATTTTTCAGAAATATCAACTCAAATTTTTCATGATCCATAAATACCCCAGACATACTAAAGACCATTTTGTCCAATGGCAGACAGCGGAGGGGGCGCTCGCCAACCTGAAGAGCAAATACGAGAATGAGAAGTCCATGGTGACAGAGACCATGATGAAGCTGAGGAACGAGCTGAAAGCTCTGAAGGAAGACGCCGCGACCTTCTCCTCTCTGAGGGCCATGTTCGCCAGCAGGTGAGACCGGCTTCCGGAACATTCTTCCCCGAGAGCTAGAACACACGCGCCTTATTCATTCTCTATGGGCCTTATTCACCTATTTGGTCCCATCTTGGTCCTGAATGCTAGCTGGTTCTAAATACACACAGCAAAAGCATTTAGAACCAAGGTGGCCACGAGGTGAATCAGACCCATCACCCTCTTTCCAATCCCTTCTACACTATATCTCATTTGAACTCATCCTCTTCCTCTAAAACCATCAATGAAATCTGCCTGCCTCTTCATCTCTGTGTGTCTCAGGTGTGACGAGTACGTCACCCAGCTGGACGACATGCAGCGGCAGCTGGCGGCGGCCGAGGACGAGAAGAAGACGCTGAACTCGCTGCTCCGCATGGCCATCCAGCAGAAGCTGGCCCTCACGCAGCGGCTGGAGGACCTGGAGTTCGACAACGAGCAGACGTACCGCGGGCGCACCACCAAAGTGCCCAAGATGCGGAGCAGCCCACCCAAAGTAAGTCACCGTGGCGGTTGCAACCCCCACCCCCCCCCCACCCCCACCCGAACGCTCGTCACCACTACTCCCCCCCATGAGGAACCGTGGCATGGCCGCACCTCCCTTCATCTCACCCCCTCCTCCACCCCCTCCACCCTCAGCCCACCACAGGCACCAAGGGGTCCTATTCCCCCGTCCACCGTGGTGCGAATCTCCTTCCGCAGACCGAGCCCTCCTCCATGTCTCGGCTAGTCCCTAGAACCCCCGTCACTGAGTCTCCAGGGTCCAGACGGCTTGGGTCAGCTTTATATGAAGTGATTTACTTGAAAACCTCTCAGTCTGCTTCTGGAGAGATGGTGAAAGAAGACAGACCAAAGAGGTGACACAGCAGCATGCTGCATAAATGTGTTGGCTCACAACGCCCCCTAGTGGTAGTGGCTGTTGAATTACAACAGGGACAAAATCTAACTGCTGTACTTCTTACTAGAAAAGGACTTTATGAGACCATATTTAAAACATTTTAATAAAGGCCATTCGGGATATGTACCCATTTTACAACAATTCTTCATTCCATTACTAGTTGGTAATATCAGACCAGTCCTTACTAGACCAGGTTTGCTTAACTTTCCTACCACAATAGATTATACAGTCATCCATACCATATGAAACACAAACTATTATAGAGCAATCATGAAGTTGAAATGTGTAAAAATCAATTGTTTGATCAAGGACACAATCCGTCGCATTGTCTGTCTGTCTGTCTGTCTGTCTGTCTGTCCACCTGTCCGCCTCTCTGTCTGTCTGTCTGTCTGTCTGTCTGTTATACTGACATACTTTCTGCAGACATCTGCAGTCGCGCGGACGCACACACGGTCGTCTTCATACTCCAATTGAGAAAATGGTGACCTTACGACAAAACAAGTGGGGGAAAAAGTCAATATCTATGTAGTTTTAACATTGTTATAGTCATACCTGTGTACTTATGACCAATAATTGTGTAGCAGGTCAACAAATTGGATGCAGTTATGGTCCACGGGGGAGCCCTGCTGCCCAGAGCCGGCCCCGCCTATACTCATCTGTCTCTCACCGAGCCCGCCACCCTTGACCTCCTGACCTCCTCGCACCGCTCCCCACCCTTCCATGCCTCCCCCCCTCTCCCCTATTGTGTGTTGTCCTTGTGCACTAACCCTGAGTGTCACTACTCTGTACGTCTGTCTAATTTATCAGTCTCTTGTAGATTGTCAGCAGCCTGCTGCTGCCACGTTACCGCCACTCTCCCCACAAGTAAGGCGAGGGAGAGTCCCAGTTACCCGCAGGTAACTAGCCCTATAACTAGCCCCCCACCACTCTCTGCTGTAACCAGCAGGCCTCAGCGAACACATAGTCCCACCCACCACCCCACACTCAGCACACCCCTCACTCATTAGAATCAGAATCAGATCAGAATCAGAATCATTTATTACCTTAGTTTCTGCAAACAAGGAATGTGCTTTTTTCACACCATCTCTCTCTATATTGTTTTTCGATCTTTCTCTCTCTCTCTCTCTCTCTCTCTCTCTCTCTCTTCTCTCTCTCAAACTCTGTTCTATCTCTTTTTTGCACCCTATATCCCTCATGTCACTCAACCGAGGATATAATCTGCATGGAAATCAGACACCCATAGCCAAGCACGTGTCATTTTGTAATCTTGCTCTCCAAAAACCTGTCCATCAGCTTGTCTTGGTTGTTACACAAACACTATTGTTACAGCAAGACAATTTTGGATTTGCAACTTTTCTTTCTTCCTGTATGGTTTGAACACACAGGACACCTGTACCCAGGCATAGTTCTGTTCATAGTTAGTAAAACTTCTATTTTATTAACTAGTTTATTAACTTTAGTTAACTTTAGTTAATAAACTGCAGCTAAAACAATTCTCCACAGTCTCAGGCATGTTGATTAACTGAGACTGTGTCCTGAACATGACGTGAATTGATTGATCATTCCATGATGCAATGAATACAATTAAAAGATATATTCCACAGTATATTCTAGTGTTCCACAGCAATGATGTCTTCTCGTTAGCCGTTCCGTCTTCTTCTACTCCCTTCATGCTGCCTTCTGGTTTGCATGTCTGTGTGCAAAACCAAGGAAACTCTTTCTGCACTGATTGCATGTCCTGCATTTTGGTTTTGGAAAAAAAAGAAACAAATATTTCAGTGTCTGCGGTATCTTAAAGTTGTAGGCCATTGTTGTCTTTTCCTCTTATTCTCACTTTAATGTTTTTCTTCCGTCTCCTTCAACGCTTCAAGTCCTAACCTGGTGGTGGACCTCCAGGGATACCGTCTGACAGCCCTCCCAGATGGCGGTGGCACCCTGCTCTCACCCTGCGACACCTGGAAATGCCTGAGCCAGCCGCCCCACCCCCCTGGCACCTAACGCTCCAGCCCCGCCTCATCTCTACCCATGGACCCCCGTCTCTCTACCCATGGACCCCACCTCATCTCTACCCCCCTGGACCCCACCTCATCTCTACCCATGGACCCAAGCCGCAAGTATCTAAGAGGACATCTCTTTGTCGCGATTCCCTCCATAGTGTGTGCTGTTCATGAAAATATAAATCTTATCTGATTTGTATTTAATGGCGATATACTCACAAATAGTGCAACTCTAGGGACAGATTGATTCATCCTCTTTGTATCAGCACCACTGCTTCCATACATGTATGGAACAGGTGAGTGTTGCGTCTTTTGAAGAACACTGGATGGTACCTGAGTTCATCGGCTATTAAATACATGCAGATATCAACTTATATTTTGATGACAGCAGGAGCCACTCCTAATGGAGCGGGAATATGATCTAAAGTTAACCCGTCTTCAATGGACCCCGCACCTGACCCGACACCATGTTGGACCCACTCGCGGAATTCACCACTGAGGCGTACGAGTACTATTCTCCCCAGCACCCTGGGGTTTGCGGACCAAAAAGGACCTGTTCTGTTTAACATGCCTCCGCTCCCACTACCACCACCTCCCCACGCCCTTTCACTCCCAACCCTTGGAGTCCACCCTGGGTGCCTACTGACCCTGGGGACACCCCCCCCCCCCCCCCCCCCCCCCGTCCCCTTTTAAAAAGCCCCCAAGTGAAGGCCTGTTGCTCCTTTGGTTTGAGCTGAAATGACACTGATGTTGCAGTGCAGCAGTGTGACCCATGTTGTAAAAAGTAAAGAATCCATGGGAATGGCAATGTTCCCCCCTATTTATTACATTATTTATTATCTATTTATGAGACTTTATTTGTTTTTATTTGCAATATTAGTTTTTTTTTATGTATATTAGTGAATATTTATTACATTACATGCTTATGTTCTATTCATGTTTGTTAATCATTCTTTAGTATGACAATTAGGTCATAAACATCACAAAATTAGACTTGGGGCTTGACGCCCAAGGAACAACACAGAAGTGCTGTTGCTTTACATTATGAGCAGCAAGTTATACTAAATGCAAAGAATAAAAAATACAATTATTCAGCCGGTGATGGATTCATTGTCCATCACCGTCCGCTTTAACACATTTTATTGGTGCTCTGTTCATGTTGTTTTGAAAATGTCTACATAAATAACTATATTTTATACTTTCATGTTTGTTTTAGTTCTTCTTCTTGTTTGTCAGTGTATGCTCAGATAATTTGGGCGTTTAAATTCTGCTAATGTATCAAGAGTCACACCAGTGCATTGAAAGCAATTGCTTAAGTGTTCACTTAACATTTTAGCATTAATCACGACCATCGGGACAAAAAAAAAAAAGACTCCTGTTAGGACCTTATTTGCAGCAAACCCAATATACACGAACCTGTTTAACGATCTCATCGACGCTTCTTTCCGTAGTTACAAGCACAATTATGCACTCTGCGTCGTCGAAGCAATATAGCACTGGTCTCAATCGTCTGTCTCACTATCGTTTCATCTCCCAGATGACACTAACCAGCAGATCAGAAGAAGAATGGAATCCTCAAAGCTATTCACGGGAATTCCCCCCCTCCCCCCCCCCCCCATTATCCCATATCAATCCACCATTTTGAACTTCAGCAATATGTTTTGTCGCATGATCAATCTTACAACCTGCCTCTACTCACGCTCTACACCTGATGGAACTAACCCGTTTGGACAATACGTGGAACACAGTACAATGTGTGTTATCGTTGTTCGTCGACGTGGATGGATAATAATTACTGTCTCGATGTATATTCTTGTGAAATAATTCAATAGCCATAGAAGACAATCTCCGACGTTGGGTCTGCAAATGGACAACATCTCTCAAATAAGCTCCTCAAAACGACGAGAACGTGTTGAAAGTGTTGAACGCATGTGTGTGACACCCGTGGTAACAAGTGGACGATGATGTTGTGTTCTACAATGTGCACTACAATGTGTGTTTAATTTGCCTCCCTCTGAATGCTGATGGACACTGTTACGTCAACCCAGTCATTAATCGGGTTCATAATGGTTCCTCACCAGTAGACCAGTTAGGCCGATGTCCTCTTAATTTCTCCCCTTCCACTCTCTTGGTTGGTTTGCACAATACCCAAGCGGACGACGGTGCTAATACTATATCTAGTACTAGACACTCGTCAAGACGAAAGAAAAATGAAACATGAATTGAATGGAAAATGCCGATCTACTCCTCATGGTTTTACTGTTTCTATTTCACTGAACACACATCTCCATAACAGTATTACAGATGTTTCAATATGAATTAAAGCCCTGTCCTTTGACATATAGGATTTGTTCTTGTGTTGGTGGCATTTATTTAACATCACACGCACACACCACACACACACACACGGCACCACACACACATACATATACATATACTCTCTCTGTTACACACACACACACATACACCATTGCTCTTTCTCTCTCTCACACACACACATACTCACGCACACACATACACATACATTCTCTGTTGCACACACTTACACTCTCGCTCTCTTTCTCACACACACACACACACACACACACACACACACACACACACACACACACACACACACACACACATACACCATCTCTCTCTCTCTCTCTCTCTCTCTCCTCTCTCTCTCTCTCTCTCTCTCTCTCTCTCTCTCTCTCTCTCTCCTCTCTCTCTCTCTTCTCTCTCTCTCTCTCTCTCTCTCTCTCTCTCTCTCTCTCTCTCTCTCTCTCTCTCTCTCTCTCTTCTCTCTCTCTCTCTCTCTCTCTCTCTCCTCTCTCATGTGTGTGTGTGTGTGCATGCGTGTCTGTGTGTGTGTGTGTGTGAGTAAGCCTTGTTACTGACTTACTGACTGTGTTTAATATAACTGTGATTCAGGACCCTTCCCGTACCCAAACAATGTCTACGTGCATGTGTGTGTGTGTGTGTGTGTGTGTGTGTGTGTGTGTGTGTGTGTGTGCTCAGTTGTGTGTGTGTGTGTGTGTGTGTCAGTGTGTGCGTGTGTGTGTGTGTGTGTGTGTGTGTATGTGTGTGGTGTGTGTGTGTGTGTGTGTGTGTGTGTGTGTCTGCTGCTGTTCCCAGCCTTTTCCTTCCTGGCTGAGAGAATGAATGCAAAACCAGCTTTCCCTCACTTAGCCCCCCTTTAATGGGAGGGAATAACAGAGAGAGAGAGAGAGAGAGAGAGAGTGGAAGAGAGAGGAGAGGAGAGAGGATGAGGAGAGAGAGAGAGAGAGAGAGAGAGAGAGAGAGAGAGAGAGAGCATTACTGTTACAAATATATTTTAACACACACACACACACACACACACACACACACACAGACACACACACAGACACACAAAGGTTTGGGTAATGCGCCACCGGGGCAGTTGCCAAGGGCCTCGAGTGGCTGTGGAGGGGCCCCTGGGGACGACACGGTTCCCAGGACTCTGAGAACAAGTCTCTCTTTTTTCCCAGGCTGCTGGCTGGCTGGCTTTAAACTGGCTCCATCACGGCCGCTACTCTGCAGTCGGCTCCATACGCTGCTCTGGTCCACACGGAGGGACGCCCTCTCCCCGCTGGCACCCCGCATCTATAACCCCCCCCCCCCATCCCCAGTATATGAGTGGGGAAACAATATCGGTATTGCTTTCACGTTGGTCATATTAAATGGCGGGCATATGAACGTGGTGACAGAATAATATGGTGTACTCACGACTCAAACTACAAAACTATTAGAATCATGATGTGACGTTGTGTGGGCACCTGTACCAAACAGACGTGTGTGTAAATGTGTGTGTAAATGTGTGTGTAAATGTGTGTGTGTTATAAGTGCGCTACATTAGGCGACACAAAATGCAGCCGGACATCGCACACGGCCGTATTGCGATTTTTGATCATATTCCGATGCGTCGCTCAGCCCTAGTCTTCACGCAAAGACGTCTTTTCAACTCTGCGGATTTCTGTGACTCTAAACAAACCAGAAGGACGCAAACAAATCCACTTTAATCTCGATTTTAGATCCAGATCGGGGTGGGGGTGGGGGGGGGGGGGGGAGAAAAGGCTTCGAAAATAATTGTGAAACTTGAAACGATGCCAGGAGGATCAAAACCACCATGCCAAGGAATGCAGTGAGACGGTAGCCGTGGAAAAATAAGGGGAAAGAGCGACCCCCCCCCCCGGGGAAGAAAGGGTCAGAAATAAACATTTAAGAGAGTGGAGCCTGCGCTGTTTGGTTAAAAATAACAGTTTAATCAAATGCCAAAGTCCCAGGACAATCAGAGGCCCAGAGGCGAGGGAATGTGCTGAGGAAACGCTCTAATAATGGCTTGCTGCTTGGATATTGTTTGGGCAAAGACCACAGAGGAACATGTAAGTGAAAGGTAAGATGGTACAAGATTATGAACTAAACCTGCCTTCGGTATAACTGGTATATAATATAATGTAGTTTATGGAAAGCTACGGCATACGATAGCTTTCAAAATTGCTTCACGTGCCCAAATTGTTTTTGCCAAACTGAGTATCCTATCTTACCTATATTTGTATTACTTCTCTAGACTTACTGTAAATTTTGTAAATCTGTTATATATTTATTCTACTGCTTATTTCTCTATTGTTTTATTTCTATCGCTATGTAACCTGGCACAAGAATTTCCTTCGGGATCAATAAAGTTCTATCTTTATGGTATCTAATGTATAATACAATCAAGACAGACGCATACCATATACCCAAAACACAACGGGTACATAATAAAACCTACGTATTACATTTTTTGTAACTTGCTTAATGAGAAAACAGACACTGTGCCTTTAACCCACAAGCTCTTTCAGTGTGTAACACATCTATAAACATATATTCTTTACAATACACGTCATCTCCAAGCCCCGACACAGTGAGCGGTCCTTACCATAGCAGCACAGCATCCCCACCACAGCGCTTTTACCGTGACGCCTCCAAAACCAGTACTTGCGCCGGCGTTTCATCATCAGAATCCACTGTCAGCCAGTCAACGTTACCAAAAAAAAGTCAGTGTGAAAGTCCAGTGTAAGTCAGTGTAAGAAAAAAGTAAAATAAAGTAAAACTAAAAAAAAATCCCACCCACCCCACTCCTCAAAGCTCAATATTTACAATACGTCAACGACTACATGATCGCCTCATGTCCTGTGGGCCGTCGCAGGCCCCGGGTTCCCCACACCGCCCTCCCCCCCCCCCACCATCGCGAAGTGTGATCGGATCACCTACCCGAAGCCACAGCGCCGCAAATAGCGGTACAGCCGGTAACAGCTGCCCAGGTAGTCCATAGAGCTGCAGTCCTAGAGCCACTGAGCAAGGCACCACCTCACACAACAGGCTGGCAGCCAGGGGCAGAGCGAGGGCGAGAGAGAGAGCACGAGAGAAAGAGAGAACGATAGAGAGATAACAGGTAGACATCCAGCGAGGAGAGAAAGCACCAGTTTTTCTATCCGTCACCTCGTCCGGCCGATGCCGAGGGTCGCACTTCCTGATAGAGAGATAACAGGTAGACATCCAGCGAGGAGAGAAAGCACCACTTTTTCTATCCGTCACCTCGTCCGGCCGATGCCGAGGGTCGCACTTCCTGTACAGGAAGAGCTACCCTGAAATACACCTCTACCTCTCTCTCTCTCTCTCTCTCTCTCTCTCTCTCTCTCTCTCTCTCTCTCTCTCTCTCTCTCTCTCTCTCTCTCTCTCTCTCTCTCTCTCTCTCTCTCTCTCTCTCTCTCTCTCTCTCTCTCTCTCTCTCTCTCTCTCTCTCTCACACACTGTACACTCTCGCTCCGCTCACACTCTCTCGCTCACTCTTCTACTGAGTCGCTGCTCTCCTGCCTTGCGGTCTGCGGTGCGACGAGGCCCTCCGTCTTCGATTGAGACACCGGATCAGCGACACTTCTCCTCTGTCACCTTCTGAGGTGGGTGCTGTGCAACGACAACTCAGTTACAGCGCGACAACCACCGCCAGCAACAACCACGTTCGTATCCGCTTGAGTTGCTCTTACAGCCGCGGGAAGGAGAGAGGGGAGGAGAATGGAGGAGGAAGGAGGAGGAGGGAAGAGGAGGAGAAGGGAGAATGGAGGAGGGTGCAACGACAACTCAGTTACAGCGCGACAACCACCGCCAGCAACAACCACGTTCGTATCCGCTTGAGTTGCTCTTACAGCCCGGACCCCCAACCCCGCCCCCCCCCCCCTCCACCAATGCAGTCCGATTTCTTGAGAGGCGTCCAGGTACCAGTCAGTTCAAGGTGGTTCAGTCTGATCCACGATATTTCCCCCACATTTCAGCGGTCAGGAACGAGACGTTGTTTTGGGAGTTGGCTGAGCGGTAGCGTGGCTGAGGAGGCGTTAGCGTGGTGAGGTGAAGAGTGAACGGCGAGGCGGACGAACAATGAGAGGCCTCGAGACAGGAAGCAGCAGCTCGCCATTGCTCAGGAAGGACCAGTCAGTCAGTGCGTTGGAAAGAACAACAGGGCCTGGTTTGTCCTCACTGAAACACGGCTAAAGAGTGTGTGTGTGTGCGTGTGTGTGTGTGTGTGTGCGTGCGTGTATGTGTGTGTGTGTGTGTGTGTGTGCGTGGTGTCTTCGCAGAGCTGGGCAGTTGGTGTGTGAGTATCTGTGTGTGTGTGTGTGTGTGTGTGTGTGTGTGTGTGTGTTGTGTGATTGTGTGTGTGTGTGTGTGTGTGTGTGTGTGTGTGTGTGTGTGTGTGTGTGTGTGTGTGTGTGTGTGTGTGTGTGTGTGTGTGTGTGTGTGTGTTGTATGTGTGTGTGTGTGTGTGTGTGTGTGTGTGTGTGTGTGCAAAACACAAAAGCAAGCGGTTGTTTTGCAGCAACAATAACATTCCCACGGACGGATTGAACTCCAAGACGTCTTTTCAACGGTGCTTCATAATCTGGATGAAGTTCAAACACACAGAGTGACTCAAGATACACCCTCTGTCTGTCTCTAGTGTCTCTATAGAACCAACGACATACTGTATGTATCACTGGCTGAAACAAAAGAGAAATCTTCGTATTTACTCTCTATACTGACTCATATATAGTATTTAGAAAGAGTGACTGACTTCCACATTTTTATGTCATCATCACCATGTAGTTCTCTTTCTAGTAAATACCATGACAGTAAAGTAAAGGGTCGATGAGGAAGTCGCCTCTTTGAGGTCCACGAGTGGATTCTCGAACAAAGACGACATATAACACATTTGTACACGTTTTAAATGATGAAGACAGACGATAAAGTAGATTAGAAATAGAATCAAACGATGATATTAGGCTATTTCCAAGACATACGTGGAGCACACAGGGGACAAGGAGTTTCCACACGGTTGTAGTAACCAGTACCAACAGTAACAAACTCAAAGTGTGATTTATGGAGCGACTCCTCTCCTTCCTGTTTACGTTTCATCCTTCCAAGTTGAGTGACTAAAATACTTACAATGTGCTGCCACCTGCTGGGTGAACGACGGGACGTCGGGCTGACGGTGTGGAGTTTGTGTCCACTTACTGCTCAGCACGTCCACCACAACCTGCTGTGATTACGGACGGACCGGCAGGAATGCTGGGATGGCGGGCGTGTGGTTTCGGTTTGACGTGATGAATTATGACACACACACACACACACACACACCACACACACACACACACACACACACGCACACACACATATGCACCAAAACAATGCTGGAGATATGTCTCCGCCGGGGGACTATTCTCTATCGCATTCTCTCTCTTTCATTTCCACACCTCCACACACACATTCATGTGCACACACACACACACACACACACACACACACACACACACACACACACACACACACACCACCACCACACACACACACACCACACACGCAACACGCACACACACACACACACACACACAACACACACCACATCAATGAAGGTCACAAATTGGCGTCGCCGTCGAGAGCACAGCATGGGAACAGGCTGTGTCGCTGCACCTTTAAAACCTTTAAAACCTTTAACTCTGGGCACCTATAATGATGCAATATTTTGCTACGCTATGTAGCTTTACGAGATTTAGGAGCCAGCCAGCGATAATCCTGCCCCGCCCAACGAATGAACTGCACACAGTTTGAGGTTATTACAGTATAATAAAGAATGCCTCAATATACATACAGTATGAGAATGAAAGTAAAGAATATAGAGAATTCAAAGAGCTTTGCAAACATCTCACTCTGCATGTGAGGAGAGTCAATGCAGTGACATTATGAGCTACTATGCTCTGATAAACCGTGGATATATACTGTATATTTTCATGAAGTCTACATTATAATATAATCAAGTAATACATATTTAATACCTGATAGTGTTATCTATTATCACAGCTAGAGGTCATGCTCTGCAGAGGACAAGTGAAATACAATACTCCCAAAGTGGGCTGGACTGAAAGTGGGCAGCGCTGCGACACACACAAGGTGCAGCCTGCGGTCAGATGCTGCACTGGGAGGCGTCACCATCTGAATCGCAGGGAGCTGCGGTTGGAAATGGGGAAGACGGATGGGAGGCCATCAGTCTGTAAGGGGTTAATGACAAACTAAATCACTTTAATCCCAGGATAAAGCCATTATTATCAAGTTACATTCTGATAAATGAACTCCTCTCTCTCTCATCTCTCTGGCCTCTTCTCTCTCTCCTCTCCCTCCTCCCTCTCTCTCTCTCTCTCTCTCTCTCCTCTCTCCTCTCTCTCTCTCTCTCTCTCTCTCCTCTCTCTTCTCTCTCTCTTCTCTCTCTCTCTCTCTCTCTCTCTCTCTCTCTCTCTCTCTCTCTCTCTCTCTCACAGGCCATGAATAATGCTGCATCAACCATGGCCAGTGTGTGTGTGTTCTGCCTGAGTGAGTGTGTTACAGCGGGGAAGACTTAGGAGCCTTTAATGCGTGACGTGCGCTGCGCAACGGCACCACAACAATGCCAGCGGCAGTAGGCCAGTAGTCCACAGAGACACTTTTCATACAGTCCCACGGCCAGCTTCCCAGACATAGCACAATTAGCTCCATTGTGGCGCAACGATGCCAAAGCCCTGACACCAGTTCAACCCTGCAACTGCTCCCAACATGGAGGCAAGCTCGGTGGTAGCAAGTGAGCGAGTAGCAAGAGTTCTCATGTTAACGTTATTATTTGAAATTATGAATACAAACGCATTGGTATTCATTGTTCTTACGTGAACAAGGCGACATCATTGTGTTTGTGGTAGTGTGTGTTATCAGACAAATTGTTATAGGGACACCAATCTCTTGTGATTGGCAAAACAATGTCCACATGTATTCATTTTGGTGAGTTTTCAGCAGTAATGACCTGGGGAGACCCATCTGTGGGACACTAAAAACAAATAGGGAGAGTAACCAGACACACAGACCAGATACAAGCCATTAAAGAAAAAAAAAAACCAGTTATACCGCTCCAGTGCATTCTGTAATAGAGGTAAAATAATGAAAACCTCGGGAAGGACCTCTGTCCTCTAAGCACACCCCAGAGGACCATTAAACGGCACTACTGAACCGTGTCAAAGGGAAAGCTTCCTAACTGTCTTGGCAGTAGTATAATCAAACTGAGCCTATTATTCTTCTGGGTCAATGACCTCCTCGCTTTTTTCAAAAACACAAAACAAAACGGAACAATTGGCTCACAAATAAGTTGGGTTTGCAAACCACAACACTAGTTGTTGACTCTAGTTTCTTTAGACAGATAAAGCTCACACAATATAGAGTGCAAGTGTTGTTGTCACTGGACACACTCACAGTCCTCAACACTCCCCAAAGCAAAGTTCAAAGTTCAAAATGAGTCAGTGCGCTGGTAAAACTGCAACACTGGTGTACAGTTGTCAAGAGTTTACCAAAGACACAGCCCCTCATGTGAGAGATAAGAAAAGGCGTGATGAGGCATGATTTAGTTCCTTCTACGTTTCTGTTTCTGGAGTCAGTAGAAGGAAGCACTATCACATTATGAGTATTATGATTGTGTGTGTGTATGTACTGTACTGTACTGTACTGTACTGTACATAGATGGGCTTGTTGTCTGTATGTCTGCATGTAATAATAGGTGGAGAAAGATTGAAGACTGGACACATGCATATTAGAGTTGGAGAAGAAAAAGAGAGAAAAACATGACCTGAAGCGGTTGCATAACTAGACCAGGGCTTGTCTCTGCAGGCTTCATACCTGTGCAGCACTCAGGCACTCAGAGAGCAGGCCTGCCTACGACTGGGCAGACAGTTGTTGTTGTTGTTGTTGTTGTTGTTGTTGTTGTTGTTGTGTTTACACCACCTGACAATGCACCCAAAGGTGTCAAATAGTCACAGACAGCATGACTGTCATACTTAATTGTAGGCCAATCGATGCTATTGATGCCAATCCAAAAACAGCAGCCTGTTCACCATCACTATCACAGGTGTCACAGGTGAATTATAAAGTGTTATATAACTTTCTTGCAGCACAATGATCAGGTAATAAGTGTTTATTTATATATATATATTATATATATATATATATATATATATATATATATATTGGTTTTTTTGTGGTAAAGAAACTCACCTGAACTTTCCTCTTCCGAGTCTGAAGCGCTGTTGACAGTTCGCTGTTTGCGCCGAAACGCGGTTCTCCTGAAGTCCTCCATTCCACTGTTTTGCGATCGCGCCGACATCGTTGTGATCATCGAGGAGAATCAATCAATCAATCAATCAGTCAGTCAGTCAAGCAATCAATCCATCAGTCGATCGATCAATCCACAGCCCAAAGTACAGTACAGTACAGCACAGCACAGCGCAAGACTACAACTGCGGCTTCTCGCGTCAACCAGCGAACACACCGCAGCCCGTTTGAGTAGAAACGCGTGTGACGTCACGTTACGGAGCTCCCCCCCCCCCCCCCCCCCATGAGTGTGATAATAGAGCAGATCCATGGGGTGCCCTACAGATGACCTCAGTGCAGAGACAACAACAATAATGTGACCATACAACCGGATCCCCACTCATCACACTAAAATGTTGTGCTTGTGCTTGTGTGTGTGTGTGAGTGTGAGAGTGTGTGTGAGAGAGAGAAAGAGAGAAAGAGCAATGGTGTATGTGTGTGTGTAACAGAGAGAGTATGTGTATGTGTGTGAGAGAGAGAGTGATGGTGTGTGTGTTTGTGTGTGTGTGTGTGTGTTTGTGTGACAGAGAGAGAAAGAAAGCGATAGTGTAAGTGTGTGCAACAGAGAATGTGTGTGTATGTGTGAGAGAGAGAGAGAGAGAGAGAGAGAGAGAGGTAGAGGTGTATTTCAGGGTAGCTCTTCCTGTACAGGAAGTGCGACCCTCGGCATCGGCCGGACGAGGTGACGGATAGAAAAACTGGTGCTTTCTCTCCTCGCTGGATGTCTACCTGTTATCTCTCTATCGTTCTCTCTTTCTCTCGTGCTCTCTCTCGCCCTCGCTCTGCCCCTGGCTGGCCAGCCTGTTGTGTGAGGTGGTGCCTTGCTCAGTGGCTCTAGGACTGCAGCTCTATGGACTACCTGGGCAGCTGTTACCGGCTGTACCGCTATTTGCGGCGCTGTGCTTCGGGTAGGTGATCCGATCCACACTTCGCGATGGTGGGGGGGGGAGGGGCGGTGTGGGGAACCCGGGGCCTGCGACGGCCCACAGGACATGAGGCGATCATGTAGTCGTTGAACGTATTGTAAATATTGAGCTTGAGGAGTGGGGGTGGGTGGGATTGTTTTTAGTTTTAGTTTTAGTTTTACTTTTTTCTTTACACTGACTTACACTGGACTTTCACACTGACTTTTTTTTGGTAACGTTGACTGGCTGACGTGGATTCTGATGATGAAACGCCGGCGCAAGTACTGGTTTTGGAGGCGTCACGGTAAAAGCGCTGTGGTGGGGATGCTGTGCTGCTATGGTAAGGACCGCTCACTGTGTCGGGGGCTTGGAGATGACGTGTATTGTAAAGAATATGTGTTTATAGATGTGTTACACACTGAAAGAGCTGTGGGTTAAAGGCACAGTGTCTGTTTTCTCATTAAGCAAGTTACTAAAAATGTAATACGTAGGTTTTTATTATGTACCGTTGTGTTTTGGGTATATGGTATGCATCCTGTCTTGATTGTATTTACATTAAGATACGATAAGATAGAACTTTATTGATCCCGAAGGAAATTCTTGTGCCAGGTTACATAGCGATAGAATAAAACAATAGAGAAATAAAACAGTAGAATAAATAATATAACAGATTTACAAATGTACAGTAAGTCTAGAGAAGTATACAAATATAGGTGAGATAGGATACTCAGTTGGCAAAAACAATTTGGCACGTGAAGCAATTTTGAAAGCTATCGTATGCCGTAGCTTTCCATAAACTACATTATATATATATACACACGTATATACCGAGGCAGGTTTAGTTCATATCTTGTACCATCTTACCTTTCACTTACATGTTCCTCTGTGGTCTTTGCCCAAACAATATCCAGCAGCAAGCCATTATTAGAGCGTTTCCTCAGCACATTCCCTCGCCTCTGGGCCTCTGATTGTCCTGGGACTTTGGCATTTGATTAAACTGTTATTTTTAACCAAACAGCGCAGGCTCCACTCTCTTAAATGTTTATTTCTGACCCTTTCTTCCCCGGGGGGGGGCCTCGCTCTTTCCCTTATTTTTCCACGGCTACCATCTCACTGCATTCCTTGGCATGGTGGTTTTGATCCTCCTGGCATCGTTTCAAGTTTCTCAATTATTTTCGAAGCCGTTCTCCCCCCCCCCCACCCCCACCCCTGACAGAAATCCGCAGAGTTGAAAAGACGTCTTTGCGTGAAGACTAGGGCTGAGCGACGCATCGGAATATGATCAAAAATCGCAATACGGCCGTGTGCGATGTCCGGCTGCATTTTGTGTCGCCTAATGTAGCGCACTTATAACACACACACATTTACACACACATTTACACACACATTTACACACACGTCTGTTTGGTACAGGTGCCCACACAACGTCACATCATGATTCTAATAGTTTTGTAGTTTGAGTCGTGAGTACACCATATTATGTGTGTGTGTGTGTGTGTGGCTGCATATGTGTGTGTGAATGTGTGTGTGGCGGTGTGGAAATGAAAGAGAGAGAATGCGATAGAGAATAGTCTGGCGGAGACATATCTCCAGCATTGTTTTGTGCATATGTGTGTGTGCGTGTGTGTGTGTGGGTATGTGTGTGTGTGTGTGCGTGGGTGTGTGTGTGTGTGTGTCATAATTCATCACGTCAAACCGAAACACACGCCCGCCATCCGCATTCCCTGCGGTCCGTCCGTAATCACAGCAGGTGTGGTGGACCGTGCTGAGCAGTAAGTGGACACAAACTCCCACGTCAGCCCGACATCCCCGTCGTTCCCCAGTAGGTGGCAGCACATTCTCAGTATTTAGTCACTCAAACTTGGAAGGATGAAACGTAAACAGGAGGAGAGGAGTCGCTCCATAAATCACACTTTGAGTTTGTTACTGGTTGGTACTGGTTACTACACCGTGTGGAAACTCCTTGTCCCCTGTGTGCTCCACGTATGTCTTGGAATAGCCTAATCTCATCGTTTGATTCTATTTCTACTACTTTATCGTCTGTCTTCATCATTTAAAATGTGTACAAATGTGTTATATGTCGTCTTTGTTCGAGAATCCACTCGTGGACCTCAAGAGGCGACTTCCTCATCAACCCTTTACTTTACTGTCATGGTATTTACTAGAAAGAGAACTACATGGTGATGATGACATAAAAATGTGGAAGTCAGTCACTCTTTCTAAATACTATATATGAGTCAGTATAGAGAGTAAATACGAAGATTTCTCTTTTGTTTCAGCCAGTGATACATACAGTATGTCGTTGGTTCTATAGAGACACTAGAGACAGACAGAGGGTGTATCTTGAGTCACTCTGTGTGTTTGAACTTCATCCAGATTATGAAGCACCGTTGAAAAGACGTCTTGGAGTTCAATCCGTCCGTGGGAATGTTATCGTTGCTGCAAAACTACCGCTTGCTTTTGTGTTTTGTCACACGTTCGATGTTCAGAGTCAACGTGTTCATGCTACGCTTACGACATCCAGGCTCTTCCTGAAGGGGGAACCTCTGGTCACCCACCGCACACATACAGTATACGGTGTATCCTATAAAGCACCATTCACACACACACACACACACACACACACACACACACACACACACACACACACACACACACACAC
>PIJE02000229.1:512130-514901 GCA_002895965.2 Coryphaenoides rupestris | reverse complement strand
AGAGAGAGATCACACACACACACACACACACATAAATACATACACACAAATCACAGACACACACTTACAATTTGAACTCACACGCTTACCCACTCCGCTCACAATTAAATATACACACAACAGACACACGCACACACACACACAGAGTAACACATACACACACAAACACACACACACACAATTTGAGCTCACACACTTACACACCCGCTCACACAAAATACACACGACACACACACACACACACACACACACACACACACACACACACACACACACACACACACACACACACACACACACACACACACACACTTCCGGGGTGGACACAGTGGGCATACCAAAGGAGAGGAGGCCCCGTTACGCACAATTAACAGCAGCTTATTGTCTTGGCACTTGAGCCGACCGCGGCAGACAGCCCCTGCTAATGCAAGAAGTCAGCTAATCTTCATGGCCCGGGCCTCGGCTCACAGCTCGCCTCTCCCACATTAAAACCCATTTAGGCGCGGGCAAATCTTTCTTTTTACATTAGGGCGGCCGCTGAACTGTTGAATAAAAATCGACATCTTCCCGTGCGCGCGGTCGCTCCACCGTACGGGGAGGCGCCCCCCCCCCCACGTCACGATGCTCCACGCGTCTCCGTAAACCAAGATTTATGAACGCTCCCGGTTGTAGGAATTAGTGGAAGGTGTTGGCTAACTTTAGGGGGGGGGGGGGTTGTATGTCGGTCGTTTTAATGTTTTGCTGACCGAGGTGGTGCTCTTGAGTACAGAAGCGAGGCAGGCGCTAAGGAGGGCGTTCAGAGTAGATGCACACACACGCACACACACACACACACACACACACACCACACACACACACACACACACACACATATACAGATACACACATACTAACTAACTTCCAACTAGACATGCTCCTATTTGGCAAAGACATTTTAAAGACATTTTTATTTTGCCTCAAACTTAAATGGTAAATGGATTGCATTTATATATCGCTTTTATCCAAAGCACTTTACAGTATTGCCTCACATTCACCCATTCATACACCGACGGCGGTGTCAACCATGCAAGGTAACAACCAACACGTCAGGAGCAGTTAGGGTTAGGTGGTGTCTTGCTCAGGGACACCTCCACACTTAGCTAGGAGGAGCAGGCCGGGGATCGAACCAGCAACCTTCCTGTTGCCAGACAACCGCTCTTAGCTCCTGCTCTGGATTTCTCGACCTCACCATGTTACCCTCTAACGACTTGTTGCACTGAGCACAATACAATGCACATGGGGCCTCGCATTGCACTGGGGTTGCGCAGGGCATTGTTCTCCCAGTGCATTATGGGAGCTGGAGTCTATTCCCTGGGCCCCTGTTTGTTGTTGGGTTTTTTTCAGTGTTTTTGTCAGGAATACTGATCTATTTCCTCTATCAATCGCTACCAGCGCTGTTCCCCATCTCATTTCCTAACCCCTCTGACAAACATGAAAGACCCCCTCCCCCCCCCCTCCCCCGTAGCTATCAATAAAAGCAATCTGATCCATCTCACAAATGGCCCGGAGAGATTTCTCCTCGCGGAATGTCGCTCAGAGAGAGGGAGAGAGAGAGAGCGAGCACGAGAGAGAGAGAGAGAGAGAAGTGAAATCTGATAAACAGCGGCGGGGGGCGGGGGGGATTCGGGGGGGGGGGGTGGTACAGGGGTCGTCTGGGGTCGCGGCGTGTAATTATTCGGCGGGTCAACGCTGCGGCCGCAACAATGTCCGCCGCTTGAAGGTTGCTTGAAGCTTTGCGATCGGTGTGTGTGTGTGTGTGTGTGTGTGTGTGTGCAGGGCAATACAAACCAGGAACGAGAATACTTACATATTTATATACGTACAAGCAGACACGCGGCCGAGTCTATAACACACCGCCCAGGCCATCGGGGGGGGCCTGTTTGCGCTACGGTGGTCTCTGAGGGTTAATCTGACCCCAATGTTCGACGTGGCACAGCGGACCTGAGAAACCCGGCCGATTCGACTCGAAGCCTCTCCCGGGTTATTACTCTGATTTCATCAGATACTCACTGTTCTGTTCTGGACTCTAATGGCGTGTGCGTGTGCGTTGGGGTGTGTGCATGCGTGCGTGTGACTCTCATGCTCAGCCATTAAAGGGATCATTGTTGGACGTGCCATGGCCAATTAGTGGCGGACGCTGGTGTCTCCCGTGGCGGGAACGAGCCCGAGACCGCCAGAGAGACCCCAGACTGACTCCTCAAAGACCACCATCATCATCATCATTATCGTCATCATTCACCCTCATCATCATCATCATCTCTGGTCAGCTGACCAGCTAAACACACACTACCAGTTGGCCATCGGCTTCAGGGGTACACGTCGTAGTGGAATAGATTCTCTTCATCGTCTTCCTCTTTTGCGGTCGGAACTGTCAAACACGACCCCCTCTTGCACTCTGTCTCCTTGTGTGTGTGAGGTATGTGTGTGTGTGTGTGTGTGTGTGTGTGTGTGTGTGTGTGTGTGTGTGTGTGTGTGTGTGTGTGTGTGTGTGTGTGTGTGTGTGTGTGTGTGTGTGTGTGTGTGTGTGTTTTAGTGTGTGTGTGTGTGTGTGTGTGTGTGTGTGTGTGTGTGTGTGTGTGTGTGTGTGTGTGTGTGTGTGTGTGTGTGTGTGTGTGTGTGTGTGTGTGTGTGTGCGTGTGTGTGAGTGTTGGTTTGGCCCGGGGAACAGCTCCTGTCTCTGGGCTCCCCATCAGTGGAAATATAGGTTCCTTACATTGTCTCTGATTGCTCAT
>PIJE02000229.1:499630-507130 GCA_002895965.2 Coryphaenoides rupestris | reverse complement strand
AGCTGTACCGGTTCTGTTAGCACATTGTACTCTACTGTAGGTTACTCCGGTGCAGCCATGTCACCTCTAACGCTAATATGCCGGCGTGTTCGGCTTCGTCTGTGCTGTGGTGCTGGTAGTGTGTGAGTCAGTTATGTAACACCTCCTGTCTCCCTCTCTCCCCCTCCGGTGTGCTCTCTCTCTCTCTCTCTCTCTCTCTCTCTGTGTGGCAGGTTCTGCGTGGGAGACAAGTTCTTCCTGAAGAACAACATGATCCTCTGCCAGACGGACTACGAGGAGGGCCTCATGAAGGAGGGATACGCGCCCCAGGTCCGCTGACCCCAACCCTGACCCTCAGTGACCCCGCTCCACGTCCCCCCCTCCCCTACCCAAGACCACCCCCACCCCCCCCCACCCCCCACCCCAACCCCCCACCCCCCATCCCAGGGAGAACATTCGTGGAGGATGCCGGAGAAGGAGACGAGGAAGGTAGAGGCAACAGAAGACTCCCTCCCTCTCTCCTCGCCAACCGTGCAACAATGCAACAAAAGCACTATCCCTTCCCCCCCCCCCCCCCCCACCCCGGCGTCAACCTCACCCCTCCCACCCCCACCCCTCCCTCCAATCCACGTGTACATAACCAAGAAACCCCCCCCCCCCCCCGCCCCATTTAAGTTTTTATTATTTTGGAAGGACATGGACTGTATAGCCATAGAGACTGCTGTGTGTCGCAGGGGTCGGGTGAACATGTAAAAAAAAAAACAAGACAAAAAGAAAAATACAGATGGAAAAAAAATCTGAATAAGATGAGGACAAAAAAAGCTAAAGAAAAGAGTTTGTGACACAAGGAAGTCACGGTGTTCCTCCCAGGGCCACAGAAGCCAGGCCTTAACTGCATTTATTTCAGTTGGTTTTGGTTGTTACCAAGTGGTCCTTCGTGGGCGTCAATAAAAAGGTTCTGCAAAGGAACAAAAGGTATTTTATTAAAAAAGCAGAAAAGGGCGATATTCTCACTATTATTTGACCCAACAAGGTGTTGTAGGTCGGGGATTGTTTATTTGGCAAGGAGGTTTTAAAAACTTAAAATGGAAGAGCTATCGCTTACAAGCCAGCTAGCTTTTATGATATGAATCTATTTTAGCCGACTTCAATCAACGGAACAACGGAGAACAAGCGAAACTATAGGGTTTCCTTTTTTTAAAATGTTTTATTTCTGAATCTATTTATTTGAACAGCGCTTTCACACTGGCGTACGTGATCTACTGAAATGGAAACATTACGGGGGGGGGGGGGGGTTAAAGGTCATCGTTGAGGTGCTGGGGTTTGGGTGGGGTTTGGGTGGGGGTGGGGTGGGACAGTTGGGTTGGTTACTTTTTGTACACTGTATTTATTTGATAAGCTTTCAATGCGTTCGCTGTTGTCCGAAATTTGGCATCGATTAACATGCTGTTACTTGAACCGAACTGAAGTCACAATTATTTTTATTTTATTTTTTAATCACCCTTTGGATTTTTTTTTCAACTGCATTTCACGCTAGCTTAGCACTGATGCTATTCGCCGTCGCCTTGAGACTCGGCCATCTCGTCTTTTGGCGGCGCTCGGTCAATATCGGCTTGCCCACCCGCGCGGGAGAGAGAGAGAGAGAGAGAGAGAGGTATTTTTTCTTTCTTGTGTGGAAAATAAACGGTTTGATTCTATCAGTATTAAATTGCTGCTTGGGATGGGGGTGAAACAAACAAACAACAAGACCTTACTGGACAACAATCAAAGCAAAGCAGCCACGTTGGAGAAATCCGGCATCGATTTGTAAATTGTGGGTGTACATAGAAGAAGAAAAAAAATATTCATCTTTGCTTGCTATTGTACAATGATTTTTTCTTTTTTTTCTTCTTTTTTTTCTTTGTCATCCAGCATGAGATGTTTATTTTTAGGACAACACTTGTACATACTGTAATTGTAATAATTTTAAGCACAAATGCAATACAGTTTTATTGTGTTATCTCTCGCGTGTCTGCTGTCATTCCTTACCTTCGCCGTGATCGCGAAAGTGAAAGTTTTTGCGCTTTCCACACACCGCGATATTTTATTTATTTAGATGGGCGACCGGGTGTGTGCTCAAGCAAACTAAGGTTAAGTGTGTCGCTGAAGGGCACAGCATTAGGCGCGAGCCAGCCACCAGAGAGAGCCTCTGTGCCCGTCCATTACCCAAACCACCAGACCGTGCCGCCCGCCCCGTGATACGTGATTGATGCGAAGTGGACTCATTTTCTCGCTTTGTTGTCTCTCTGTTTCATGTAAAAAATGCCCTTTTCACTTTGGGTCCTGATAACAGAAAGCCCAGAGAATAACAAAAAGGCCGACTGTTTAAACACAGATCCACTTGAAATGTTCTCTCTGGTTTTTTTTTGCAACAAGATGCCGTTCTTGTTCTTTTTGGGGTTTTTTTTTGTTTAAGTCTTCAAACGCCGTCGTTATACCGCAAGTTTTTTTTCCGCCGTCAGAAGAATTTGCTATTTCCGTAAGGCCCACGTCGTGATGTGTCAAACTTCTAACGAGAGAACGCAGCAAACCCACACCCTGTTTTGTTTTTTTTACAATGCCATCAGCAGCCTTCGGAAAAGTGGAAGCCTGCTATCTCTTTGTGGGGTTGTTTCAACTAATTACCTGGATTTCAATTTAGAATCAGCCGGAATGCAGGGCTAAAAACATTTGGATTAAAGTTATTGGTCTAATTAAGGAGGTGCTTCTAAAGGGGGCCCTGTGAAGTTTGTCAACGGTGATACGCACTTCATGGTGTAATATCCAGGCCAATTAAGCTAATTGGAATATCCTTATCCTTGGAGAACAAAGGACTCACAGACGAACGAGAGACGCGATGCAAGAGAAAAGAGAAAACTTGATTAGGCTGCACTTCTGCCTCTCCTTCTGTCGAGATGGAAATGTTCAGAGTGGATGAAATTACGGCTCTAGTCCGAATTAAAAAGAAAGGCGCGGGGAAGAATTTATCGCTTAATGGTAGACATGTGTTTTCACGGTTCGCCTGCTCCCATGTCAGATGCTAATCCACGTTCCAAATGGGAGGCGGCTTTTTTACACTTAGCTCGCGAAACGCCACGTTTCTGCCGATGAAACCCGCAAAACCGTCGGTGGTTCACCATTCGAGCAGTTTAATATCAACGTATTCCATTACGATTTGTTATGCCAGCAGACCCATTTTCATGAAGACCTAATGAACACAATATGGTGGTGTGTAGTTTGGAGCAAGATTGCTTCAAGGGTTGCAGATTTAGAACAAATGGGTGATAAATTTACAGCGGTAATGGTTTCAATATTTGAAGGGCTGTGCAATGTTAACAACGTAAATCATTAAGGAGTCACATTTCCAGACCATATAAGACTTGAATCGGTTTAAACTAGACGGGGCTTCTGGGAACCTCACCAAATGTTCCCCGAAGCCTCTTAAAGTTAACCTCTTTCATCAACGATACGACTAAAATAAGACACAAAATGGCATCTGTTTCTCAGCTACGCGAGTCGTGCACTTGTGTTGATCTTTGAAGTTGTGAGAGTCCACTTTTGTACTCACACTCTTCGCCCAACATAACAGAGGGATACAGAACATTAGCAAGGACCCGAGCCCCTATATCCTACCTAAAACACTTCCTATTTAACCTTCCTTAAGCCATGAAGCCAACTTGCTCCTTCATGACCTGCATCCATATTCCCTGCAGTGAGTTCCTGTGGACACGAGTGTCTTCGAAATTACCACAGTCCTGTGTCTTTTGCTTCATTCCTGCAAACAACCAAAGAAATCCACCCAACAAACACACAACCAAACGTTAAAAAGCAAAAAAAAAAAAGATTTACTCAAGTCCAAAAACTCGACTCTTATCCCCGGCAGAAGCAGCAACAGTGAGCTGACGAAGCAACAAAGAAAAACTAAACCAAAGAAAACTAAACAAAACAACACAAACAAACAAAACCGCGCTGCTGCAATATAGGGCGATACGCAGTCATTAGCAGCGTTTAGAAAAAGTATTAGCTGCCAGGGCGAGTATCGTTAGCATCTTCATCCCCGCGATACGGCTGACCCTGGAGTTAGCACTGGGCTGCGCAGTTAGCCCCGTGCTCTCATTCTGCAAATGGCTCCAGGGGCAAAAATAATGATCTTTACAGACATGCCAATGCTATCTAGACCAGATAAGACTTGGCTTTAATGACTCCTTATCCTTTGGCCCTTTCCGAGAGATGGGAACCCTGGCGAATATATTCCTGTTGTTGGGTCATTAGCTCTTTATTGCAGGGGATAATGGACTTTTTGTATTTTTGGGTCTGATTTCAGCCGCTCTACCCCAACGGACAACACCCCCGCCAAAGATAATTCAGCCCTAAGTAACGCATCTGGCCGGTCTTACACAGCCGCAGATCGGTGGCTGGTGGGGGTGGCGTACCGTGACATGTTTTACTTAATGAATAGGAAATAACGTCAAATGAATACACAGGATAATTGGACGGATTATGATGTTTGTGCCCTTAAGGCTCCAGAGAATTCCAGGTGACTCGGATGTTGTGCGATGTGTTACAATGTGTTTTTTTGTCTTTTTAACAGGGAGACGTTTTTTAAAAGATGTAGCGCTTGTAGAGATGGTCTGGGATCAGATGGTAAAAGCCTCCGCAGGTCTCGCCGCGGAGAAAAAAGGCAGAAGTCGACTAAGAAGTCGTCTTCTGTTGTCGACACAACAACACAATCTGGCCGCTTTGACATCCGAAGTCCAAAATGTTCTCTTTCGGGCTTTTTGCAGCAATGAAGAAAGCCGGGGAAATAAACACCCACCGCTGGTATTGTCTAATTAAATTCTCCACAACATCCTTAAGCAATGATTGCACCTCACCGCTCGAGCCGAAGAACGATGTTTGATAGCACGACGACAAGCCTAACCTCGTGGACTATTGACACCCGAGATGGCGGATGCAAATTTTCCGACTTTGCAACGCTCAATTAGCGCCCTCATTGATTGTGTAGTTGCGTCGTGAGCGAGCGAGCGTACGAGCGCTAATCTGACCCAGTCAGCTGATCCTCTATTTAAGACAAGGTGTTAGCCCGGTGTTATCACCCCTGAGAAATCTGCCTGTGTGTGTGTGTGTGTCATTAGCCCACGCATGCTAGGGGAAGCGCAGAGTGGGGGGGGCTTGTAAACGTGTTTGTGTGTGTGTGGGTGTGTGTGTGTGTGGGTTAGGCCTCCGCTGGTCCCCAGAAGGGGGGGAGAGAAACAGATTCACAAACTGTCTGCTCCACACACATGCAGGTCGAAGTGACTGGACCAGGCGCTGCTAAACCTTACACACAGACACACACACACACACACACACACACACACACACACAGACAAAATATATCTTCAGTGTGTGTTCATGGTATCGAAGGCCCATGGTGAGCAGGTGGTGTAGACCTTCCTCCTGAAGTTGCTGAGATGCGCAGTAGCTCAGGAGGTAAGAGCGGTTGTCTGGCAACAGGAAGGTTGCTGGTTTGATCCCCGGGCTCCGCCTAGCTAAGTGTGGAGGTGCCCCTGAGCAAGACACCACCTAACCCTAACTGCTCCTGACATGTTGGTTGTTACCTTGCATGGTTGGTAGCGCCGTCGGTGTATGAATGAGTGAATGTGAGGCAATACTGTAAAGCGCTTTGGATAAAAGCAATATAAATGCAATCTGTTTACAGTGACTGCAGTTTCTGGCTTTAGAGAGAGAGAGTATGTGTTTATTAGCTCAAATACGGGCCTGCTGATAAAGGTGTCTGGTATTGCTCAGGATGAATGAAGTACAGCAAGACATTCTTAGAATCCATCGCAGGCGCTGATATGTGTCAATAGCATCGCAGACGCACCTGGAATCTTTCTTTCTTTTCTCTTTCCGATGTGATGTTGAATCAAAAGAAGCAGAAAACAGCGACGGACGATGGAGGGTGTGTTTGCTTTTTTACCGCTGCGAATCAGACAGACAGACAACAGACAATCTGGTCAGGGGGAGAGGGTAGCATTCTCTCTCTCTCTCTCTCTATCTCTCTCTATCTCTGTCTCTCTCTCTCTCTCTCTCTCCATTCTCTCTCAGTGTCTCCCCCCCCTAGTGTTGTGCGCAGTAGCAACAGAGATCTGGGGTGTGTTTTTCTGTTTTTGTCTGTGTGTGTGTGTGTGTGCGTGTGTGTGTGTGCGTGTGTGTGCGTGTGTGTGTGTGTGTGTGTGTGTGCGTGTGTGTGTGTGTGTGTGTGGTGTGTGTGTGTGTGTGTGCATGTGTGTGTGTGTGCGTGTGTGTGTGTATGTGTCGGTTTGCCCGGGCTTCTCCCGATGCCGGTGTCATGGCAATCAAGTCTTGGACGTGCTCCCGGAGCAGGCAGGAACCGTGCCACCCCCACCCCCCCCCCCCCCCCCCCTCCACACACTGGGGTCGCCGGTGTGTGTGTTTACGACGACGCCGTTTCCATATGACCTAATCTCAAACAAATTGGAAAGATGATTGTGATCCGCGGGGGGGCCGGGGGTGTGGGGGGGGCGGGGGGTCGGGGGCCGCCATGGTATTCTCCACAATAACCTTCAGAAAACCTTTCAGCGGAGAGAATAAAAAAGGAGAAGACGAGAGAGGGAGAGATGGAGAGAGAGAGAGACAGAGAGACAGAGAGAGACAGAGAGAGAGAGAGAGAGAGAGAGAGAGAGAAATCAAGCAGATTATTCAAAAGGCAATATACAATATGCGTTTGCGTGAGGATGAAATATCGTATTTTGTTTTGCGTTTGAAATGGCATCAGAGACTTAAAGGCATGTGTGTGTGTGTGTGTGTGTGTGTGTGTGTGTGTGTGTGTGTGTGTGTGTGTGTGTGTGTGTGTGTGTGTGTGTGTGTGTGTGTGTGTGTGTGTGTGTGTGTGTGTGTGTGTGTGTGTGTGTGTGTGTGTGTGTGTGTGTGTGTAGGTGTTGGAAACGAAGGTGTGTCTGAAAACATGCTACAGATACACACACACACACACACATACACAGACATGAACATGGCAACACATGGAAGGAAGTAATCAAAGTTTGTCGCTTGCTACGAAACAGTCAAGAAGCTTGTAGGTTTTCATCGGGACAGTCAACAAGCGTCTATCTTTTAGTGAGCATTTTTTGCTCCATTATCGACACACACACACACACACACACACACCGTCACCCTCCACTACCGTCGTACAATTCACGTATAAAAAACAAAAGCAAACATCATTATCTACTTATAACTGTTACTGTACCGACAGGTAAACTGATCTCGTCAGCGTACATCTAGGTGGACGTTCCCACTTGTGATGTCACTAGACGGTCGTCACATGGCACTTGTCAAACGGCTTGCATGGCTAATCACACTCACACCTGGTGGTATAATAGGGGACCTTTAAAATACATGTTTTTCAGACGGATGGCACCGTTTACATTTACATTTACATTTAGGGCATTTGGCAAAGGTTTTTGTCCAAAGAGTGAAACAACAATGCTAAAGTAAGAT
>PIJE02000229.1:374630-494630 GCA_002895965.2 Coryphaenoides rupestris | reverse complement strand
CTCCTCTCCTCTCCTCTCCCCTTCCATCCTCTCCTCTCCTCTCCTCTCCTCTCCTCTCCTCTCCTCTCCTCTCCTCTCCTCTCCTCTCCTCTCCTCTCCTCTCCTCTCCTCCTCTCACCACAGCCTTCTCTGTGTTTTTTTTCCTAACCTACCCCACCTCCTCGGGTGTGGAGAGGCATGTGAACACAGCCCCGATGCAGACTGGGGGACGGGTGGAGGAGGGTGGAGGAGGGTGGTGGAGGGTGAAGGGTGGGGGTGGGTGTGGGGCTGGGGAAGGCAGGGTGGGATTTTTTTTTCAAATCAAACAGCTGAGAGGTATGATTTAACAATGCCTAAAACTCAATAAGAGCTAGATAAACAACACATTTGACGTGCCTGTGCTGGGACACTGGGAAAGGGTTGTGTGTGTGTGTGTGTGTGTGTGTGTGTGTGTGTGTGTGTGTGTGTGTGTGTGTGTGTGTGTGTGTGTGTGTGTGTGTGTGTGTGTGTGTGTGTGTGTGTGTGTGTGTGTGTGTGTATGTGTGTGTGTGTGTGTGTGAGGATGAGGGGGAAGTGGTTCTTTATTGATCCCATCGTCAAAAATTAATCTGCTATTCCTGCCTGCACTACAATACAGCGCCCAGCGAGGAGATAGGATGTGTGACTCGGCCCCTCCTCGGCCCCTCCTCGGCCCCTCCTCGGCCCCTCCTCCCTCCTCCTCCTCCTCCTCTTCAGCCTCAGTCTCCGAATCCACTTCATATTTCCTCCCTGAAACCGCAAAAAAAACTTCAAAATCTAGAACCTTTATGTATAATTTAGGGTTGTAACGTTAAAACACACAAGCACACACACACGCACATACAAACACAGTTGGTACAGTTCAATATCAATGTGAAATTATTTTTTCCTTGTGTTTGTTTCTGGATTTGATTCCGCAATATAGAAAAAGTTTTTCAACTAAAAGTGCTGATAGGCCTCGGCAAACCGAACGGTATGCTACCTCTTGTCGGTGCACATATACACACTTTCATTGGTATTTTCCTTTAGTTGCGTCTGAACGTATATATTTTTGATAGTGTCTATATTGGCCTTGTATTTGAGCACTAGCTACTAGTTCACTATATTTTATTCAGCAACGTCCATTCAACCCCACCTCACTACTTGATGATGTTACTTATTTGTACAAATATCCGGTATTCATGAAAAATGGATGAGGATGAACATTTTAAATGTCATCTCGGTTTTAGATTTGTATCGCGATGTGCAGCTTACTTAGAAAGTTATCTCGCAGACTTGGAGACTCTAAGAGTTGAGTAGAGTTTTCTACCCCTGTTGGTTTGCCAAATATTTTTAAGAACTTTATACACAATATATTACGGTGAACTCCAGCAGTCTTAAAGCAAACACCGCAATTTCACAGATATCTTGCTGGTACCTCTGCCGCCTTATGAGGGATTGTGTGTGAGTGTGTGTTCTCCACTCCAGCCGTACTCACCTGTTCCCCGCTCTGACCTGTCACCTGTTTCACGACCGGTGGACCTCGTACCCCCGACCTTTGGATTACCTTTTCCCCTGTTGGGTGTCATACTACCCTGTACCGTACCTGAACTTCAAATAAACGCCATTTCCAAACGTTTCCTGTGTTGTGCTGCATCTGGGTCCTAAACACACCTGTTACCTGTCTCTGTTGAGACCATTTATATTTTAGGAAATTCACAATTTCAATTTGGACAACCCCTCCCTCTTAGTCCAATGTCCAAATGATTGGCCATTTGTGTGTTAGCTGTCATTGCTCGGAAGTAAAAAATATTATTCGTGGCATCAACTGACAGGTTTCTGTGTTCTTGTATCGTTAATGAACAGATTAAACAAGCAAATACCCATCTTCAAAGAGATAGATTAAACACTCAATAAATACATATAAAATTAACATAGGGATCTCACAAAGCACAGATTGTAATTAGTGTACATGCTGTAGCTAGCTTGCATCGGGCCTAGAAAGTGACATCTGTTGGCACCAGTTTGAATCGGCAATTGCCAGAACCAGTTTTGTAAGAAATTAGTCTGTCCTTGAGGTTCTAATTCCAATTACCAAAGAACTGTTTACCACAACTACCAAAAGGCCCAACGAACAACCAAATAACTTTTTCTCCCAAGTCTCCTGCAGTTTCCATGTCATTGACCATCTTCACCATCCAAAACGAACATCTGAACAGTCCACCTTTCTCATAAAAAAAGAAATGCGTTGCCAAGAGACATTGAACGAGTTATGACCGCTTATTTCAAACCTTAGGCCAACGCGATGAAAACCAACAATAATAACAGTAAACTTCCCAACGGGCCAATTGGATGATCTTTAGATTTTCAATAATTATTGTGGCAGCAACGGCCAAGAGGAAATGAAGAATGTTTTTTGGCGGGAGGGTCATTAAAGATGGCGCCTATAACCGACTTCAGACACGGAGGCAGGTGAGGTGAGTAACATTTCGCGACACAAGCAGCAATTCATTCGAGCCGCGCCAAATTAGTTTTTGGCTCACGGCGGACAATAATGGTGTGTGTGTGTGTGTGTGTGTTTCTGTGTTTCTGTGTGTGCGTGTGTGTGTGTGTGGTGTGGCTATTATCCCCTCGGTCTGTTCAATTATTGATTAGCGAGCGCCACGTGGGCGAACGCCAGAGATGCCCCCGTGCACTGGCAAGCGAATCCCTGTTTGCACTTTTCCCGGCTGGTCTACCGTGTCTATCGTTCTCTGAGTTGTTCTCAGAGTCGCTCTCTCTCTCTCTCTCTCTCTCTCTCTCTCTCTCTCTCGGTCTATCCATCTCTCTCTCTTTCTTTCTCTCACTCTGTCTCTGTGCTGTTTCTCTCTCGCTGTGTCTCTCTGCTATGTTTCTCTCTTCTGCTGCACCTCTCTGTTTTTCCTCTCACTATCTCCGGTGCACCTGTTCCTAAATGTTGGCAAAAACAAAAACACCAAAAAGTATCTTTTGGTTTTTTTTGCACAATACATGACTGGAGGATTTTTTCCGTGCAACATTGGCTTCTCACTCCTCCTGCTCTTAATAACATCGCCTGTCGGTCGACTCGTCACACAGGCAACACAACACAGACAATGGCGTCATTCTCGTACTTAAGGCCGACCCAGAACAGCATTCTTTCCTTCGTTTACTTAATATCGGGTATTACATGAATAAAGTATTGTGAACAAAGACGAGCACACACCACACACACACACACACACACACACACACACATACGGATGAGCGATGCAACATTGTCCGTTTTCTTTTCCGATCCACACGACAGGACTTTGATCCGAGAGAAATTACTTGGTTGCTTATCTCGCACATTTTTCCTCCTCCTCACGTTTCCCTCGGTGTCGATTAAGGCTCTTCGTAGTCCCGGAAGATACGGCCATTGTTCTACGCGCCGCATTGTCTGTTTTGCGTATGCTTTCAATCTTTTTTGTGGCTAAACACCCACAATCGCCTGCGGCAACCTTTGACCCTCGCTGATAAGCTGTCTTGGGGGTTTTTATGTTATTTTACTTCTTTAATAAAAAACGGACAGATTTATCTGTTATTAAGTCTGCCGCTCATAACACTGACATTTATGTTTCGCTGCGCCGGTGCCTGAATGATTAAAAGGTAATTAGCTTGCGTCCTCGTTATTGATTTTTCCTTCCAAAGAAGCTCAAACTAATTTCAGGCTTGGCTCATTGTTGTTTGGCATATAGTTCTCCTAACGGTCGTTGAGAATAACTATTCCGAAAGCTTCAAAAGAAAGGAAAGGACACTGAAATTATGATTTGTTTGCCTTGAATGTAGTCTCACAAATCAGTCTGATTGTTTTTCCTATTTTGATGGCAGACGAGCTTGAATCCGTGTAAACAGGGCATTTCTCTTTCTTTTGCTTCAGATTTGTTTTGACCAATCATGTTCCTGGGGGCGGGGTCTAGGCTGGAAACAACCGGAACCGGAACCAGCAGAACCACAACAAACAAGATATAGCTGACCAGCGATGGGAAGGGGATGTGACACCATATAGGCCGACACACATAATTGATCAGGTTTGTCCAATACCTTGGAAGTGTTTTGATTTTTATGCGATTTGAAAGTCTTTCACATCCACATCTTCACAGATAACTTCATGAAGACAAAAGTTAATCATAATTGACGTCACTATATTCCCGATTCTTATTCAGTAGTAGAGTATGTCCTTGTATTAACCTACTTTAAACTTTTTATTAGGCTTGTTTCTTGCCTATATTTGTATATTTCTCCTAGGCTTAGACTCACGTCACTTCACTGTATTATGTAAATTTGTAAACGTGTTATTTTATTTTGTATTATTCTACTGTTTGAGAAGACTCAAGTCGTTGTTTAAGAGCAGCGTGCTGACGGTTGAATTAATAATCGTTTAGCGCGGGTAACACTCCCACGTGGTTCACACCTGGTTGGGGAGCGACAGGTGAGCGATGACGACGCGGGCGGCGCTGCTTGTCTCACACACTAATCATCGGCACTCTGTCAGCAGCCGCCGCCGCCGCCCACCGCCGCCGCCGCGTCCAGAGGGCCCCGGGTCCGCGTAACGTGAGGCGGGATGGGGTGTGGGGGTTGTGGCGGTCATGAAATATGGAGGTACACTCTTCTCTTAACAGGGGACCGTGCTCTGCTGTCACTGCGGTGGTGGTGGTGGTGGTGGTGGTAGTGTCTGTGTGTGTGTGTGTGTGTGTGGGGGGGGCTGACAAGCATAAATTATGTTAATCGAATTTAATAAAAAACACTTTATTCCAAAAGGTTTCAAGTACTTTGAAATGTCAAGATGATCTAGTGCGCTACTACCTGGAGAGGTACTCGGGGAAGCTTAAAGTCGGCGGCGGCGTTAAAATATTAAAACGTGAAATTGCGACCCCCCCAAACCCACCACCCACCACCCACCACCATGAGGGATGGAGGGTGTGTGATGAAAAATTGAGAATTGCACATGATTCTTCCTGTGTGTTTCCACCCATTTATTAATTGATCTGAGCACTGGATCTGCTCCTTCATTATGCTTCCCCATAATGAAGGAGATATGAAACCGATTTGTGAATGTTCTAATGAAATGGGTTTTTTTCCCTTCACCACTTTTTTGTGTGCTGTCAGTTCCACATAGCAATTTACAGCCACACACAGTCTTTGTTATCTTATAACAGCAAATTATAACTATAATTAAGTCAGAAATTGGGCCTTTTGTGTTAAGGGGGGGTCACAGGGTTGTATTATTAACATCTTATTGAATTGCAGAATTATCAGAAAATAATTCATATTAATACAGGAGGGAAAATGTCATTCTTTCAGGCTGTGGCTAAATACTGATCTACACACACACACACACACACACACACACACACCTGGGAAAGTAATGACGGCTTAGCTCCATACGAGAGTTGTTAATTGAACAATGCTATTGTTACAGTGACAAACGGCCTATCGATTGGCCATCCCTCTCGACATCACTTCCTGTTAGCCCCGGGATCCGGTCTGTCAGACACACGTGACAAAATATATAAATTAACCGGGAAAAAAAAGAAAGACAGAACCACAGATTAATGACGGATACCTAAAGGGCAGTATGGCGGGGGCGGGGGGGGATGGATTGCAAAATTAGTGTGAAACATTGAGCTGGAGAAGAAGAAAGCAAAGGAATGATCAAACAAAAAATGGAGAGTTTACATGCAAAGAGGCCTGTGTGTGTGTGTGTGTGTGTGTGTGGAGAGAGAGAGAGAAAGAGAGACAGAGGTGTGTGTGTGTGTGTGTGTGTGTGTGTGTGTGGAGAGAGAGAGAGAAAGAGAGACAGAGGTGTGTGTGTGTGTGTGTGCGTGTGTGTGTGCGTGTGTGTGTGTAAGAGAGAAAGGGAATTAGGAGTGTGCGCGGGGTAGGTGGGACGCTTGGCCTGTAGGTGTTCAATTACAGCACGCGGAAGGTTAAATCAATAACATTTAAATTGCTTATGGTAATCACCCGCGCTCCAATCACTGAGATCAGCATAAGCAATCTGCTGACCCCAGCCTCCCTCTGCCTCCAAGATTGAAACATATGAACGCAGCAGACAACTCGCCTACAATGGGTCAGCGGGAAGAGATTGTTATGGTTGCGTGTGTGTGTGTGTGTGTGTGTATGTGTCTATCTGTGTGTGCGTGTGTGTGTGTGTGTGTGTGTGTGTCTGTGTGTGAGTCGGTCTGTGTGTCTGTGTGTGTGTGTGTGTGTGTGTCTGTCTGTCTCTGTGTGTGTGTGTGTCTGTGTGTGTGTGTGTGTGTGTGTGTCTGTGTGTGAGTCGGTCTGTCTGTCCCTGTGTGTGTCTGTGTGTGTGTGTGTGTGTGTGTGTGTGGGTGTGCAGAATGATTTGGGTGAAAAGAAATCCGATATCCGCATAGAAAAACAAACACGACGGACACTGACAAAACAATCAATAGATATATGTAAAGAATAGAATCAAATCTTCTTTTTGATGATGTTACGTGTGTGTGTGTGTGTGTGTGTGTGTGTGTGTGTGTGTGTGTGTGTGTGTGTGTGTGTGTGTGTGTGTGTGTGTGCGCACGTGTTTCATATTCAAGGGTAGCTCACCTGCTATGCGATGGCGTGGACCGACTAGGCCAGGTTACGGCTGTGTTGTTTAGCTCGATCCTGAGCTAAAATAATCTCTACCAACTCTTCTCAAAGTTACCACGTTATTCATTCATCAAGACGTTCACGTACTTATATGCTGTATATAAAGATATATATATATATGGTTTTTTTAAGAAAAGCTAGCCCTGCACCTCTTTCATAATCCCTCATACCGCCACAGCTATATTTACGCTATTGTGCAATCCGACACAGGATACTTAGTTATGGGACCAGGCTCTCGCCGGCTTTTCCGCGTGGCTTTGTGTCGACGTAGTGCATCTGAGTGTGAAGATAGCGAGCCTCCGCACAGAGGTGAGGTCGCGCGAAGAAGGAAGAAGTCTTGCGGTGCGTTTAAGGTACAGAACGAAAGCGTGCTCGTAATACTCAGGGGGCCCCCAGCGGACGATTGTCCTGTACACGCGATATCTTGCCTACCGTCGCAAAAAATACATATTTGCTCTTACAATAGATGAAGGCTAGCAGGGAACGCGTGGCCTCAAAATGTCCACCTGGTAGCATCGCAATTGATTCATAATTCCCTTTGCCAGCCACGAGTCGGATTTCCTTATGATAACCGTTCATTAATTTTTCAGAGCCTATAGGATACATCTGTAGAGGTATAAAAATACCTCGTTGCCCACCTCCACCAAGCGTGGAGTGACTTTGAAGTCGTGCCTAATTAAGTGCGCGCGTGCAAGTTAACCAGTCTCAACAATAAGGCGTGGGCCACGTCGGTTGAAGGCTCAGCGTGACAGATCATGAAGTTGCAGACATCAGGCGCGGCCGAAGAGACGCCGGCGACATCAAACCAGGCGACGCCGCCGTGCGTCACCCGCATTGTCATAAATCATATCGTATGTGCGCAGGGGCGGATAATTAGCAGCGCGGGAGAACGAGGGATGCTGCTGTATAGGCTGATAGCATATCAAACGTGCACAATAATACACATACACGCACACACACACACGTCACAAACGCTGGAATGACCGACTCTTGGCGTAGGTTTAAATAACGTGAGATATGAAAATACATCCGAGATGCGTCTGAAAAACAGTGTCTTACTGTATAAGGTGTCCGTCTGTGTCCAAAAACAGGACATGTCGCCACTTATCTGGCCTATTGTAATATATGTTCAATGCTGGAATGATGCCTCACGTTATAAACATCAGTCTGATCACAAAGGTCTCATACATAGTGGTACATTCACTGTATATTTGGAAACCTAGTGGCATTGCAACTACATGGTGCACGTGGATTTTGGCATTCAGTCTAAAGGCCTCTATATATAGGCCTACACTTCTGTAGGAGACCAGAATCAAGGTCAAGAATCAGAATCAAGAATCAAGTCCGGACTCCAGACGTTTTTTTATTGTCTCTCGGTTGGCATTTGCACTCGGACTTGTCTCGATCTCGGCCATTGGTCTCGCCGAATATTCTTGTTGAGTCCAGCTGCCTTTAAAATATATATGTTGGTTTTTTTTTCCTCAAAGAACTTCTCCTTCGAAACAAAATCATTGATTAAGCAAGCTTGTTCAGAACACGGGCATTGGTTTTATTCAAAAATCAACTAGAACTGACTAGAACTTGGCTACCTGGCAACCAATCGTACACCTGCTAAAACTCATCTCTTGCATACAGAATGCTACTGTTACACCATAACAGAAAATGACGTGAATCTGCATTGACTCTTGTAATTGAGTTTGATGTTCACTCTGATGTTGAGTCAATCAAAATGTGAAGTTGCGCTTCAGCTTTATGTGACTTTTTTGTGAAGTAAACAATATGACCTAATTTGATGCTACAGTGTGGTTACATTATCACCACAAATACGGTACAACACCCATTTTAAAATAGAGGATATACTGGGTCTGCTGCATCAGGTGAGTAGTGGATTCTTTTTTTTGTGTCTGTCTCTCTCATTTCGACCCGGTCTTGATTTGGACTTGAACCTTTTGGACACAGTCTTGACGTGGACTCGAACCACTTTAGACTCGGTCTTGACTCAGTCTCGACTCGTCCTGGACTTGGACTTGTCTTGGACTCGATTAAAGGCGGTCTTGACTACAGCGGTGATCGGGAGGCATGTCTCATGATATCCACCACGGAGCATTTGCCTGTTGGGTTCCTATCTACCTGCCAGGAATTTAGGAAATACTCGCAGTCTTTCAGTGAAATCTTCAGTATTTACAGATCCACAAAAGCATCCACAAATCACAGATCCCCAAATCACAAATTAAATGTGCAGGGTCAGTATGAGGAGCAAAAACATATGGAAATGTTATAGGTCTACATGTACAAATACATACACAAACATATGCAAATACATACAAATACTCAATATCTGCGTGCCTGTGAGGAACCCTGAGAGGGCAAAGGTCATGAACATATATGTTGTACACAGTGGCCACCCATGTGTTTAACTAAAGGACACATATAGGGTTTTTTTGCTTTTAAATTTCTTAATATGAAATAATTAGATCACACTGACAGCAACAATGCGGTCTATAGTTAATAAATATATAGCATACGCCTATCCAGCATTGGCATAACCCCACTGAAAGACAAAATGGGCTTTGCAATGTTTTGCAAAACCACATATGCTCGGCTGCCTTGGTAATGGAGTAGAAGCAGGGCATTGTGCTGTGTGCATTGTGCTATATGCCCAGGAACGTTTCTCAACAGAACTAATCTAGTTAATTGCTGGATCCGAGGCGTGTTTATGAGCTGCACCTGGTCCATAAATGAGCCTTTTAAAATGGCGCCCTCTAGTGGCGAGATGAATTCCCTTCAGAGCTCTGGAGTCGAGGACGAGGAACCTCTTGCGTCGACCTCTGCGAATTGATGGAAAGGTCACAGCAGGCTGAAACAACTTTTGTCATATAAATGGATTGCAAATGAGTAGAAAAGAAAAACCTCAATCCCAAGGCTCCGTGCCATCATTGTGCCTTTCATGTTTTGCCAGCTTGATTTAGTTATTCATTCTGAGCACATTCTGCCTGTGGTGCACAAAACAATGCAATTCATTTACTAAACAACTCGACAAAATGCGGAGCACATTTAATAGACCAAACTTCATTATTGTAAGGGATCCAGACTATAATTTTGCGAGGCACTGTTCAAGTTTAAATGATTTCAGACAGATATTTTTAAAATGCTCACACAGGGGGTTTCACTTCGCATGAGAACACAACAATTTTGACACAAAATGACAGACGTGGCAGGCATGGTTTATTTTCCTCATAGTCTGAGACAGCATTTTCATATAGGCCTAGCTTTCAGCAGGAAATACAATTTAAAACAATCACGGCCCCTCCCATTTCTCTTTTCTTTTGTATGATTTTACAAATGGAAGGTCTTTGTGAGCACCCTGGAGGCCATGCAGAAGGTCACCACCATCCCGACCATCCAGGACAGCGCTCTGCTGGGCTGGGGTAGAGGCAGCACGTAGGCCACGGTGTGGCAGATCCGCGAGGCGGCGAACACTCGGAAGTAGAGGAGAGCGGTGGAGACGTGGGGCCCCGTCAGACAGTACATCAGGCCGATGATCACGAAGGGGATGATGTTCTCCAGGTCGTTCTGGTGGCACCTGTAGAACCATTGCAATAATAATAACAACATGAACCTTGTGTTTCTAATGCCTATCTTTATGGCTCGGCTATTCGGCACACTTTCCTGAGTTGTACACTTTTTTCCTTCAAGTTTGATGCATTGCTTTGACTATATAATACAATGATATCAACACCATCTATAGGTGGCTTTTTATATATACAGATATGGAGCCCGTGAAAGGTAGGCCTAAATTACGGCTAATGTGCATCATTTTGTCTTCTTAGTGTTCAGTGAATATTAACATTACCTCCGAACACGTTCTACGTCAGGATCCACGCGGAGAAACTGTGGGTTTTCCACAGGGTGAGATAATTTGGTGTCTTCCATGTTTGCAAACGCCTACGTATGGAACAAAATGCGTGGATTAGTGTCGGGCACATGACCTCAAATGTATGATACATCGACTATTTGTTCAAGTACCTTCTTCGTCAACCGAAAGTACGCGGTGAGAGGTGACATGAGCATCATCTTTATGACGACCACCGCCGTGTAAGTGACGAAGGCCGCCATCACGTCCCCCTCGATGGTATGGCTCAACTTGGTCATGGTGTTCACCTCACGGAAACCCCTCTAAAAGTGGACTACAAAACACACGTGAATCTGTATTGGGGTCATTATCTTGGCTTGCAATACTAAAAATACTGGCCATTGGTGGTACAATGGAGACATTAAAGCCTCAATCCTAACTGGTTCCTCTGGATCTTGTTGCAGGCAAGGTGTGTTCACTCCACCATTGTGTGGACATTAGTAGCAGTTCCTTTCCTTGCAGGGTTTTCCCATGTATGCACAACAGCAGTACGATTAGAGTCAATACACACACTTCCTTGTCAACGTGTTATGCAACATGTTACAAAGACTCACTTCCTTGCCAGCGTGTAATGCAACATGTTACAAAGACTCACTTCCTTGTCAGCGTGTAATGTAACATGTTACAAAGACTCACTTCCTTGCATGCGTGTAATGCAACATGTTACAAAGACTCACTTCCTTGTCAGCGTGTTATGCAACATGTTACAAAGACTCACTTCCTTGTCAACGTGTTATGCAACATGTTACAAAGACTCACTTCCTTGCCAGCGTGTTATGCAACATGTTACAAAGACTCACTTCCTTGTCAGCGTGTTATGCAACATGATACAAAGACTCACTTCCTTGTCAGCGTGTTATGCAACATGTTACAAAGACTCACTTCCTTGTCAGCGTGTTATGCAACATGTTACAAAGACTCACTTCCTTGTCAGCGTGTTATGCAACATGATACAAAGACTCACTTCCTTGTCAGCGTGTTATGCAACATGTTACAAAGACTCACTTCCTTGTCAGCGTGTTATGCAACATGTTACAAAGACTCACTTCCTTGTCAGCGTGTTATGCAACATGTTACAAAGACTCACTTCCTTGCCAGCGTGTTATGCAACATGTTACAAAGACTCACTTCCTTGTCAGCGTGTTATGCAACATGTTACAAAGACTCACTTCCTTATCAGCGTGTTATGCAACATGTTACAAAGACTCACTTCCTTATCAGCGTGTTATGCAACATGTTACATAGACTCACTTAAATAAGCATTATATATATAAGTCAAAAATAAGTGTTCAGCGTTATCAACTACTGTGCCTCCTTACCTTAGACTCTTGTAGGTTTTCGAAGCAGCAAAAAAAAACAAAAACACGCCCACTGGCATAGATGACAGAAGTGGGCGTTCCCGTCCAAGGGGCACATTTGCAGGTCCCTTGGCAAAGAGACTGGTCTCTACAACACTCTTTATCTATTAATTTATTTATTGATATACATTGTGCAATCGTCTCTACACTGATTAACAGAACAGCGCTGTGCTTGTACATGCACCAAGTCTTTTTTTTTTTTTACCAAACAAGCCCCTTCTTGGTCTGAACATGAAATAATAATAATAATACTTTTATTTATTGCACTTTACATTTGGCAATCTCAAAGTGCTAATGCTCCTCAACTTGGATTACTGCTGTACTTAAAAAGCAAAACTACATAACAATGGAAAAGGTAGACTTGATTAACTAGATTTACAACAAACCCTCACATACCGCATTTTACATGTCAACAGAGGAAAGCTCAAATGTGTTGATGTAGTTGAGACTTCAATCAAAATGGCTTGTTGGCCTACAGATGTCAAATTCAAAGAATTGAAGTATGCTTAGTATGTGATATCGTCATTTCTATTTCTATTTCTTATTTTTGTTACCTGGAGAGCTGGAATGCAGAGACCGAAGCAGAGAGATGGGTAACTTTTATTTAGAGATTAGTGTCATGTCTTCAGTGAATGCGATGTGTTTATCATTTATAAACGCCTATATTTTTAATGACAGAATGCCTCCTAGGTCCTGGGCACATATATTGTTGATTGTTCAGCGGTCACTAGCTTGTTTGTTTGACTGTTGTGTTTGACATTTTGTACGCAAGTCCAATAATTACTGGAAAATAATCACACCAAAACCGAAACAACAACTTCAAACAAATTATCCAACACTACATTAATGGTCCCATATTTGCCCATATTTGCTAACTGCACCACCATCAACCTCTGTAAAAAAAAAAGAACAAAAAAATGCCATTACAGACGCATCTTGTGACTGAGCACACTGTAGGCCATGCAGAAGGTGACCACCATCCCGGTTATCCAGGACAGACCTCTGCTGGGCTGGGGCAGAGGCAGGATGTAGGCCACGGTGTGGCAGAGCCGAGAGCCGGCGAACACCCGGAAGTAGATGAGGGCGGTGGAGACGTCGGGCCCCGTCAGAGAGTAGAGCAGGCCGATGATCACGAAGGGAATGACGTTCTCCACATCGTTCTGGTGGCACCTAGACAGAAACCAAAGCGCAACTCCGTGATGTTGAGGAAGAACCCATCAGGTGGGTGGTACAGGATGTAGGGTAGCCTAGTATCATTATATTAATGTTAATGTTATATTCATGTATCAAACGTTTTTTCAGCTTTGGATAAAAGCGTTAGCTCTGAAACACAAAATAACGTGGCACACGTGATTTCATGGATTCTCTCATTATTTAATGAATTCTTAATTGAAAGGGATATCAAATCAACTCTTGGATTTCAATTCTCAAGTTGTTACTGCACGTGACACGTACCTGCGGACACGCTCCACCTCCGGGTGGGTCCGCAGCATCTTCTTCTTCTGCTCGTCAGTTTTACCGCGCACGTCCTCCTCGTTCGCAAAGGCCTGTTCATGGAGACAGAATATGTGTTAGTATGTATGTACGTAGGCAGGTATCCCCGGTATGTCGTTTGTAGGTAGTCTCTCGGCCCGCCTACCCCGCGAGTGAAGCGGAAGTATACGGTCAGCGGTCCCATCAGCATGGTCTTCAAGATGACGATGGTGGCGTAGGTCGAGAACGCTACGAACACTTCATCTTCAAACAAGGGTGCCATCTCGACCTGAACCACAAAGATAGACACTTCACTGACAGCGCATGTTATTCTTTTATTTTATTTGTAAGGGACAAGTACAGAGAAACATTGGCAGTTGCAGAAGCGGTGACCGATGCACTGTACATCGGTACATCGGTCGTGTTTATAGCCGAGGCTAATTTCAACACCGGTCCCTTGGTGGACATTGATAGTTCAGGAGTCATTAAGATTATCTGTTACAGTTTTAGACTCTTAAACTCAAGGAAAGAACAAGAAAACAACCCTCCAATATGACACACATACAAACAGACAAAAAACCCAGATAACCCACACAACTATTTTGTTACTAGTTGACGTCATGCTTACAGTTCTGGTCTAATTTTAGCCAGGACTTAACTGAAAATGTTGTGATCATTCATAATGCCATAATGCATACCTTATGGCAAGTGTGTGTGTGTGTGTGTGTGTGTGTGTGCATACATACACAACATGGCACATGAACTAACTCGTACTATGCTCAAACATGTGTGTGTGCAACATAGCAGGTATCTTACCCCACGACTTTACACGTTGACTCGTTGCATTGCGTTCAAACAACTGTACGACAGTATGACGCGTTAAAGAATGCACACATTGCTCAAGTCAAAAACAAAGCGATAGTCTACAGTTATAATCTCCTTTAAGATTCGCTTTTTTTCCCCTAAAACCCCCCCTTGGTACGGTCAGGATACGCGGTTTTAGACGGGATCAGAGACGCGCACTTAAAACGACGACGCTCGACGCGCACATGAAGCAAGTCTGCACGTCCGCGTCTACTTACTGTACTTTGGTGTGAAAATGTGTTGAACAATTGAACAATATGTTGAGTCCGGAGAAAGAAGAGAATATATAACCTGAAGAAGAGAATATATAACCTGAAGAAGAGAATATATATAACCTACTGTTGAGCTTACAAGTCAAAGACAACAGGCACCGTTGCGCAACAACCGCCCAGCCCTATGACCCAGTGAAGGAGGGCCTCATCATGACTCTGCTGTTGGACAACGAGACTGCAGCAGACAGATTAAATCTCAGTTCTTTGTGTGTTTAGACCTGCTGGCTGCCACCTTCATGTCATACATATAATACACTCCAACCACTGCCATCGTCCTGTAAATAATCTTTGTGCACCTTTTGCGCCTCATGTCTTCGCCTATGTAGCCTATGTAGACTAATTGCATTTTTATTACAAGAGCTACTAGGAGTGAAGTGATGAAACTGCTGAAGTCCAAATTTGGTAAATTATTTATGTATTTATTTATTATTTTTTATATATATATATGGGGTTTTTTTGTAGGATTTCGTAGGATTTTTTTAATGTACATAAATGTTATTTTTCTTCGGATGTTATTGCCCAAGGCTTTGACATGTTGATACATCCACAGCCATGATGCAAATGACATGCGACGCGCTCATAGCCAAATACATTCATCTCAGACAGGCCCCGCTCCTGTGAGTCCTGTGGTGCTCGGCTGATTCTTGCACTGGAGTGAAACTAGAGTTAGATAGTTGTTGAATAATCCATAGACCTTGTAGCCTACTTAGAAGGGCATTCAAACACAGTGAGATTTGGGATTAGTCACAGAAGCCAAAGGCACCTTTACCTTAATTGAACAAAAAGCAGGTCTACCAACTTCTGGTGTGACCATGATGCATCATTTTGCAAAATATCGTGTATTTGAGTATTGTTCAACACTAGTTATATTTCAGCATAAAATATTCATAAAGATGTGCCATAGCTATAGAAATAATGACCTCGCAAAATACAATAGGCCTACCTGACCACTCATTAAGTTTCTCCCTGGCCACATTCAGGCTGTGCATTCAAACGCCAACCCAAATGAAATGTGACTTAAATGTAAAAAAAAAAGAAAAGAAAAAGGAAAATACTATTTGTCTGAGATGAGAGCCTAGGATATTCCACGGGAGGGGGGAAAAATACAAATAATAATGCAGTCTGATTTTCCCAGCCAGGACAAATGATGGCGAACACAAGCTTCTGCTAGTAATAGGGATGCTGGCTGTGATACGCCGCCATTGATTTGTCACGGTAGCCAGGTTATGCCGGCGGTGTCCGACAACAATGTCTAAATAACAGCTTGGCCAATGATGTTAACGCCGGGAGCCAAGCAGGCTATCGATTTCATTACAGAATGCCTCCGAGGTTCGAGGCACATACATTTTTTTTATTGATCAGCGGCGGGCTCCACATTACTTTCGGCGCTGTCACATGCCCCGCAGTCGACCAATCAATGTTGGTGGAATGCTTAACACGTGGGATTACATAGGTACAGAGGGCTGCAATGCTATTTTTTATCCTGTGTCTTGTATATATACAGTATACATATATACAGTATATATATATGTGGGAGAGGGAGGGAGAGAGAGGGAGAGAGAAGGATAGAGATGCGAGCTGGTGGGCTTTCGAAGGTGACCCCAATTGTGTGAACGATTTCACTCCGACCCGCGGTATGAAACGAGATGTTTTGTGATTAACTTGTCCGTTTGGTCGGTTCGTCGAAGTTGATGTCGTACACCCCTCTGGCCCCGGGGCAACGAGGCAAACGGGAATCAGACCAGCGGCCTCTCAAGGCACAATGGAGGCTCTGAACACAAGACAATCTATTGACGTTACGTCGGTAGGCGTCCATAAATTATGAAGTGCTGCGTGTGTCCCGGTTGGGATTTAGCAGTAGTTTGACATCAACGCTGAACACACAGACACCGCTACCGGGCGTCGCGATCACCACTACGAAGCGACGGCTCATTTAGTTAACTGTGTCACTCACTCACTTTCCCTTGACGTTCACTTGAGGTACTGTACATCTGTGTCATTGTATCACTGCTCCCCGTTGAAATGGCTTGTTATTCGGTTCCTCTAGATGTTGTAGGGTCATAGCGGTAGAGTGCCTCAGATGTTGAGCAGGTCGCCTGGAGACGGAGTTTGATCCTCGGCTACTCGAAGTGTCCTTGAGCACGATAACGATAACCACCCAACTTCACCCGTCTTCTTGTCGTGAAAGGTTACATAATCTACCATACATACTGTATAGATTTTCTTCCTATCCATGATGAACCATGATTGCGTGTTTGTACGTCTTGGCATTATTAATAGTACTTAGCATTGTTTAGCATATTGTATGTTCTTAGATGTTGGTAATGTGCTCAGAATATCACGTCTGCTCTTATCCCAGCTACTTACTTAACTACATATGTTGACTATATCATATCACCATCTATGTCTTCTACTGCCTTGCACTGTATCTCTGTACATAAATATACTGTATACACCTATATATTATACCTAGTAGACTGTTCTATATCCTATTTAACCTCTGTACACTGTATATTACTATGCACTTTACTGCCTCATTTGCACTCTGGTTAGATGCCAACTTCTTTTCGCTGTACTGTACTTGTGCTGTGCAATGACAATACATTTGAATCTAATCTAATCTAATCTTATGCAGGCAACCTAGCAATTATGGAACTCATTCTATTAGCCTCACAACTATGAATGCTTGAAACCTGCTCTATTCTTATCTTTATGTACCACAGTGATATATTGCTGTCTCCTTCAACAAATGTACTCCTTGTAAGTCAAATGCCCTAAATGTAAATGTAAAATGTACATATTTTCAATAAATATGACAGTGATGATAGTGCGGCCAATTACAAGAAAATTAAACCATATATTGTATGATGTATTTTTCCATGGCATTAGTACTAATGTTTGTAACAGAGAATCTGGGAGTCGTCTTGCCATGAAAGGTGTTAAATAATGTAATTAATAATTTTTCTTGCGATCCATGATGTACATATTTTCAATAAATATGACGGTGACGATAGTGTGGCCAATTGCAAGAAAATTAAGGCATATAATGTATGATATATTTTTCCATGGCATTAGTATTTAGTAAAGTACAAATGTTTGTAATGTACCACCACCACCACCACCCCCCCTTTCTTAGCAGAGGTGCCCTGCCCCCGTTCACTTCTTGTTTTCCCGGGCAGCCCTTGGGTCCCCGCGACTATATAGCTCCGGACCTTTCCCTTCCAAATGGCCCTTAATGAAGAAGCTCATTAAGGATCAGCGGTTGCTTTGCACGCGTAATGAGGACCACACATCTGCTCATTAAGCCTGGAGCTTCGGGCTTTGTCTGGCCGCCAGCCCCTGACAATACATCAGCACACCACCTGAACACATCACAGCCACGGCCTCGTTAGCGAGCCGGTGTGCTAACTTGGCGTGATGCAACCAAAGCCGCGGTTTTATCGGGCGGCACCAGAGCGATTCATTTTTTTTTCTTTTTTTCCCGGCGAAGTTCAAACAGAGAGACGGTCTCTCTCTGAGCAAGTTTAGCACGTCGGGGTCGGTGTGTTTAATGAAAGCCGTGTCATTGAATCGCGGTCAAGGTCAAACGTGTTTCAAGCGGAAGAAACCGCCGACAAGCCGGGATTTCATTCCCTTTTGATTGGGGCTATAAAGTTTTTCATGGCCTGTTCACAAGCCAACATGAAAAACGTTTTTTTTTCCGCAGCACAATACCGGTCTTAAAAAAGGAATCTGTTGCTGGACATGGGAGGGAAACGTCGTGGGGCAGATAGGCCTCATCATTAGGTTTCCTCCGGTAACATGAGAACAGTCAGATACATTTGATTGAACTAGCTTGATTGTGGTGGTAACGCGATGATGTTTGTACTCATCGTAAGTCGCTTTGGATGAAAGCGTCCGCCAAAATGCCCTCAATGTAAATGTAATGTTATTCAATTGCTTTTTAGCCCGCTGCTCCACACATTGTAAAGCACGCTCGTTGATGAGCGAGGGGCCTATCTTTGCCAGCGCAGCCTTTTAAAGAAGGCTGTGTTATACGTGGACGGAAAGGCTAATCGCCTCACGCCTTCGTCGGGCTCCAAGTGATTAGGACCGTGTCATCAATCGCTCCTTTTACTCCTTTTCACTTTGCGCCTTCATCCGCCCCCTGCCCGGCCCGGCCCGAGAGAATAATAAGGACGTCTCGCATATCATTACCGGCTCCTCTCCTGGCTGAGAGGAGAGAGAGCTCTGCTTCCATCTCCGCTGACAAGAAGCAGCCTTCCCTATTATCGGTCCTTATGGGCCGGAGACTGGACCATGATCGGTCGCAGTCTTGCGTGACATAAGTGCCGTGATTGGACAGATGGATAACGTTCATCTCAACGTGTCCTCGACTCCTTTTTTTAATCGGATCGTCATCGTATATATTACATCCTGCGTATGAATGAATGCAGCCTTCTGCGTAATAATAGCACATCATCAGCTTCCGATGTTGTAGCCGCTGGGCGCCTCTCAATGTTCCGGGGGGGTATGGAATCGTAAGGTATTCGCTAATCACTCGTCAGCGGTATCGTCATGTGCTCCTCAAGGTGCGTTCACTTGAGACGCGAGATCAACACATTTTCGAAGTTTGAGAGACAAAGAAAATCGGCCGCAGCATTAAAACATACTCGTAGACCAGGGGGGTGTCAAACATGCCGACTTATTTTTGCAACCACTGGTATCGCCTCCTGCAGGCCATTCAAAAAAATGCAGAAACAGGCACTTCTACGTTGGCTCCATTTTCCAGCCCCTGAGTTCGCCCCTTGTACTGTACTGCAAATCTATTGGTTGGCACCTTGGCGGGGTCAAAGTTGAAATCATTTCAAGTGTACTCCACTGTGTTTCCCCCACAGGGAAACAATGGAATGGGTCATGATGAATGCGTTTTCACACCTTCACCTGTGTGGTTTAGGATCACGCACCAGTTCACCCGGGCTTCTTCGCGTAAAATAAAATAAAATTTTTGTTTAGCGGCACGGTTGAGTGACTGCCACTGAATAGGTCGGAAGGTGTGCACCCAATTTAGGGTCTCCCGGCCCTTAATTCGAAATAATTGCGGCCCATTGGTGACGCTAAGTGGCTAATGGGTCCGGTGTGTCAGTCGGGGGGTGTGGGCTTTTCCCGCCTTTTTCACCTGGCTCCGCAGAACAAAAAGCGCCACACTCTCTACGAGCGCTCCCGCACAGGAGGGGGGCCCCGGCGCCTCATTAGGGGCCCTATTTTAAACAAAGAGCCCTCCCTCCGCGCGGCAGAGTGGCGTGTACCCACGGCTTCACACACAATCCCCTCTCTCTCTCTCTCTCTCTCTCTCTCTCTCTCTCTCTCTCTCTCTCTCTCTCTCTCTCTCTCTCTCTCTCTCTCGGTTTCGCTCTCTCTGCGCTCACAAAGGGGGGTATAAATCTCCTTTTGGTGCGGGCGGGGGATAATTACGGAGATAATTTTATCCCGTAATGATGCTTGTCAGTCAGGAGTGCGCTGATGGAATTAAAGTTGTTCTCCTCAGCGGGGATCACTCTCTCTCTCTCCCCAGATTTATGCGTTAGGAAACGGAGAACCAAGAATAGAAAATGAAATCTTGTGAGAAATCTTTTTACTTTTTTTTTCTTCCTGCAGCTACACGACACGACGGATTGAACAGACAGACACCGCAGGATCGTATTGGCGGGAAAATGCGGTATGTGAGCTAAGTCATGCTAAGGTTAAAGGTCAGCGCTAACATTAAATGTCAGAGCCTGACCAAGGTTTGTTTGTCCATGGTCAATCTGCTGCACTTAGACCATTTGGGATAGCAGTCATTCAACTTAACTTAAATTCAACTGAAGATCATTTCAAATTCGACACATTTAGTCTTATTTTCCACGATCCAGAATAGTTTTTTTGTGTGTTTTTAACAAAGTTTCAGAGTTGATCACGAGAGAGTACGACATGAGAGGCGATGAAGTCGGCCTGCATGCTGACGGCATGAAAAGTGCGCACTTTGATGTCGATTCTGAAATACTCCCGACTCCCGACAAAAATGGGCTACTTAAATAATATCCGAGATGCCGGGTGGCAGAGGTAAGGGCCTCCAGCGGCTTGGTTTCAGATAAAAAGCGGGGGAAACAAAAGACATCAGTGGCTGCATGTTATAATATTTAGCATAAGCAGCACCAAACATTCCTTTAAGGAATACATGTCTGGTGCTTTCTTTCCCCCCCCCAAAAAAATAAAGAAATAAAAAATTAACAGGGAGGAATTGGGACCGCCGTGTGCTGTACTCGCTCTATCAGCTCAACAAAGGCGATTGAACAATCGCTTACATCAAACTTGTTACGATGACAGAATTAGAGCATTGTTGCCCCGCTCCGTGTCCCCCCACTGGGAACGTGGAGACGCGCAACTCAGGAAACAAAGTTTACTTTCGCTGTCGATTGAAATTACAACTTCATTTGCATTTGCCGATGGGAGGGGATGCTGAGATGCTGCATCACATTTTTTTCGAGCACCTTTTGACATAATAGGGCCGATCATCTGACCCACGGAGGAGGGGGAAAGGGGCGGGGCCGGAGAAGGGGGCGGGGCCGGATAAGGGGCGGGGGCCACCGGGGGCATTGATTGATTAATGAAAGGCTGATGTTCTTTTGATCAGCGCCGCCGCGGCCCTGTTAACCGGGAGAAGACCCCGTAAAGTGTAATGTTTTATTTACTTGTTCTGGGGGTCCCCCCGCTTGTGTTCCTATTGCAGATAAAACTTCAAAGCGCCTGTGACAATTCTGTCTTTGCCCCTGATTGATAGAGAAAAGGTCCACACACACACAGACACAGACACACACACACACACAAACACACACACAAACGCGCACACAAGCACACACACACAAACGCGCACACAAGCACACACACAGCCTCATTTGTCCTCACAAACTAAACTCGAACTTGAGCGTCTTGAAAGTGAGTGGCACGTCGACGCTAATTTCTGAGGAGAATGCAGCTCCACAGTTCTCGTTCTGCGTTTGAGAGGCCCAGCGGTGCTCGCCCGCCCGCCCTTGAGTTACCACCCACCCCACCACCCTCCTCCACCCCCAATGTCAGAGCTCACTTCAAAGGCCCTGGATACGAGTCCGTCGAGAGCTCCCATTGCAAACTATTATTCCGTCCGCGGTTACCTTCGACGTTGGGGGGGGGGGGGGGGGATTTCTCTGGATTTATACATCACCCACCACCGCCAGGGCGTGATTTCAGATTTCAGATTGATCTCCCGTCTCCAACAGTTCACCCCCCCCCCACTCCCACCACATCCATCTCACATCCATCTCACTGTTTTCTGTTCACCATTGACCTAAATATCGGGCTCTGCTTCTGGAGACGATTGTCTGTCGAGACGATCAACGTCAGCCATCAGGTCTTGAACGTGCGAGCCATAGCTTGATTTGGGCCAGCAGGGACCGGCAAAGTTTATAAATACCTAAATTTATAGCTTTTTATTGATTTATTTTGATATATTTTGCACGATCTTCAGCGCCTCTGCGTCTCACACACTCGTTAGTGTGTGTGTGTGTGTGTGTATGTGTGTGTGTGCAGTGTGTATAACGAATGAATTGGTTTGTGTGAACCACGGCCTGCACTGACCAGGTTCCAAGTGTTTCAACCGCTGTATGGTGGAACAACAGGGCAACTTTATGCTCTCTCTTCTCTCTCTCTCTCGTCCTCTCTCCTCTTCTCGGATCTCGGTCTCTTCTCTCCTCTGTGTTTTAAGATGTGTGTGTCTCTCTTTGATACACGTCACTCTTTGACCGTGTGTTTTCACTCTCTCTCTCTCGCTCACTTTTTCTCTCTCTCTCTCATACGTGTTTCAGTGTGTGTCTCTCTCTGACTGTTTTCAGTCTGTCTGTCTGTCTCTCTCTCTCTTTGCCTCAATGTTTTCAGTCTCTCTTTGACAACGTGTTTTCATTGTGTGTGTGTGTGTGTGTGTGTGTGTGTTTGTGTGTGTGTGTGTGTGTGTGCCTCTCTCTCTCTCTCTCTCTCTCTCTCTCTGTGTTTTCAGTGCATCTCTCCCTCTCTCGTTGACTGCATGTTTTCTGTGTATGTGTGTGTGTCCGTCTCTCGCTTTGACTGTGTTTTCAGTGCGTCTCTCTCTGTTTGACTATGTGTGTGTGTGTGTGTGTATATGTCTGTCTGTCTCTCTCTCTTCTCTCTCTCTCTCTCTTTCACAATGTGTGTTGAGTGTCTCTCTCCCTTTGACTACTGTGTTTCCAGCTTCCCTCCCTCTGCACACACATACTTGCCTTTTTTTGTCTCTGGCCTCTGTACCTCAGATATTCACCTGGGTCAGGCAGGGAGGAGGGAGGAGGAGGAGGTGGTGGGTTGGTGGTAGGTGGTGGATGGGAGGCTTTCATTGGGATGCTCCGGGCTGTATCATCTAAAATAAATAACGAGAGCCGTCATCTCCTTCTCCTTCCTGCCTCTTGCTCTGCGGATCTTGTGGGACTCTGTTCTCCAACCAGGTTCTCCTGTATGCGTGTAACCCTCTCTCCAAACACACAGCACACCGCACACAACACACACACACAATGCACACGCTCAGTGCTGCGCGCAGGGAGGTTAAAGGTGCGTTTTGAAGAAGTGTGTGACGTGTTGAGTGGAAAGGGCGGTGGGGTGCGTGCCTGGCCTGCCTTCCCCCAGGTAACACCACCCACCCACACCGGAAAGCCGCGAGAACAAACGCACCCGGGGGGGAACCACCCCCACCGTTCGCCACCCACCCCCACCACCACCACCACCCCCACCACCACCCACCGCCACGTCCTGCAGGAAGTCTGTGGGCCAGCGTACACACACAGATGAATAATAAAAGTGTAAAGTTTTCTTCGTCTTTGTTGTTTGCTTGCTTAGATTGCTGTGGAGGTTTTGTATGCAACATTTTTGCAGGTGAAGTCAAGAAAATATGATAAAAAGGAACAAAAATTCTAAAAAAGATTGGGGCTTCACTTCGACGATGCCAAGCATAATTACATATAGAGCGCAGAACAGTCCACAAGCGTAACCTATATCATATTCCCGCCATTTTTGTTTTGTTTTTGTTTGTCCGGCCGTCTCCACCCTTTCGCCTTTGCGGTGAAAACGTGAGTGAAATTCACGTAACTCCTATGTGCTGCTCTCCACTACTACTACTCAAGCCTTTTATAAGTTGGGGGGTGGTCTTTTCTCTGTGCAGTGACACTCTGAGGGGGGGGGGGGGGGGGGCGACGTGGACCGGTGATCAACTTGCGTTCTGAATAAAGAGTTGCACGGGGAACTCTGCAGGGAGACACAGAGGAGCCTGCCCCCCCGCCGCCCACCACCACCACCGTCGTCCACGGAGACCAGGTGAGCCCCAGTCTGTTTTGATCTCTCAAACATGTATTCCATCTCTTCTCTCTCTCGCTCTGGCACGAGGGAGCCTCCAACCAAGGTCAGTGCTCAAAGGCAAGGTGCACCTTGGGAAATGAGCCTGTGCAGGCATGTGCGTGCGTGTGTGTGTGTTTCAGCAAGGCATCAGAAGGATGAGTCTGACACTAGTGAAGTCCCCTGGCAGGGCCTATCACTACCTGTTTCTAACACAGAGGAAACCAAAGGACCACTCTAATTGTATCATTAATATCATTTCAGACTGGCGGCCCAATTATGCTCATCTCTCTCTCGCTCTCTCTCTCTCTCTCTGGCTCTTGCTCCCTCACTCTCTCACCTGTGTCAACCTTGAGGTAACTTTCTTCTGAGTTTATCTGCGTACAGCTTTGAGGATCGAGGGGTCCGTGTGATCAAAGCAAAGGAGACGTTAAATATTGGCTCTATGGCGCTCGGACAAATAAGGCGTGCGCGTGACTCGGCAAACTAGTTAGCTCGACGGCGAGACGTTTAATGTATCCGGGCAGTAGGCCTGCATCTCGTGGTTTTATGGTTGAGGGCGTTAACGTATTCATTTAATTTGAAAAGGCATACTTTGCCGTCGGTGTGTTTAGTTTTCCATTCTGGTTCACTGGCATTTGTGTGTATATTATTTCATCTACATGTATTTTTTGGCATTAATACCATTACACATGAGCATAATAATAATAATAATAATAATGTATATAGGCTACTATTATTAATACTCTATTAGTATTATTTATGTATATATTTTTTACATTAATTGAGTGTCATCTTTCTTATTAACAGTTACTCTAACACCCTTCACACCGAAAAACAATGTTCAACATACCTAAAACATAAAAATTCATCATTAACTTATAACTAATACGATACTGTAGTCCGTACACCGTTACATAAAACAATAAAGTAAATAACACTGCAATAAAGATTTAGAATCTGTCGTGGGGTCAACTGACAGATTATACATTTTGTTATCAATCCATCTCCTAGTTTGTGTTGTGTTAATTAGTTATGAAATTATGAATTAGTGATTAATATATCTGGGACTGCATGGGGTGTGCTCCTTGAGTTTTTCAAATCACTGGACCAATCCATTTTGGGGGCAGTGGGGGGGGGGGGGGGATCAATGATCAGTTGACCAGAGAGGACATATATTTGGCCATCATAAATCATCCAGAAGAAGGTTGCATTTAATACACATTTCATTCCAAGATGTATTCCTTAAGAGATTTTTTTAAATAGAATTCAAGAGATTTTATTATAGAAAATGTTGCTGATGCTCAAAATGTTTGAAGCATCTATATAACCGATAAAGAAAACAAAATGTCAAATTATATATACTGTACATATATATATATATATATATATATATATATACATGCACACACTCTCACCCACACACACACTTTCTCTCACACACACGCGCATGCATGCATGCACACACACACACACACACACACACACACACACACACACACACACACACACACACACACACACACACACACACACATACTACTAACAGTAATGTATCAGGTTTTGACCCAACTTAACATCGCGTTTATTTCATATTCCAATATGATTCCGACGAGACATGAAAAATGTATACGCACTGGGAAAGATAAATCACTCGTGTGTGAAGGATATAAAAGCGTGGAGAAAAAAATGGACACCTTTTTAAGTGATGTTAAATACATTTTTCTTCCCAAAAAATCATTTTTTGGGAAGAAAAGTGTGGAATAAATGACAGCATAAAACATTGGATGTTTAAAAAGTATCCATCATGCATCAGGACAGGACTGCTCTGCTCCCCTGCTGTGTGAGAGACTCTGAGAGCCGCGTTTTCTCGATCCACGATTTATAAAACCGTGCGCACAACGTGTCCGCCTCGCAGACGATGGTGGAATGCTATCCCATTGTGCTCCATTGTGCTACACTGAGCGAGAATGCAACAAAACAAAATAATTTCATACATACAACTCAATCATTAACCCCCTGAGTTGGGGTAAGATGTTGTGTCTGCAGTGAGCTGCCCCCCAGAGACCCAAAGAGCATCTGCAACAACTGCAGGCGTTGTTCACATTATATCCCCTAATGTGGACAGATGGAGATCAGGTTGAAACTCAGCAAAGTTCTCCTCATCATTCCCCCAGGAGAAACATTATTAAAAAAGGGTCATACTTTGTGTGTGTGTGTTCCTCCTGATCTCCATGCATTCATGTAAACACTGCTAATCCATCAGACCCATGAGATGCTGCAATCACTCCATCATCTACCTCACACACACACGCACACGCACCACACACACACACACACACACACACACACACAGCATTGGGGTAGGATGTTTTTAACACCGGGAGTGAAATATTAACCACCAGCCTGCCACAACTGTGCCAAAATAGCACTCAGAAAGCGAGAAAAAAATAAATACAGCATTTCTTGGTCTCGTTCTTTTTTATTTGTATTTTTATTTTAAAAGGGTTAATTATGGGAGCTTTGTTGTGCAAAAAAATAAACACACTAAACAGCTGAATCAGACAGGTAGTAACGGAAACCTGGCGGTTGAAACGGAGGTGAACGCAATTATGTTTTTACGAGAAAGTCAAATCTATTTTATTTGTATAAACCTTCATCAGATTTACCCTTAGAGAAATACATGACCAATGAAACATTGGTCATGTATTTCTCTGTACAGACCAGCCAAGGGAGGTTAATAAGTGTTTTATTCTAGAGCAGTTCAACCACTACCTGTGCTGTTATTTTTTACTTCCTGGTTTCACCGGAAGAATGTGCAGAAATAATTTATAAACTCTTTCAAATTTATTTCGTGCCTTTTTCGCCGGAAAAAACAACAACAAAGTCAGTTTCCAGTCCGTACGGATGTACGGATACGGGATCGCCGGACCGCACGCGAGCCAATCAGAATGCAGGAAGTAACACAGCCCTATAATAATAATAATTATTATATATTATTATTATTATATTTTTATTATTATTATGATTATAATAACTGGCTGCTCAGACCAGCAGTTCATAGATTCCGTATCCGGACAGGAAACTTTGACTTTGTTGTTTTTGCTAAATTTGAGTTAAAAAAGAGCCACATAATAGAACACTTATTAACCTTCCCTGCTCGGTTTATAAGTCAGTTATAATAGACCAGTGGGAAAGAACTTGGCAGTCATGATCCTGGGTTCCCAGTCTTTAACAGTCCTCCTAAATGTCTCTGATCAACCGACAAGCTGAGAGCTTTAACCCCTCCCCCCCCCCCACCTTCACTCTACCTACTCTGGAATTTACGGATCACCACATCGTACCGTTGCCATATGGGTCGAGCACCCACCGCGATGTCTCAAATTAAAGGAACGGGAAAGTTTGTTCTCACCCTACATACCCCACTCACCCCCACCACCACCACCACCACCACCACTCACCCCCACCACCACCTCTGTCTGCCTGTAGATGAAGCGAGCCGCGATTCGATTGCGTGCGTGAGGATCATCCCGAACCCCACACCCCACACACACACCCCACCCTCTCTTTCTGTCTATTTTAATCCACCCCCCCCCCCAGCTCATCTGCGTTTTCCCACTAATGAAATTAACATCCGAGGAGTCGTGTCTCCCACGAATACTACACTACACCTCCATCCCAGCACATCACATATTCATAGCACGCACACACACACACACACACACACCCCACCCCAACCCCATCCCAGTGCACACTGATCTCTCTCTCTCCCCCTCTCCCTCCCTCCCTCCTCACCGGCTGCCTGTGTATCATACCACAGAGACTCCAAGTGAGTGCTTGCGTTTCAAAGCTCTCTCTCTCTCTCTCTCTCTCTCTCTCACACTCTCTCGCAGACTCACACACTTTATTGTGTTGTTGTGTGTGTGTGTGGGGGTGGGGGGGGGGGGGGTGGGGGGGGGGGCGGGGGTGTTGCCTGTTCCTGCATGTTTGACTCATACACGGGGGGGAACCTGGTCGGGTCGGTTGCTTTTGGATTTGTTTTGCAGCAGAGTCACTGAGCTGCAGCCGTCACACGGCATGGAGGGAGCCCAAACCTCCAACATGGAGGAGTTTCAATACACTAGCTCCACATTGTTGTTTATGTATTTTTTTTATTTTCTTCATTAGAACCGTCTATCATAATGATATGATTCAATATAAATGTCTTCAATGATCATCAACATGTTGATTAAAAAACCCAGTTTTAACAACGATAAATCAATTTTGGCAACGTCAAATGTTACTTAAAATGCTACGTTGGCCTCCTGCACATGACAGTTAAGAGAGTTTAAAATGAAACTTCACCATTTTAACTTGCCGTCGACATATAGCAACACACCATTATTTATTTATTTATTTATTTAGCAACATAGGGAAAACGCCAGAAGCGGTACGGTCGCTGTTCACGTTCACAACGCCTGCCAATGGCTGTCGGCGAATTTGGCAAATGTCACAGAAACAACCATTGAAGACAGACCGTGATCACACTGATCTCACACTGACAATGTCAGACTTCACAGTGTATTCCTACCGTGGAAATGTCAAAAAAAAACAACCAAAAAAAACCTTGTCCATGGGAATGCTCAGTGTGCTTCTGATTGGTGGACAGTTGTGATTGTTCCCTGGTTCTGATTGGTGGATAAAACGTTCAGCAAGGCAAGACTCATTTCTCAACAGTCGACTGAAGATGTCACTGTGAACTTCTGCTGATACAACTTGATTTGGTAGTAGACAGTGACGGAAAATACCCTCGTTGAGGTTCCGGGTCGGAGGTCGTCATCGTTGTTGTTTGTTTGTTTGTTTGTTTACGTCTCAGGCCATCGGGAGCTCGTGGAGAGCAGGATACCGGCCCGTCACGTAGTGAAATATCTGCAGGCGGAAAGCATGACGAAATGAACTTGGATATAACCGCTTGTAATGGAACATAGTCATCCTGTAATAAATGTAATATATATAAGTATTCCTGAAGAACATTGTTCCTCAAACTAAGGTAAAAGCCTATGGATGAGAAAGTCACATGAAAGACCCCAGCACTTTTCAAATTAAAAGCCCCCGGTTTTAATATTGAGACGGAGTATTGCACATGATTTTCTTAATATCATGTGCAATACTACGTTTCAATATTACCTCGCAATATTACCTTTCATCATCATGTGCAATATTCCTCATGTTCAATATTACTTCTCACTACAACTTCTCAACACCATTGCCAACTTGTTTTGCTGACTGAATATCTGACCTATATTTTTCCTGAGGCTTATTCACTGTAAATGTGTAAATGTATTATTGTATTTTATTATTCTATTGTTTATTACTCTATTGTTTATTATTCTATTGCTATGCTGATGTTGTTGGTATTTTGAGATTGAGAGTTTTGGTATTCTGGAACAAGAGTTTCCTATTAATAAAGGATTAATAAAGTTCCATCTTATCGTTTTTTTCTTGTTGTTGTTCTTTGGACAGGCGTCCCCCTGGCCAACTCACCTGTCTCTCGATGTCGGCCAGGAGGCTGCTGGCGCCCAGGCGGAAGAGCTGTGGGCTGAGCCACTCGTCACCCAGCTCCTCCTTGATCAGCGACAGCCACACCAGGGACTCCTTGGCCGTGCGGATGCCCCCTGCTGGCTTAAAACCCACCTGTGAGACAGAGAGAGAGAGAGAGAGAGAGAGAGAGAGAGAGAGAGAGAGAGAGAGAGAGAGAGAGAGAGAGAGAGAGGTGATTGGATAAGGGTGGTGGAGGGGGTGGGACAGAAAAAAGGTGCGTTCACTGGAGACGCGTGGAGATATGTGTGGCCGCTAGGTCGGGGGCATTGTGTTGTTGAACATGGGAGCTGAACGGATGCAAAATCACCCGGAGTTTAAAACATTCTGTCTTTTTGGACTGTACTGCAAATCTATCAGGAGGCTTGTTATATGTAATTTCAACTTCGATAAAGGAACACAAGGGTTAATAAAAAGGAGTTGTGGAAGTGAATATAATGTAGAATATGATCTGGCAACCTAAGATATATAAAGTATTACATTATAAACAATAATGCATTTTATAATACATTTAATAATTTTATATATATATATATTTTTTTTTATGCCTCATGGTAGCTTTTCCATTATATTTTTGCTTCTTGTATTTTTTACCTTCCACATTTGTTTTCTAAAGTATTCTGAATCTGAATCCAAGTACTCTGAGGCACTATACATCGCTAAAAGTCCCAAAACAGATATATTACGTCCAGCCCAGCCCGACGGCAAAGCAATACGGAAAAAATATATAGAAAACGGACAATTCAGGTTTTTTGACATTTGTTTTAGGGGGGGGGGGCGGGGGGCGGGGAGGCGGGACTATGAGACATTGAGAGTTGCTTTAATAAGGAGAAAAGCAAAAAAAACGACACCAAAATAAGACGGTGCTTCAAAATCCCTCCCGCCGAAAAGATCAACAGCTCCGCCCACGGGAGGAAACGGAGCCAACGGATGCCAAGTAAATAAAACATTGTTTAATGCATACGGAGAAAACAAAAATGTGAAAATAAAAGCCATAGCCAGGAGACGTGCGGCATACTGAAGTTTACAGCATATGCGTGTGTGTGTGTGTGTGTGTGTGTGTGTGTGTGTGTGTGTGTGTGTGTGTGTGTGTGTGAGAAGCAGCAGGGCGGTCTCCGGTCACTAAACTGTGTTAATAACCACGACCTGGAAGTGTTAAAAAGCGGACCCCCCCTGGAGTCAGGGAACCCTCTCCATGCCCTCACCCACCTTGTGGCCCGTACGCAGGAAGTAGTCGCGGATGGCCCTCACCATCACTATGGCGACGGGGTAGGTGGCGTTCACCGACTCCTTGCCCGTCGACGTCTTGATGAAGTCGGAGCCTGTCCGAGGTGGCGTCAAGTACGAGAAATTAGTCCAAAAAAATAAAAAGAACTTGACTGAAATTTGCATTAGCGGCTTCCTTTAAGTACGTTAACGGGAATGTTCTTGACCCGGAGACAGACGTGATTTAATATAAAGCTCCCATTTAAAGTCATGACAACATCCAACAATTTCCAACAATCAGTGAGAATGATAGTACAAAATAGAGAGATAGTTTAGGACTTTATTTACCCCATTACAGAGGCATATTTTATAACCGCATTCTCTCCTACCTTCATTTATCATCATCATTATCATCATTATCATCATTATTATACTTATTATCATCATTAGCTTTATTGGCCAAGTATATATACAAATAAAGGAATTTGAAACAGGTAAAACAAAGACAATAGAAAGACAAATGTAAACATAAACATGTAACGACTATGCACAGATATAAATATATGCAAAAAACAACAACGACATTTATAACAAAAAGAAAATAGTGCAATGGTGCGGAATAAATATGGAATGATTAACAGGTTGGGTTGAGGTTGGTGGACATGACGGTATACGTATACAATATATATATATATACAGTTTGTACAGCATGCTTAGATTTATATTTGACACTTGTATGTTAAAAACTGTGTTTAAAGTACACAATATACAAGTTAGAATATAATTTGTAGTTGCGGTGGCTGCTTAGTGTTTCAGAGTGACTTCCGGAGTGGCACTCGGGGCCAGGCTAAGAGTGTACGTACGGGGGGTGGCTAACGTCTGACGGCGTCACAGAGGGGGTGAGCGTCCGGATCACGGAGAAGAAAAGAAATCGAGAAAGTTACAAAAAAAAGAAAAAAAAGAAATGAAAATGAACGTCCCTTTCCCCTTTTTTATTCCGAGGCAATTATGTTTTATCAGCTTTTCTGATAAAAATAGAAGATGAAACGGTGTTCTTATAATAGATTAACCGCACGCCGTGCGGTGGTTTAATAAAAAAAAAGAAGAAAAAAAAAAGAAATATTGAAAGAAAGAAAAAAAAAACAGTCCCCTTTCTCTGCCTCCCTGGCCCGTAATGACGGTTCATTACTGGATAGAACAAGACGAACATTTTACAGTTCATTAAATACATGTTCTATGTACCCCCCCCGCCTCGCCAATTCTCCCTCTCTCTCTCTCTCTCTCTCTCTCTCTCTCTCTCTCTCTCTCTCTCTCTCTCTCTCTCCTCTCTCTCTCTCTCTCTCTCTCCTCTCTCTCTCTCTCTCTCTCTCTCTCTCTTCTCTCTGTCTCTCTCCTCTCCTCTCTCTCTCTCTCTCTCTGCTCTCTCTCTCTCCGTCCTCTCTAACTGGCATAATCCTTAAGATTCGTTATGGGGGGGAGTCTTAATTACCAGATAATGGATAATGGTTATTAAACGCGGGTGGCGGGAACGAAGCGCCATTCATTCCTGCATCGGACGGCGGGGGAATACTGCGAGGGTAAAATAGCCTGCGTCGCGGCGATTAATAGCTGAAATTATCATTCAATTTCAGGAGTCTCATACGCAATTCATAGGAACAAGGGGAGATTAAGGAGCGAGGGCAGGCGACAAAAGCAATGCATTTTAATAATGATCTCTATCGCGGCCCCTGACAATTTGCCGCGGTAATCGGCTTATTACGTGATGGCTAGTTAAGCGCGCAGCGCCGGCTGGGCGTGCACGTGCGCATGTGTGTGAGTGTGTGTGCGTGCGTGCATGACAGGCGAGTGCCTATACATCTGGTTTAACTTTTTTCCAAAAGGCTGTATAGTTCAAATTTAAGCAACAGTGCCACATCCTGGTTAAATCAAAAGACTGCACTGCTCAATCCAAGATAGATTGGTTAGTTCACCTTTTTATGGCTACTTTCAAATTAAAAGCCTGCCCTGAAATTTACATTTTCTAACAAAAACATACAAAAGCTTACAGTGCAGGCTGTGGTACAGTGGTTCGTTTCAAATTAAAAGCCTACCCTGAAACGAAAATGTATTTACTTCACACACAAGAAACTACAATTAAAAAAATCTTGCAGTGTGTGTATAGTAACTAAATGGTAAATGGATTGCATTTATATTGTGCTTTTATCTAAAGCGCTTTACAGTTGCCTCACATTCACCCATTTTGAATGTGAGGTTTTGTTTGCGTGTGTGTATATAGAACAAGACCAAACTGATGACTGACCGGCCATCATTGACACCAGACTGGCTTTGTAGACATTGGTGAAGGTGCCCAGCTCTCCGATCGCCAGGATGGTCTTCATGTGGGCATTGCCACACGCCTCCCGGAACTGGCGGATCTCGTCGTACATGGCTGAGAGAGAGAGAGAGACAGAGACAGAGACAGAGAGAGAGAGAGAGACAGAGAGAGAGAGAGAGAGAGAGAGAGAGAGAGAGAGAGTAGTTAATAAGTAGCATCAGCCTGAACCGTAAGAGGTTCAGCGTACGCGATCGGTGATCATTTCGTTTTATTATTTAATTAAGCCGTTAAAATAATAATAATAATAATATAATAGGAATGACATTTTTTATTTCCAATGCCAGGCCATAACGATACAGAAAGGATTCGCTTTGAAATACGAATTTTACCCCAAACCCTCCCACTATGACATTGTTTGGGAACTTGGAAACACATCGAATTTCGGAAGTCACACGTATGCGATATGATTCCCGTTTCATAATCTACTTGAATATCTGGTATCAATGTACACCCGGGCTACAGTCTATGTCTAACCCATCCGACTGCACCACCAATGTGCGGTCATGTGACCAAAACAAACCTTCCCACTGGCCCGTCAGTGCCAGCGTCCGGTTGATGACGATGTCGATCTCGGCGGCGCCATCCGCCACCGCCGCCCGGACCTCCTCCAGACGGGTCCTCAGGGGGGTCTGACCCGCTGGGAACCCCGTCGCCACTAAGGGGCAGGGTGGGGGGGGGGCAGACGGACAGATAGATGGATGGAGGGGGTTGAGAGAGAAGAAAGCAGGGCAGACAGATTGAAGGCAGGGAAGGAGGGAGAAAGGGAGGAAAGGTCAATTGGTGATGACGCGACTTCCACTGGCTCCCAGTAATCGCTCGCATTAGATCCAAGACACTGGTACTGGCCTACAAGTACCAAGTACCCCTACCTACCTCCAAACATTAGTCAGACTTCTGCTCTTATCCCAGCTATTATGCAGGCAACCTAGCAATTATCAATGCTGTTCCTATCTTTATGTACCACAGCGATATTTTGCTGTCTCTTTCAACATATGCACTTATTGTAAGTCTGTCAAATGCCCTAAATGTAAATGACGATGGTGAGAAATACATATATTAATTCATATATGTATATATATATATATATTTACACACATTTTTGTTTGTAGCTTTTGATCCAAGTTTTCCTCAGTTTTTCCTTGTAAAGTGTCTTTGGGTTCTAAGAAAACAGCCATTGAAATCCAATGTATTATTATATATATTATAACTTAAAATGTACTGCCTCTGATGTACTGTATACTGACTGTGCATAAACAAGCAGACACACACAGACACACACACCATCTAATTCTTGTTTCAAAGAGCAAAAATAGATCTTCAAGGTCTTACCCAGAATGTTTAATCACGTGTTTGATACACCACTCTCTTGTGAATAACACTACTATTAAGTGTTTTTTATTAACTTTCCATCAGAATCCTACCTGATGCCACAGGGAGGCTTGAGTTGGCGGCTTTAAGAGACTTGACGGCGTCCGCTACGCGAGAGGGGTACACACACACAGCCCCAGTCGTCACACCTGTCAGGATAGGAAATGTAGAACACAAACACATTTGGAGGTTTACACAACAACCACCCATCTCAAATGTTAGAATTAAAACCTAACAATGTCTACGTTTATATGTACGCAACATAATAGATGCACTTTGTATGCAATATAATCCATTTTGTAATCGACTGTGTATAATATTTAGTTTATACACAAAAGTTTACAAATAAAAATGTTACTTGAGTGGACGCTTCCATCTAGTGTTCACATGAAGTAATGCAGCCTGTCAGGCAACTTGGCTGTTCGAGAGAAGCCTACTGTGGATTGCTTCCAACTTATATTACACCAAATAACAAGAATCATTGAGATTTTTTCCGTAATTATTCACAATTATCTTTGTGGTCGGTTACAGTAAACATTTAAAATGCTATGTATGTATGTAATAACAGAGAAAAGAAGTTTGCTAAAGAAACGTGATTAAAAGCTGGTGGAAAAAAATCTATTCTATAGACAACAAAGACAATAAAAATACCAAAATATTATATAAATATTATATAAAATATAAATATTATATAAAATATAAATAATGATAGTCATCATGATAAAAACAATACATAAAAAAATTAAAAAATACATCTAACACACCTTTGTCGTGCATGCCCATGCTCCGGAGCAGGTCGTGAGGCACCGGCTGCACGGCCTTCATGCACAGACGGTGCACGTTGGACGGCGTGTCGTCGCCCGCCAGCGTGGTCAGGTCGATGCAGGTCACGGCCTTGAGCAGCCAGGCGGCCTATGGGGTGCGAGAGCAAATCAAAAGTATACCACGCCTACTTTACCATTTAGTCATAGACACTTTTGTCGAAAGCCGACTTTGTCATTATGTACACGTGGTTATTAAGCAGGTAGAGTGCTAAAAGTCAAACTGTCCAGCCACAATTTCGATCATATATATTTTTATATTTCTAGATTTTTATATTTCTCTTAGGCTTAGACTCACTGTAAATTTGTACATTTGTTGTTTTATTTTTTATTATTGTATTGTTTATTTCTCTTGTTTATTATTCTATTGCTATGCAACCTCTGGCACAAGAATTTCCTTCGGGATCAATAAAGTTTTCTTATCTTATCTTATATTTATTCATCCTAGTTGGCATTGATGGTTTTCAAACTTAACTCACAGTAGATATTTATATTGTTTTGCTGTCACTATAGGGCAGCCAATATTTGAATTCATGAATGCATTACAAAACGGTCTAACACTAGTATAACAATACAGTAATTAAACCTTGAGTTGTTAAACAGGAATATGATTTTTTTTTTGGCAAATCAATGCAATCTTTGAGCATATTAGGCAAAACGACAGCTCCATATACCTGCCATTGTTTCTTAGCCAGCTTGACTGACTGGATTTGTTGGGCTCTCTTCAGCACAGCCTGGGTGTTGACCCTCACCTTGGACACCCATTCCAGATCTAACCAGAGAGATAGTTGGTTAAAAAATAACACAGAACTCGGTGTCTACTCTCGTTCAAATGGAGTTCAACCAGCCACTGACACACACATCATAGAACTGCGTTTCATGAGAATGGGAAGTAGACTGGGGAAATATCATGTGAAATATTGTATATTATTATTACTTATCATGTGCAATATTAATATTACTACCCAACATCATGTGCAATAATATTATGTTATTAATGTCATGTTAAGTCTTAATATTACCTTGCAATATTACCTCTCATCTCCTTTCATCATAATGTGCAATATTCTTAATATTCTTAATATCATGTGCAATATTACCTCTCACCATTATTATTAGCCCTCAATTATTACCTTGTAATATTACCTTTCATCATCATGTGCAATATTTCTCATGTGCAATACTACTCCTCACTATTACTACTTCTCAATATCATTGCCACCTTGTTTTGCTGACTGAATATCTTTATTTATTGATAATTATATTTGTATATTTCTCTTAGGCTTAGACTGTAAATGTGTTGAGTGCAGGCAACAGGACACATGTGTTTGACTAGTGACCACATGAGGCTGTCATGTGTACATAATTAAGACCATTAAAGTCATGGGGAGGTTGGCAGTAAGGGACTTGCTTTACCATCCCCTGCTGACCTACATACAAACTAGCACTAAGTATACACTAAGCAGTGATGGGAAGTAATGAAGTACAAATACTTTGTTACTGTACTTAAGTAGATTTTTCAGGTATCTGTACTTTACTCAAGTAAAGTACAGATACCCCACCACACACACACACACACACACCTAGGTGTCTTGTGTAACATTGTGTGTGTGTGTAACATTGTGTGTGTGTGTGTGTGTGTGTGTGTTACAACTATTATGTATAGTGTATCAGTAAACATCATACTATGACAAAAGAGTCTAAAAGTTTCCAGTTGTGTTGCTGCCATTGAAAGCTGATGTTCTGCATTGGAGCCACGTGTTAATGTTGGTCCACGTTAAGTTGATTACTTTCAATATATTAACAATTAAAACGGCTACTTTTTACTTTTGTACCTTGAGTACATTTCAGAGCCTGTACTTTTCAACTTTTACTTGAGTAAAGAATTTGAATCAGTACTTCAACTTTTACCAGAGTGGTTTTGTACACAAGTATGTGTACTTGCACTTCAGTAAAGGATGTGTATACTTTGCCACCTCTGACACTAAGTAGTACTGAGCGTTGCACACCAAGGTCTGCTCTACCTATAGCTCTAGTTAACACTGTAATGTACAAGTATAGCTCTAGTTGACACTGTAATGTACAAGTATAGCTCTAGTTGACACTGTAATGTACAAGTATAGCTCTAGTTGACACTGTAATGTACAAGTATAGCTCTAGTTGACACTGTAATGTACAAGTATAGCTCTAGTTGACACTGTAATGTACAGTATAGCTCTAGTTAACACTGTAATGTACAAGTATGCTCTAGTTACACTGTATGTACAGCTATAGCTCTAGTTGACACTGTATGTACAAATATAGCTCTAGTTGACACTGTACTGACAAATGTATAGCTTCTAGTTGACCACTGTAATGTACAGTATAGCTCTAGTTGACACTGTAATGTACAAGTATAGCTCTAGTTGACACTGTAATGTACAAGTATAGCTCTAGTTGACACTGTAATGTACAAGTATAGCTCTAGTTGACACTGTAATGTACAAGTATAGCTCTAGTTAACACCAAGTATAGCTCTAGTTAACACTGTACTGTACAAGTATAGCTCTAGTTGACACTGTAATGTACAAGTATAGCTCTAGTTAACACTGTAATGTACAAGTATAGCTCTAGTTGACACTGTAATGTACAAGTATAGCTCTAGTTGACACTGTAATGTACAAGTATAGCTCTAGTTGACACTGTACTGTACAAGTATAGCTCTAGTTGACACTGTAATGTACAAGTATAGCTCTAGTTGACACTGTAATGTACAAGTATAGCTCTAGTTGACACTGTAATGTACAAGTATAGCTCTAGTTGACACTGTAATGTACAAGTATAGCTCTAGTTAACACTGTAATGTACAAGTATAGCTCTAGTTAACACTGTAATGTACAAGTATAGCTCTAGTTGACACTGTAATGTACAAGTATAGCTCTAGTTAACACTGTAATGTACAAGTATAGCTCTAGTTGACACTGTAATGTACAAGTATAGCTCTAGTTGACACTGTACTGTACAAGTATAGCTCTAGTTGACACTGTACTGTACAAGTATAGCTCTAGTTGACACTGTACAAGTATAGCTCTAGTTGACACTGTAATGTACAAGTATAGCTCTAGTTGACACTGTACTGTACAAGTATAGCTCTAGTTGACACTGTAATGTACAAGTATAGCTCTAGTTAACACTGTACTGTACAAGTATAGCTCTAGTTGACACTGTAATGTACAAGTATAGCTCTAGTTGACACTGTAATGTACAAGTATAGCTCTAGTTGACACTGTAATGTACAAGTATAGCTCTAGTTGACACTGTACTGTACAAGTATAGCTCTAGTTGACACTGTAATGTACAAGTATAGCTCTAGTTGACACTGTAATGTACAAGTATAGCTCTAGTTGACACTGTAATGTACAAGTATAGCTCTAGTTGACACTGTAATGTACAAGTATAGCTCTAGTTAACACTGTACTGTACAAGTATAGCTCTAGTTGACACTGTAATGTACAAGTATAGCTCTAGTTGACACTGTAATGTACAAGTATAGCTCTAGTTAACACTGTACTGTACAAGTATAGCTCTAGTTGACACTGTAATGTACAAGTATAGCTCTAGTTGACACTGTAATGTACAAGTATAGCTCTAGTTAACACTGTACTGTACAAGTATAGCTCTAGTTGACACTGTAATGTACAAGTATAGCTCTAGTTGACACTGTAATGTACAAGTATAGCTCTAGTTGACACTGTACTGTACAGCTACAGCAGCACTAGTACAGTAAGCTGATGATGGTGTTATATAACTAGTTCTATATGTTAATACGAATGGAGCAAGTCTTACCGATATTGATTCCGGGGTTTCTGGCAGACATGCTTGCAAACGTCAATTTGATGAAGTGTTAATGTGATTTTTGTGAAATGAATGGTTAAATGTGATGTCATTAATGGTTAAATGTGATGTCATTAATGGTCAAATGTGATTTGGTCACACGCGGATCTGCTGCGGAGCGCTGCGGAGCGCTACTGCGCATGACACGACCGCTGTCGTCACGTGATGACGGCCAAGAGGTCAACAACATTTTAAATCCTAGTTTTTGTAGTTTAGTCAGCAAACATTTTGTTGGCCCCACTGGTGTCATCATAACTTATTAATTATTTGTGGCTGAATGCATCCATTTGATATATGGGAACACTGATGAAGAAGGGGATTAAGAAGGATAGGTTAGATATTTAATTAATTTGTATATTTTTATATTTATATTTTTATATTTCTCTTAGGCTTAGACTCATTTTTATATTTATATTTGTATATTTTAATATTTCTCTTAGGCTTAGACTCATTTTTATATTTATATTTGTATATTTGTATATTTCTCTTAGGCTAGACTCACTGTAAATGTGTTATTTTATTTGCATTATTCTGTTATTTCTTATTCTATTGCTATGCAACCTCTGTTTGTATGATAAATGATGAGCCAGAAGTCATGGTGTACTTGACTATTCGTGTTCGGCATACAACAACACAGTAAATAGGCGGTAGCTTATACAGTACAATCCACATCCAATAGATGGCAGTAGCGTGCCATCCAAGACCCGTAACATCTTCCCTTTCTGAAATAAGCAGAGTTCCATTTGGTTAATAACTAAGCCATAGTGTAACCATTAACTACACCTAACATATACAACAATATGTGTAATACAACTGGCCTTCAACAAAATAACATGTCTTATGTCGTGTCCTTTTTTTTTTTTTTTTTTTTTAACAGTCCAAACTAGAATGAACAGTCCTCTGCAGCAAACAACTACAGGTTAAGCCTGTCAGGGGCCCGGGACAGCCGTCCATAGCGTGACATGGCAGGGGGCCTTGTTGGGGTGGATATAGGAACATGAGCGGGTGAATTGTTGGAATGTCCGAGTGGGGTCTGACCACCCAGCTCTTCGCTCAATGTCTCTTGTCCCACATGGCATGTGGGAGGTCGATCCATCAGCGTACTTTCCACATGACTTTCAGAGTTCTGTGGCAGGGTTGGCTCCGCCACACGCAGGTCGACTCTGTTTCGGCGGTATAGTGATCCCTCCACTTCTACCAAGTAGGACCGTGGGGCAACCTTTTGCACGCACGACCCACGTCTCCAGATGCCTGTCCGATCCCCTGGTAGCGGCTTCATCCGCACTGCTTCGCCTACCGTGAGCTCAGGTAAGTCCCTTGCTGAGGTGTCGTAGATCGCTTTGGAGACCTGCCTCCTGTGACGCAGCCCTTCCACCACACCGGTCACCACACATGGCTCCAGGAGCCTGTTGGCCACAGGCAGGGCTGTCTTCAGACGCCTCGACATCAGGCGCTGTGCCGGGCTGCTGTCCATGCCCTCTGTTGGCGAGTTGCGCCACAGTAGGATTGCCTTCCAAGCATCATTGCCCTCACGAAGTGCTTTCTTGCATAAGTTCTTCGCAATTTTGACTGCAGATTCAGCCTTACCATTGGCTTTAGGATGACGTGGAGATGAGGTGACATGCTCAAACTCCCAATCCGCTGCAAACCGCCGGAATTGGTGACATGAGAACTGGGGACCATTGTCAGAGATGACCCGGTCAGGCTGACCGTAGCGAGCAAACTGAGCTTTGCAGCGCTTGATTGTAGTCTCGGCTGAGAGGTCTGGAAGGAGGTCGATCTCCCAGAAGTCTGAATAATGATCAACTAACAGTAGAAAATCTTTGCCGCTATGCTGGAAAAGGTCCAGGCTTACAATCTGCCAGGGGCGTGTTGGCAGCTCATGGGACATCATTGTTTCCTTTCGCTGCTCGATGGCGTATTCATTACAGACTGTGCATTTACCTACAAAGTCTTTGATGTCAGCCTGCATCCCTGGCCAGTACAGCGTGTCCCGCGCCTGCCTGTAGCAGGCCTCACCCCCTATGTGGCTTGAGTGCACCCGTGCCAACATCTCAGGGCGCAGTGCTCTGGGGATGACAACTTTGTCGCCTTTGAACAGCACACCATTTTGAACACTGAGCTCCTCCTTGAATGCCCAATATTCTCTCACCTCTAGAGGAGTTTCTCCTTTGAGGTCAGGCCAGCCCCTGAGAGTCACTGATTTCACAGTCTGGAGCTGCTCATCTTTGTCTGTGTGCTGTCGGATCTGTATGAGTCGCCGGTCTGTGACATTGAGGTAGTCAGCCTGGTTGATGTACTCCACATCCAACTCCTCTGATTCCAAGCTGCAGACAGTGTGCTCGCTGTGCACTGAGCTTGTGCGTGTGTCTGTCACAGTGGCCCTGCTGAGTGTGTCACTGACGTACATCTCCGGCCCTGGCTTATACACCACCTTGAGATTGTAGCCCTGTAAAGCCAGCAGCATGCTCTGCAGACGCTTTGGGGCATTCAGTAGGGGCTTGCTAAATATGGCGATGAGGGGCTTGTGATCAGTCTCTGCCGTGATGTTCTCGCGCCCGTACAGGTACTGATGAAAGCGTTGGCATGCAAACACAATGCTGAGGCATTCCTTCTCGATTTGCGCGTAATTCTGCTCCGTCGGTGTGAGTGCCCTTGAAGCAAATGCGACAGGCTGACCCTCCTGCATCAGGCAGCAGCCCAGGCCATGCTGGCTCGAATCACTCTGAACTGTAACTGCTTTCGTTACATCATAGTATCGCAGCACGGGTGTTGCAGTCACCAGCTGTTTTACCTCCTTCACTGCTGCGTCGTGTTTCGGGAGCCAGTGCCAGACTGTATCCTTATCCAAGAGCCTCCTCAGTGGCTCGCACACCTCGGAAAGCCGCGGAAGGAACTTGGCCAGGTAGGTGACAAATCCTACGAACCGCTGCACAGCCTTCACATCGGATGGGGGGGGCATGTCCGTGACCGCTTTCACTTTCTCTGGATCAGCTTTCAAGCCTGTGGAGGACAAGATGTGCCCATGGAAGCGAACCTCTGGCGTTTTGAATTGGAGCTTCTTTATGCTAAGTCGAAGCTTGACCTGCCGACATCTGTCCATGAGGGCCAGCAACTTGGCATCATGGTCGCGGTCTGCCTCCTCATCTGTTTCGCCACAGCCCACAACAAGGATGTCATCTGCTATGGGTTCCACCCCACTGAGCCCCGCCAGCAGCTCATGCTGTTTCCGTTGGTACACCTCTGGAGCCACTGAGACGCCAAAGGGGAGCTTCAACCACCGTTTCCTGCCCCAGGGTGTCCAAAAGGTGGTCAAGAGACTGCTGGGCTCGTCGAGCTTGCACTGTAGGAAGGCGTCTCTGGCATCCGCCAGAGTGAAGACTCTAGCCTTAGGGAGCTTGTAGAGTATGTCGTCTAGTGTGGGCATGATGTAGTGTGACCGCTTCAGAGCCTGGTTGAGGTGTTTTGGATCAATGCATATCCGTAGCTTGTCTGGTTTCTTGACGATGACCATATTACTGATCCAGTCTGTCGGCTCAGTGACTGAGGTCATATGGCCCTCCGCTTCGTACTTGTCAAGCTGAGCCTTCACTGCCGCCTTCATGGCGACTGGGACGTTGCGGGGTGCAACCTGGACTGGCTGAATTGCCGCATCTAACTCAAAATGCACCTCACCTGGTATGGATTCAACTGGTGCAGTAAAAACATCCTGGTACTTGCTGATGAGTGTCTCTTTACTCAGGGGCCCGGCCTGGACTTTGTCTACCATGTTGAGGTCTGCTGGGATGGTAAACTGAACAAGTCCGAGGCGCTCACATGTAGACCCTGAAAGCAATGGTTGCTGGCTGGTTTCGACTACTTCGAACTCTAGGCTGTGTCTGCAGCCGCGCACGACACACTCTGTCACAAACAGACCCCTGGAGGTCATCAACTGGCCTGAGTACAGTTTGAGTTTGGTGTTACTCGGCATGAGTTTGTCTCTGGGTGCGATTCGCATCTTGTCTTTCAGGCTCATGACATCACATGTGGCCCCTGAATCGAGCTGGCATCGTTGTTTTCTATCATTCAGTTGGAGAGTGATGAACCACTTTTTCCCTTTATCTCCTACAGCCCCGATGCATTCGATTGAATAGACATCATCCTCAGTGCCATCGTTTTCCTGGTCTGGGATTGGATTTCCCATGAAGCGAACCTGGGCCTCGGTTCTTTTGGATTTGATGCACACCCTTGCAAAATGGTTAGCTGTACCACAGGCTTTGCATGCTTTCCCGTAAGCTGGACATTGCTCTCTTCCCCTCCCGTGTGAAATACCACAGTATCTGCATGCAGAGGGGCTATCTGTGGCAGTATTGTATGGCTTCTGTTGTTTTCCTGTGGCCGGGGTGAATTTCCTGAATGGCTGCTTGAATGCAGCATTGACACTGTCTGTATGTGGCCTCTCTTGCTCCATGGACCTCAGCCTCATGTCTGCCAGCTCTGCAGCACGGCATGTCTCCACAGCTGCAGACAGTGTCAAATCTCTCTCTCTCAGCAACCGTCTGCGGGTGCCCTCATTGGCTATGCCAAGTACTACTTTGTCCCTTATCAACTCGTCTCTTAATGCCCCATAATCACATGTTGAAGCCTTTTCCCTCAAACGAGTGACAAAACTGTCAATAGACTCGCCGTCCTCCTGTTTGCAAGAGCCAAAGATGTATCGTTCATAAATCACGTTCTTGGTGGGTTTGAAATAGCCCTCTAATGCACCTAGAATTGCACTCACGTCTTTTCGCTGATCGTCAGTCAAATCCAGATTGTGCTTGTACACATGCCGGCATTCAGGGCCCATTATACTCCTCAGAGTAGCTGCTCTGACCTCCGCTGAAGCCTTGTCCAGTCCTGTTGCCAAACTGTAATCCTCAAATTCAGCCCTGAAGATGTCCCAGTTTGTACTCCAGTCTCCGCTGAGCTTCATTGCAGCGGGAGGGGGAAGCATGTTCATGTTCGTAACCGTAGCCATGACTAGGCGCTAGCAAGCTAATTCACTGAAACTGGCTAACTCCAGACTAAATGGGTGAATGTCGCCGTCACTCACTCAAAGTCAGAAATGTGTCGACACTTGGCACTTCGTGTCAATTTTCTGTTGTTTCTGGACGTTAGACCACTTCTGACACCATGTTTGTATGATAAATGATGCGCCAGAAGTCATGGTGTACTTGACTATTCGTGTTCGGCATACAACAACACAGTAAATAGGCGGTAGCTTATACAGTACAATCCACATCCAATAGATGGCAGTAGCGTGCCATCCAAGACCCGTAACAACCTCTGGCTCAAGAATTTCCTTTCCAATAAAGTTGTATTTTATCTTATCTTTATTTTATCTTATTAATGATATCACAATGATGCTCAAGGGTGACACCTGTTTTTGGGGAAACACTGCTCTCTAGTGGCGGAGTGTGGTATGACTGCAATGCCACACTAGGCACTAGGTGGCGCCACCGCCCGTTAGTTGTATTGTGTTGCATTTCCCCATGCAACGCGTGTTGTGTGTTGTTATGTTTTTATTGTTTTGTTTGTGTTTATTTAGCACATTATTCCCTCACGTTAATCGCAGCCCTTTGTTTGTGCTAATGGACAAGAACTTGACTCACAGAGATTCAAAATGTAATAAAGAATTGAGCCAATTAATTATATTGTGGTTATTTATATTTCATAAAAAATGATGTACAGATGTATATAGACAAATATTTATTTTGTCCAGACACTCTAGTAGATAAAACTACTCACGGGGACTCACAGAAGTAATGTATCCTAAAAATAAAATAATAACTAGACATTACATGCAACTTAGAAGTGTACAGTTGTGGAGGAATCAGCTGAGCTTTTTTGGGTGATGAAGCCGGCTGTCATTCTGGGGCACAGGAGGCGCCCTCTACTGGGAGGATTGCGCAATAGGCCTAGAAGGCATTCTGAATCTCAATTAAATTCAGTAATCTAACATAATATGATCATGAACCCATCCCATACTAAGATCAAATCCAGTAAAGATGGATGGATGGACAGGGATGGATGATTAGTTCTTAAATTGTTTTGTTTTTTTTAATAATTTAAAAGTCTCACTTTGAAATGATCTTGTTTTATCATGCTCCGAGATGAAACACTTCCATATTCCCAACCCGCTATTACTTGAACAGTAAAGCGTAGACTGCGGTCTCGGCTAAAATAGAAACGAGACCATCGCGGCGTCGTGCTTTCAAGCGCTTTCCCCGCATTCCCACGTGTCACTCCCGCGCTCTTGTCAAATCAAAGGTCGGCCGAGTGACTCAACTTCGTGTGTGTGTGTGTGTGTGGTGGTGTGGTGTGTGTGTGTGTGTGTGTGTGTTACCGGTACATAGTTGAAATTTCCCCGCGTCTGCCCTGCTATTGTTTTATACCTTGAGCCGCTGTGCCACACACGGCGGACGCTGTAATTTACTGCGTTCCTTGTGCAGTTAAAATAAGCACGGCTGTTTTATTTTCCTCTGTGTGTGTGTGGTGTGTGGTGTGTGTGTGTGTGCGTGTGTGTGTGCGTGCGGGCACACACACACACACACACATACACACACACGTGTCTTGCGTGGGGGGTCCCCTGGACTGCCATGGGTCAGGGTTGGGGTTAATAGCCGGGAAATGAAGCAATCAGAGGGTTTGGGTCTGGCCGGCGAGCACCGCTGGAGGCCCTCCAGATGCCACACATACTGTAGCAGGCCTACCTCGCTTTGTAGTCCTACGCGGTATCTGACGTCCTCCTGACTGCACACGTCTTGGCACACTGGCCCTTCATGTAAATGAGCTGTTTTGCCTCTTTTGACGACCAAACGATGCTATCTATGGTCATGGGTCAGGTAAATAGGGCAATGAAATTAGGTCATTGTGTAGTCTGATGTGTGTGGCTGCATATGATGTAGACAGTGCGCCCTGTCATTTGTATAAACTCTACACTTATGTCAATAACTGGTTAATTATTGCTTCCGGCTAAAAAAGTTCAAAAAGACACACACGCACGCACACACACACACACACACACAACACACACAACACACACACAACCAACACACACCACACCACCACACACACATTTGAACTGTGGTGACAATCTTTGGCTGGACTAGAGTCAGCCGTCTGGTCCTCCTGATTGGACAGGCTCTGACAACACACTCTGTATCCTTGGCAACAGGTGTCTCAATTCAGTGCCAATTAAAGTATCAACTCACTCATTTCCTTCAGGATTAATAAAGTTTCATCTTATCTTAAACAAACAAACAAACAAACAAACAACTCATGTGCTGTGCCCATGATGCCCAGCCACCATAAAAGAAAACATCTATTCGAGAAGACTTGATTTCTCATTTATTTTGCAAGCTACAGCAAATGTAGCTTTTGATCTAAGATTGCGGAGACCTATGATTTCCAAAGGCTGCCTTGCATTGCCTGCAAGAAAAAAAACAGTTATATATGATTCAGACTTTCCAGGATTCATGGCGTCTCTGAACAACACAGTACTGTGTTTTTAGTGTTCGCTTGCCAAAATAAAACGTGTTTCTTGAGTCTCTCTCTCTCTCTCTGTCTCTCTCTCCTTCCCGCTCACCCCCCCCCCCTCTCTCTCTGTATTTCTTCACTTTCCCCCTCGCTTTCCCCAAACCACTCTAGTAATTAAGATCAAATGTCAGGAAGTCATATAGTGAGCGGCACACACACACGCATATAGACGACAGCGCAGTCGCCACGTACACACTCTGCCACAGTCTCACAATGCTCCACGCCACCCTCAACACCGCCACCACCACCTTGAGCTCTTCCAAGCCTATGTGATTGCATTATTACTGCTGAACCAAACACTATGTCACTCTTGAGTGGCAAAGGTAGGGCGACCACACTTGTATGGTAGCTTTTAGAACATCTATGATCAGGGCCGGCTCTAGGCATTTTAGGTTGTGGGGGGGGGGGGGGGGGGGAGGGGGTCACGCAAGAGGCGAGTAGGGAATGGACAAATTCAACAACAACAACAATTGCATGATGGGGGCGCCACATTCAATAGAGACAGTAGGGAATGAAATTCATTTAATTCCAAAAAAGTGCCACTGCGCCTGTGCGCGCCCACTGGCCATTTGTCGCCTCTAGGCGACCACCTAACTTGCCTATGCCCAGAACCGGCCCTGTCTATGATGATGGTGATGATGATGATGATGGTGAGGCTGAGTCCCCCCCCCCCCCCCCCTTTGTACATGGAGCCTGCAGTGGCTGGGGAATTCACACACACACACACACACACACACACACACACACACACACATGCCATGCACATGTGTATGCACAGACACTGACTATATATTATTAACACACATGTTCACCCACATGCTTTCTCTCTCTCTTGCGCTCACGCCCACAAAATGACCTGTATGAGGTCAAACTGATACTGCATTTATCAAAGTGGCTGTCAGATCAGGATCAAACTGATACTTTACTCATGAAGACAATGTTCAGGACCTGACAAAGCTCAGGAACACGGAGGGAGCCTGGAGGAAAAAAAATCAATATTTTGTTCGAACAAAACATATGTAGTGGAGGCAAAGTGGTAGCATCCTACAGCTGTAGTGTATTTGCCAAAAGTAAATTTTTCTGTTCCGTTCGACCGCGTTCATTTAAAAAACTAATGCCGGACATGACGGACTTGTATTACCCGAACACCAGCATCAAATTGTGAGGCCCCTACCGATTTCCATCCCTCCAAGTAATGCACAAAAAATGTGAATAGCATTTACAACCATTTATTCCATTCAATACATTACAATACATACAATCCTAAACCAAAACAATAAAGGATTACTTTCAAGTACATTAAATGATTTTCAGCCAGTTTATGTGCACTGGCTTAATCGTAACATACAGAATATCAAACAGTAAATGTATATATAGACATGAGAAAGTTACTTTTATAAACTGCAAGATAAAAACTAGACAGTGGTTCTTAAGTGTCAGAATTAATCTCGTACGGGTTTCTTTGTATGAAAGAAACAACTTCAAGTCAATATGTCAAGATTCATTTCCAAATGGTGTGGTTGTTTTTCAACAATTTTCAGACATTGACGGTCTTGTATTGTGATGTTATATACTAATTGTATTTACATTATTATATATATGAAAATAAGACATCTGCACTAAATTAGTAACTTTCTATATTCTAATTGGTTATCAACTAACAATTTTGTTATTGCAACACATGAAGTGTACCTAAACAAATGTATAGATTTCATTTGGTTTGCACCCTTCTGTGTTACTACACTACTTTTGGATTACGTGTAGATAATGTTGCTACCGTTCAGGTAAATAGCCAATGGTCTGATATAAAATTGCGTTTTGCCTCCTTTTTGTGGATAAGGAAAAGGTCGATACAAGTATATATTTCCAGTCTGAGTGTATTACTTTGTGAGGTAAGAAACTGTTTCCATATTTACATGAGTCAACTAGGCATATGATGATGAACTAGGGCAGCAAATATACAAAAACTATGTTTGCGTGTCGTGTAGTTACTCTTTAAACCCGACACCTCCACCTACTAGACGAGAGGAAATCCATTTCCTGTCCTGAGAATTTATTCATCGGAAAGGTTAGCGGAAAGATATTTCAGCATAGAGAGAAAACTAACAAAAAAAAAACACCTGGGGAAAAGGGCAAGGTCATAATTTGCTTCGCCACCGCGAATCATCCGAATATTTTACCACACGCGAGTGGAAGAGAGGTACCGGGAATTGCATGAATTCGCCGCAACCCCTGGAGGGAGCATCGCACTCCAAGTCTGGCCGATAATTCAGCCTATCAGTCTCTGATACCTTTTGGGGTTATTTTGTTGTTGCTGTTGTTGTTTTGAGAGAGGTAAGTAGTTGCTGGTCGTGGTTATGAACTATCCCATTTGGTACGTTTGGGGTGGAGGGGGATGGGTTACGGAAGTGGGGGAGAAGAGTGACGTGGCGGCGGGCGGTCCGGCTAGCTCTACGAGGCGACGTCATCTCAGACCACGTAGTTCGTGTCGGCCGGGCGGGCCCCGTCGACTGCGTCCTTGGTGCTCTTGGCGGAGGGCGACGACGGATGCTTGAATTTGGCGGGACCGGACGGTTTGCAACGCTGCCCCTGTACCCTGAGAGAAGGACCGGAAGAAATGAGGATGTTCAGAGGTGGATCCGGACAGGCTCTCCATCCAGACGAGATCTCCATTAAAGGTGATATATGTCACAGTGACACCTAGCATTTAAAATGGGTACTGCGGTCCAAATTCACACTTTTAGAAAGAGTTGTCTCCGCCCTCCTTCTCCCCAGACTTGAAGCTCACAAGTGCTGCCAGGTTACGCATATCTAGCAATGGGCAGTGGGTCGGGTCAACTCAGACCGTTGTGAATCACAACATAGCAAAATAAAAACAGCACTTCTGAATGGATTGAAAAGAGAATATACTCGCTGTAGCGTTGTTGTCGGAGAAGCCAGTAGTTCGACTTAGCACGTTGACATATGATGACAAATCATGGTCATTTTACATATTTTAAATGTTATATGCTGGATATCACCTTTAATCATCTCGGGCTCCACTTTTTACTTTGTGAATGTCAGCATCTATGCTGATGAGCATGTATTGTACACAACACTTTTTAGCTGTTGGGGCTGTTGGGTCTGTCTCTCTCCGTTGGCCTACATCTACTCACTCTTGTTGCAGTAACGTCCATGCCAGCCATCTCTACACTGGCACTTGTTGGGTTCCACGCAACCCCCATGGGCCCCACAGCTGGGCTCGCAGACAGCTGTGAACCACACACACACACACACACAACACACACCACACACACATACGCAGTGAGACAACATCTGGGAACACATGTACAAGCGGTAACGCACACAGAACACACATGTAATAACAGACACACACACACATGGTAACATGTGAAAAACACATGCACACATACGCATGCTCTCACTCACTCACACACACACACACACACACAGGCGCATGTATGTGCATGTGTGCTCGTGCACACACCAACACACACACCAATCACACATGCACTTGTACAGGCGGCCATACAGCTATATGAGCTACAATAATAATAAGAAGAATAATAAGAATAATAATAATACATTTTATTTGTAAGCACCTTTCAAAGCACCCGAGGACGCTGCACAATCAGGCATAGACAGTAACAATTTTAGTAAAGTAAGAATACACATTAAAGGTTCTATATGTAAGAATCAGTGCATTCTGAGCTCCGTGGGTTGAGACAATAACAATCAGAAACTCGTGTTAGTTCTAATCATAATTAAACCTTGTACACATTTAAGAAAGCTATGAAATATAGACAGTATATTTTGTAATTATCCACGCTTACATGTCACTTTGTTCCTTTTAGAAATCCGCCAAAAACTTTCTGAGCTCCATTTCACAACAAACCCCGACAATGGAAGTGACTACTCCGATACAACCGCACCGATACCACTTTGGCAACGCAACGTTAACCTTGTAATATTCTTAGCCAAGGAATATTGAAATAAAGAGATGCAACCGAGTTGTCGTTTATGGATGTTTAATAGAAACTGCGCATGGTACCGAGCATGGGCGTAGAATTTAGTGGGGACGCTGGGGACATGTCCCCACCAATTAACGGAGCACCCCCCCCATCAGAACCGCGAATTAACAGCGCCCCCCCCCCATCAGAACCGCGAATTAACAGCGCACCCCCCCCATCAGAACGGCGAATTAACAGACCCCCCCCCATCAGAACCGCGAATTAACAGCGCACCCCCCCCATCAGAACCGCGAATTAACAGCGCACCCCCCCCATCAGAACCGCGAATTAACAGCGCACCCCCCCCATCAGAACCGCGAATTAACAGCCCCCCCATCAGAACCGCGAATTAACAGCCCCCCCCCCATCAGAACCGCCCCGACCATCAGAACCGCACAATTAACGCACCCCCCATCAGAACCGCGAATTAACGGAGCAGCATTGTTTTTCTAAATAAACATTTTGTTAACATGTCTGCTTCAGTATACTTAAAGAACAGAGAAACAAATAAGATTCAGTTTTTATTTGAGTTATGACAGAACAGGTCGTAACAAAATATACAATTACAAAAACAAGATCACTCGTATCGCGATGTAGTCCGCCATTGTTCTTGTTGTGCTCGCGTTGCTGGGAAGGCGGAGACTTATACAGACGTACAGTGACGTAATGACGTGGGGGCGGGTTGGCTCTCGAGGCTCTCTAGCCGGTGGAAAAGCAAGCCGGTTCTTCAGTTGAACCAGCTCCGAACTGGCACTAGCACCAGCCCAGAACCAGCTCTCGGCTCACTTTGGTGGAAAAGTGGCCACAGGCTCAGATTGTTATAAGTGTTTGACAACATGATGGAAATGGTCCCTATAGACAAATACTTGTTTTTTTTGCTTGATACAGGCCGTTTGCTATTGTCTCTCCCGCAAGGACAAGTCTTGCTTTGGGAGTTGAGTTAGACAGTGTTATCTAGTCATGGATGAATATCTGATTTCAAAACGGTAGATGACTGCAGAGTTCAATGGCCACACGTATTTATTTGAGCTGGAGTATACTGACGGAGATGGTAGCCTAATTGCCCCAAATGATTACAATGCAGCCGTTTCGCAACCGACGGCTTAGTGTTCTCCCTCAATACTGGCCCAACGTCGTGTCCGCATTGGTCAGTTAGACCAGGGGTGCCCAACCAGTCTATCATCGCAGACTGATTCTGAGTCGATCGTGAGAAGCGTAGTCAGTATAAAATAGAATTGGAAAACAGAAAGGTGTCTCAGCATTTTCCTGCGTGAGGGTGACAACAGATTGTGATTGGTTGTTGGTTGTTGTGAGGCTTGCGACCAGCTCCTACTGCCCTGACTGAAGGTAGCTGCCTCCTCCAAGTGCCATAGGTCCCGCTAAGGTCGTTATTTCCACTTTTCCAACTTGGAGAACTAGCTTTTATCATATTATTGGGACTGGTAGATCTCGGCAGACTGGTGACTTTAAAAGTAGATCTTTGTTCAAAAAAGGTTGGGCACCCCTGCGTTAGACCCTTGGAAAAATCCTGAAGTTTTCCTTTAAATGGAGGGGGATCTTGGAAGAAGTAATTGATATCCAGGTTTCCTACATCAAAAAAACCCACATTTCCAAGTGTTGCTCAGCAGGGAAGGCCCAACCTTTTTAGATGTGGACAGCGGTGCATAATGAAATGTCAACAACCAAAAAAAAGACGCCTTTATCCTCCTCACCGTCGCCTTGGTAATTCTCATATCTTCTCCTTGTGTCCCGATTTGGAGAGATAACTAACACCAGAAAAACCCCACAAAAGAGACACTAGAAACAAAAGGGAAAACCCTGGAGTGCTTCAAACGCGGGAACGCTGGCGCGCGAGAGGGGGACGTTTCTGAAGGGATTCGGTTGCGCCCGTTTATTTGATGAACGCCTTCTGGATTTCAGCGGTGGCTTTTGTTTCGACGGACGACGGGTTTCCCGGAATTCATATGCGTGGAGAAAACAAAAAAATGCTCGGAAAGGGTGAAGAAACCAAAGAGACCAAATGCCTGACTTGACAAAGCCTCAAAAATGTTTAATTGCTTCTGGGTTTTTGCTTAACATTGCGGCTTCACGTTTGAAAAAACCCAAAATATCATCCTTTGACAGACACTTTGCATATTCGGGCTTCGGACGTGAGCTGTTATGTCGCCCGTGGCTCTGCTTTTAATAGCAAGATGATGAATCACAACGAGAAGAAAAACACGTAAAAGTAAAAAACATCCTGTTGCTTGATCTCTTGGTAGCTGACCCACTGTGGTTTCACAAGATGTTATTAACTTTTTAAACACAGGCTTGCTTCTTTATATATAATATATAATATTATATATATATACGTACAGTATATATATACATATATATATATACATATATATATTATTATGATTAATATTAGCAAGCTAAACCGTGGACCAATTATGGGAGAATCCCAGTGCTGTACACAACGACATGTTGCATAATCATGTCATCCATAACATGGATGACATAAAAATTTATAATTCATAAAAAACATATTTTTTTGCGAAAGCGTACGATCCGTTTTTTTTAAAGTGGCACTTAGCATGCTGAACAAAAAAAAAGAAAACACTGTGTGTGTGTGTGTGTGTGTGTGTGTGTGTGTGTGTGTGTGTGTGTGTGTGTGTGTGTGTGTGTGTGTGTGTGTGTGTGTGTGATTAATCACTTTGGTTCAGTTTATCGCTCTAAGAGTTCCAGCTGCATCCTGTACACACGGGCAGAATTGGAGACAGCAACTGTCTTATGGTCAGGGTGTTAAAGGGACAGTGTTTGATCCCCAGTGTCATCTTTGAGCAGTGTTCATAACTAACATATATCGACTAACATATCTACTTGCTCCTAAATTACATGCAGCCCATCTGAAGTCGCTTTGGATAAAAGCATCAACAAAATAAATGGATTGCATTTATATAGTGCTTTACAGTATTGTCTCACATTCACCCATTCATTCACCGACGGCGGTGTCAACCATGCAAGGTAACAACCAACACGTCAGGAGCAGTTAGGGTTAGGTGGTGTCTTGCTCAGGGACACCTCGACACTTAGCTAGGAGGCGGAGCCTGGGGATCGAAACCAGCAACCTTCCCGTTGTGAGACAGGAAGGTTCGCTCTTACCTCCTGAGCTACTGCCGTCCCGGCAAATAAAGAATGGCAACATGGAAATAATCTATGATTGACTGGAGATGAAGCTGGCCCCTGCCGGATCTTAACTTAGGTTTTTGGTGACATTTATGGTGACACGAAAACAAATAACATGAATGTAATTGTGACAAATGACACTCACTGAGCTCACAGTGGCTTCCCTCGTAGCCGGCAGCACAGATACACTTCCCGGGGTGGAAACAGGTTCCTCCGTTCAGACAGGTGGCGCTGCAGTTTGCTGTGGACGACGACAATCAGTCCACAATTTAAGTGTTCTGTTCTTCACTGTTCTGGCTCCGCAGTGGTGGAATGAGCTCCCGGCTCATGTCAGGACGGTCGAGTCGCTCGCCAGCTTCCGCAAGAGACTCAAGACCCACCTGTTCAGAGTTCACCTGGACTCTACATAACGCCCCCCCGCCGTCCTCTGTGAATCATAGCACTAACTTGCGTGTTTGTATGTCTTGGCATTATTAATAGTTCTTAGCATTGCTTGGCATATTGTATGTTCTTAGATGTTGGTAACATGCTCAGAATTGCATGTCTGCTCGATTAGCCTTGTAACTATGAATGCTCTAAACCTGCTCTATTCTTATCTTCAGGTACCACAGTGATATATTGCTGTCTCCTTCAACAAATGTACTCTTTGTAAGTCGCTTTGGATAAAAGCGTCTAATGCCAAATGTAAAGGTTGCCGGTTCGATCCCCTACATAAAAAGTGAACCACCACAGCAGAACTATGCTGCAGTGGTGTATTCAACACGTCACCCGTCTCAATAGACACGTGTGCAGTTTGAACGTCATTTCTTAACTGTATTATATTGAATATTCAACAGATATTCACGCTCTGAATTCCTGCCCAGGAGACGGGGCTTCCAAGTGATACCGTTGAGGAGGCAGCACACTTGCCAACACAATTGGCAAAATACAAGGTACTCGTCCACACCTAAAATACAATTGAAATAGATGCGTCATGTTTCAAAATGTCCCCAATGGATCTAACATTAAAATCACTGAAAAGTATACGTTTTGGCTGAAAAAGAACACATTTTGAGCTCCAAACAGATTGAAACATTCACAAACTGGTTGGCAGAGTCTGGCAAAACATACGATTTTTTTCTCTAAAAGTCTTATTTTAGTAGCAGTGACAAAATGGCATATATTACTGTGTTGACAATCATATAATATATATTACTACAACAAAAACAACAAAAACCCATTTGTGTTCACTGACACTTGAAGGGTAGATAAGAGATAAGAGACTATTCTCAATTCTGTCTTCTCAATCTAAATGTATGGTGATGGGTGTTTCCTTTGCCACTGACAGGCTCAGATTGTTATAAGTGTTTGACAACATGATGGAAATGGTCCCTATAGACAAATACTTGTTTTTTTTGCTTGATACAGGCCGTTTGCTATTGTCTCTCCCGCAAGGACAAGTCTTGCTTTGGGAGTTGAGTTAGACAGTGTTATCTAGTCATGGATGAATATCTGATTTCAAAACGGTAGATGACTGCAGAGTTCAATGGCCACACGTATTTATTTGAGCTGGAGTATACTGACGGAGATGGTAGCCTAATTGCCCCAAATGATTACAATGCAGCCGTTTCGCAACCGACGGCTTAGTGTTCTCCCTCAATACTGGCCCAACGTCGTGTCCGCATTGGTCAGTTAGACCAGGGGTGCCCAACCAGTCTATCATCGCAGACTGATTCTGAGTCGATCGTGAGAACGTAGTCAGTATAAAATAGAATTGGAAAACAGAAAGGTGTCTCAGCATTTTCCTGCGTGAGGGTGACAACAGATTGTGATTGGTTGTTCAGGCAGGAACCGCCTGCCTGAGGCTTGCGACCAGCTCCTACTGCCCTGACTGAAGGTAGCTGCCTCCTCCAAGTGCCATAGGTCCTGCTAAGGTCGTTATTTCCAACTTTTCCAACTTGGAGAAACTAGCTTTTATCATATTAATTTGGACTGGTAGATCTCGGCAGACTGGTGACTTTAAAAGTAGATCTTTGTTCAAAAAAGGTTGGGCACCCCCTGCGTTAGACCCTTGGGAAAAATCCTTGACGTTTCCTTTAAATGGAGGGGGATCTTGGAAGAAGTAATTTGATATCCAGGTTTCCTACAATCAAAAAAACCCACATTTCCAAGTGTTGCCTTCAGCAGGGAAGGCCCAACCTTTTTAGATGTGGACAGCGGTGCATAATGAAATGTCAACAACCAAAAAAAAGCCTTTATCCTCCTCACCGTCGCCTTGGTAATTCTCATATCTTCTCCTTGTGTCCCGATTTGGAGAGTATAACTAACACCAGAAAAACCCCACAAAAGAGACACTAGAAACAAAAGGGAAAACCCTGGAGTGCTTCAAACGCGGGAACGCTGGCGCGCGAGAGGGGGACGTTTCTGAAGGGATTCGGTTGCGCCCGTTTATTTGATGAACGCCTTCTGGATTTCAGCGTGGCTTTTGTTTCGACGGACGACGGGTTTCCCGGAATTCATATGCGTGGAGAAAACAAAAAAATGCTCGGAAAGGGTGAAGAAACCAAAGAGACCAAATGCCTGACTTGACAAAGCCTCAAAAATGTTTAATTGCTTCTGGGTTTTTGCTTAACATTGCGGCTTCACGTTTGAAAAAAACCAAAATATCATCCTTTGACAGACACTTTGCATATTCGGGCTTCGGACGTGAGCTGTTATGTCGCCCGTGGCTCTGCTTTTAATAGCAAGATGATGAATCACAACGAGAAGAAAAACACGTAAAAGTAAAAAACATCCTGTTGCTTGATCTCTTGGTAGCTGACCCACTGTGGTTTCACAAGATGTTATTAACTTTTTAAACACAGGCTTGCTTCTTTATATATAATATATAATATTATATATATATACGTACAGTATATATATACATATATATATATATACATATATATATTATTATGATTAATATTAGCAAGCTAAACCGTGGACCAATTATGGGAGAATCCCAGTGCTGTACACAACGACATGTTGCATAATCATGTCATCCATAACATGGATGACATAAAAATGTATAATTCATAAAAAACATATTTTTTGCGAAAGCGTACGATCCGTTTTTTTTTAAAGTGGCACTTAGCATGCTGAAAAAAAAAAAGAAAAACACTGTGTGTTGTGTGGTGTGTGTGTGTGTGTGTGTGTGTGTGTGTGTGTGTGGTGTGTGTGTGTGTGATTAATCACTTTGGTTCAGTTTATCGCTCTAAAGAGTTCCAGCTGCATCCTGTACACACGGGCAGAATTGGAGACAGCAACTGTCTTATGGTCAGGGTGTTAAAGGGACAGTGTTTTGATCCCAGTGTCATCTTTGAGCAGTGTTCATAACTAACATATCATCGACTAACATATCTACTTGCTCCTAAATTACATGCAGCCCATCTGAAGTCGCTTTGGATAAAAGCATCAACAAAATAAATGGATTGCATTGATAAATCGCTTTACAGTATAGCCTCACATTCACCCATTCATACACCAACGGCGGTGTCAACCATGCAAGGTAACAACCAACACGTCAGGAGCAGTTAGGGTTAGGTGGTGTCTTGCTCAGGGACACCTCAACACTTAGCTAGGAGGCGGAGCCTGGGGATCGAAACCAGCAACCTTCCTGTTGTGAGACAGGAAGGTTCGCTCTTACCTCCTGAGCTACTGCCGTCCCGGCAAATAAAGAATGGCAACATGGAAATAATCTATGATTGACTGGAGATGAAGCTGGCCCCTGCCGGATCTTAACTTAGGTTTTTGGTGACATTTATGGTGACACGAAAACAAATAACATGAATGTAATTGTGACAAATGACACTCACTGAGCTCACAGTGGCTTCCCTCGTAGCCGGCAGCACAGATACACTTCCCGGGGTGGAAACAGGTTCCTCCGTTCAGACAGGTGGCGCTGCAGTTTTGCTGTGGACGACGACAATCAGTCCACAATTTAAGTGTTCTGTTCTTCACTGTTCTGGCTCCGCAGTGGTGGAATGAGCTCCCGGCTCACGTCAGGACGGTCGAGTCGCTCGCCCAGCTTCCGCAAGAGACTCAAGACCCACCTGTTCAGAGTTCACCTGGACTCTACATAACGCCCCCCCGCCGTCCTCTGTGAATCATAGCACTAACTTGCGTGTTTGTATGTCTTGGCATTATTAATAGTTCTTAGCATTGCTTGGCATATTGTATGTTCTTAGATGTTGGTAACATGCTCAGAATTGCATGTCTGCTCGATTAGCCTTGTAACTATGAATGCTCTAAACCTGCTCTATTCTTATCTTCAGGTACCACAGTGATATATTGCTGTCTCCTTCAACAAATGTACTCTTTGTAAGTCGCTTTGGATAAAAGCATCCGCCAAATGCCCCTAAATGTAAATGGAAGTGTTTGTGTGTGCATGTGTGTGTGTGTGTGTACCTTTTTCACAGCTGTTGCCATAGTAGCCAGACGGACAGATACACACTCCCGGGGTCATGCACAGGCCACCGTTGGAACACCTCGGTGAGCAAAGAGCTGTTGCCGGCCCCCAAAATAAATAAAGATGAAGGTCAGATAAGTGATGAAAATATGATTAATAAAAACACCAACCAATATAGACACTAAGAATAAAGAGACAAATAGCAGAAATCAGAATTACAGACGTCCACAGGACCCCATAAAAAGGAGGAAAGCTCAATGTATATTGAAAATATATATCTTGAAGACGGATAAATAATATATATATATATACAGTATATATATATATTTATTGATCCGTCTTCCTGTGCTGATATATATATACAGAATATATATTATATATATAGATATATATGGGGTCCTATGGAAGTCTGTAATTCTGCTATTTGTCTCTATTCTTAGTATCTATATTTGTTTAAGGATTTCAGGATAAGATATGATAAGATAAAACTTTATGGAAATTCTTGTGCCAGAGGTTGCATAGCAATAGAATAATAAGCAATAGAGAAATAAACAATAGAATAATACAAATAAAATAACTAATTTACAAATTTACAGTGAATCTAAGCCTAAGAAAAATAAAAGTATAAAAATATAGGTAAGATATTCAGTCAGCAAAACAAGTTGGCAAAGATATTGAGAACTAGTAGTAGTGAGGAGTAGTATTGCACATGAGAAATATTGCACATGATGATGAAAAGTAGTATTACAAGGTAATAATTGAAGGGTAATAATTAAATAAGTAAATAATTAAAGGGTAATAGGTCAATGAAAAGAAATACCAGGGATATATTTGGTGAAACATTTGGCGAGGAAGAGAAAATGTTTTTCCAAAGCTAAATTGGGGGGATGCGGGGGAACGTTAAACTTTTACCTTTTTCACAGTGCGGCCCGTAAAAGCCATCCTGGCACTCGCACACCTGTCTCTCGTTGCAGAAGCCTCCGTTGCGGCAACCCCCGGGACACTTGGCTGGTGGGGACATATGGGTGAGGAGGGGGTGGGTGAGGTGGAGGGAAGTGAGGGTGAGAAGTGGGGAGTGGAGTGGAGTCTCCCCCCCCCCCCCCCCCCCCCCCACCTCACTCCCTTACCTAGCAGTAGAAAAAACCCTCGAGCCCTCCTCTGTTTTCCCGTCTTAATACCTGTCAGATAATTGGTATGGTTTTTAATGTCTACTTGTGTTTTTGTGGATTTGAATATTTATTCTAATGTTCATTTTTATTTCGATGTCTTTTATTTATTTATTGATTTAATTCATTTTCTTTTATTATATTTATGTATTTTTTTATGTGAATCACTCAGTGTATGTCATTTCTCTGCTGTAAAGCACTTTGAGCTGCATTTCTTGTATGAAAGGTGCTGTATAAATAAAGGTTTACTTACTTACTGACCTTGCCTTCTCTGCGTATCCCCCCCCCCCCCCCCCGCCTTCCTCTGCAAATCCCTAGCACTAACTTGTGTTGGTACGTCTTGGCATTATTAATGGTACTTAGCATTGCTTAGCATATTGTATGTCAAAATGGCACGTCTGCCCAAACGTGCTTACATATCGTATGGCATCTGTGCTCACATATACATCCGTTAATCGCACCGACAAAACAAGATGGAATCCGGTGGACTTTTGAGAAAATGTCTGTCTAAAGGCAAGTGCTAGCACATCATTAATGCATACCTACACACACACACACACACACACACACACACACACACAATCCCACACCATATACACCTACTACTACGACTACTACTATGACTACTCCCACTGGGTGTGTTTGAAGTGTGATAGTATTTCAAGGCATCCGGTAAGTGATAGCCTACGCTACGAGCCGCGGTCCCGGCCTATAGCGTAACTACTCACCGCCCCTCCGTCACAGCCCCCCCGGGTGTCGGAGGCATGGGCCAGCTGTCGCCCAACCACCCCCCCCCCTACGACGCAGGGGGACTGACAACCTGCTTCCTGTGCTGGAAGTGCCAGTGGGGTTAGTGGGGGTGGGGGTGGGGTGGGGTGGTGGGGAGGATCAGTGGATGGTGGTATGTTTACACACACACGCACACACACACACACGCACACACACGCACACACACGCACACACAGATTGTGTGCCTCCGTGAGTGAGTGTGTGTGTGTGTGTGTGTGTGTGTGTGTGTGTGCGTGTGTGTGTGTGTGTGTGTGTTTTTGTGTGCAAGATAGGAAGGGGTGGTATGTTTACACACACACGCACGCGCACACACACACACACACACACAGATTGTGTGCATCCATGAATGTGTGTGTGCGTGTGTGTGCATCCATGAGTGAGTGTGTGTGTGTGTGTGTGTGTGTGAGTGTGTGTGTGTGGGGCTACAAAAGGGTAAAGTATTGTTTTGGAATGGGGGGTGGGGGCGTGGGTGGGGGTGTGGGGGTGTGATGAGGTTGAAATATACCTTCCTGCTGCTTTATGATGTGAGTGTGTTTTTTATTTTTGTTTTCCTTATCGTCGTGACGACGTTTCAACTCCCTGTTATCACCCCAGGAGGGAGAGGAGGAATGGGTTTTTTATAAGAGCACTGCTCTGTGTGTGTGTGTGTGTGTGTGTTTGTGTGTGATTGTGTGCGGAATGCATGCGTGCAAGCATTTTACGCATACACTTTACGATTTGCATGTGTGCCCACTGCCCATACATTAACAGTGTCTGTATGTGTGTGTTGTGTGTGTGTGTGTGTGTGTGTGTGTGTGTGTGTGCGTGTGTTCTTGTGCCTGTGTGTGCGCGTGCACCCAAATAAAATATACGCACAGCCCTGTGGTTCAGCACGGCGCAGGGGGCTCTGGATACGACTTAATGGGACACAGAACCCCCTTCCTCCTCCTCTTCCTCCTCTTCCTCCCTCCTGCCCTGTCATCATCAGACAACCGTGTATTCACATGACATCACCGGACCCCCCCCCACCTGCAAATGCCCGTGTGCTGCTGAGACCGCTGGCCAGCGGGACCATTAGCATTACCATCCCCGACCACCCCCACCACCCCTCGGTCCAATCCACTCACATTCCAATGAGAAACATACGGACCCACACCCCCCCCCCCCCCCACCCCATCCCCGCACCCGGATCAGATCCGGTTACTAGCTGATATGTGGGCTCCACAACATTTAAGCACCAGAACCTGTGGCCGAGGAAGAAGAAGGAAGAAGAGGAGGAGGAGGAGGAAGGCGGGAAACATTCCAGTGTAACAAAGTAAAAAGTGTGTTTAGTGTGCACCATGTGGTTGGGCTCATTAGCAGCCCCCATAAGCAGCCAGGAGGTACAGCTAAGGACTGAGATGCGCTGGACTCATCTACTTTGTTAACCTGGGAATTTTTGAAAACTTAAACTCAGGTTTTGTCAGAAACACGTCTCGGCTCCCGCCAGACCGACAAGGGGTGTGAAGCCCTGCAAGTAACGACGACGGAAATATTATACCGCGTAATAATACTCGACCGACACCGGGACTGACTGTGTACGTGGTGAATGACAAAAACAATGTGTTTTTGTTGCTGGCGGCAAAGTAAGCAATACTTTTGAAATGTTTTGTCATTTCAATGTGCTTTTATGCAAAGTGACTTCCAGCGACTTCAGCGGCATTTAATGGTGCGTTCCATTTGTACTCGGAAGTCGGAAGTTTCCATGGTAACGCACACTGAAGTCAGATTTCCAACTCGGAAAGTCGGACGAATCTCACAACCCTGACTTAGAAATCCAAGATGGCTGCTCCGCGCATCAATAGTCAGTGAAAGCTGTAGTAATATACTGTTTTTAGCACTTCTGTCTATCTCATAAAATCAGTCGCACACAATACTTTCCAACTTCTACCAGTGGACAACGTGGACAACCAGTGGTGTTTGTATGCGCAAAATGCCGCATAATACATTGTTATCGACTGGTAAAACAAGGCGTCCATCTTGGTTTTTCCGACTTGTTAACTGGAACCCGGTCAACTCGGGTGTGACGTCATTCCCAGTTCCGACTTCCGAGGTAAATGGAACGCACCATAAGTGCTAAAGTGTTCGGTGTTGTGTTAGATTGTGGTTGGCTATATTGTGTGTGTGTGGGGGGCGAACACAGAACCTTTATGGGAAGGCTTTAAGGGAAGACTGTGGTCGCTATGGTGACACGTACCTCGTTGACACGTCTTGAAGAAAATGGCATTGTGCGGCGTCCGGAGAACGACGTTACCGCCGCCATCCATCACCAGGAGGGTGACCTCGAACGCCGCCACGCCGTCCTTGTCGCCGAGACACGGAAAGCCCACCTGCACCACTAACACACACACACACACACACAGCGTGACATTCCATAATATTGATCATTTGACAATATTTACTGCTTTAAATAAATGTTTAGCAATTGTCACAGATACATAAGGGGTGGCAGTAGCTTAGGAGGTAAGAGCGGTTGTCTGGCTAACAGGAAGGTTGCTGGTTCGATCCCCGGACTCCACCTAGCTAAGTGTGGAGGTGTCCCTGAGCAAGACACCACCTAACCCTAACTGCTCCTGACGTGTTGGTTGTTACCTTGCATGGTTGACACCGCCGTCGGTGTATGAATGGGTGAATGTGAGGCAATACTGTAAAGCGCTTTATAAATGCAATCCATTTACCATTTACATAAAAGGCCTGAATAGAAGAACATGTAGAGAAGACAATGACTTCACAAGCGTTTGTTGTTCATTTAAAGAGGCTCAAATTGGCCAATAAAGTCAGAAGCCTCAATCAGCCTCAATCAGAAGCCTTTAAGACCGCACAAACTCTTGACACCACAACAACAATGTTAAATCAATTCAGAGCATTGCTCACACACACACACACACACACACTAAGTTTAACAGCCTTTAAGACTGATCCAGGAGGACACAAGATTTAAAGTCTAACACTGGTCCTGGGTGTCTGACGTGGTTACCTGAGGGTTTGTGGGGTACGGTGCCCAGCAGAGGTACGTTGACGGTGGGGTTGTCCATGATGTCCTTGTCCATGGATCGCAGGCTCTGGAACTCGTAGAAGTTGTCCGCCTGAAACACAGCAATGGGGAGGGGGGGGGGGGGAGTGGTGGAGGTGGTAATGAAGGAGATGTAACGTCATTTCTATTCCTGAGAAAACACAATTTTGCGGGGAGACAAGACTAACTATGTACTACTACTACTACAACACACTACTCTGTGTGTATGTGTCTGATGCCTGTGTGCTTAGGTATGAGTTTGTGTGTGTTTTTTATATATATAACTGCAGTTTAACTTCAAAGAATGTTTCTTTTTAGGGACAGAAAATAATGACTGAATTGAAACTTAAATACCCACTAAAAACTAAAGCAGATCAAGGGTTAGCGAAAAAACAAAAAGCAGCAGAAAAACAGTTAGAATCTATATATAAACAGTCTGGAGAAAGTATAGATTCAACCGTGCGTCTTTGTGTGTGGGGAGTGTGTGGTGTGTGTGTGTGTGTGTGTGTGTGTGTGTGTGTGTGTGTGTGTGTGTGTGTGTGTGTTCGCCGGCTCTCATTTGAGACAACAAGTGTGTCCGCCCCTCCAAAACAATACCGGGGTGGGAGGGGGAGGGGGGAGGGGGGGTTGGTGCTGGGGGGTTAGCTAGCTAACCCCACTTAAAATACGCTCTCCTTCTCCCTTTGAAAATTACACACTTGTCAGATGAGTGTGGTGGCATGGGGGAGAGAGAGAGAGAGAGAGAGAGAAAAAGCAACAAGCCAGAAACACAGAAATAGAAAAGTAGAACGCAAAAAGATGAAAGCCGCCCGACGTGGTGTGTATTTTTCCCTCTCTCTTCTTCCTCATCTTCCTCCTCTCTCTCTCTTTGCGGCAGGAGATGAAGAAGAAGAAGAAGAAGAAGAAGAAGAAAACAACAACCCTGAGAGCGTATATATAAAGCTAGCTTTGACACTCGGGCGGCAGGCGGCTAATCCGTTGGGCTGAATGCTAATAACCGACACAGATAACTCTCATCGTCTGCCTTTTTATCCCTCGCAGGCCCCCCCTTTGTTCCTAAGCCGCCCGCCACCGCCTTTGAAGTGTTAACCAGGGGTTAAGCGAGCCCTGGAAAGACAAGGGCCCTCTCTCTCTCTCTCTCTCTCTCTCTCTTTCTCTCTCTCTCTCTCTCGCGCGCTCACACCCCATTCGCTGACTCGACATACCATTCGCGGATTATGATCTCAGTGCGTGCGGACGCGCCATTAGGGCAGGGCCTGGTGCGTCCGCACAATGGGGGGGAGAGGAGAAGACCCCCTTGTGTGTGTGTGTGTGTGTGCGTGTGTGTGTGTGTGTGTGTGTGTGTGTGTGTGTGTGTGCGTGCGCACATGTTTCACAGTTGGCAGCGTAGTGCTCGTTTGTTATGTTATGTTTGGTGTGCCGACGCTCAGGGATGATTTCCCAAGGGGTGTGTGTGTGTGTGTGTGTGTGTGTGTGCGTGGGTCTGCATGTGTGTGTGCATGGGTGTATTGTGTGTAGGCCTGCGTGTGTGTGTGTGTGTATTGTGTGCAGGCCTGCATTTGTATGTGGGGGGAGGGGTGTCATTGCATTGCTAACAGATAAGTTTACTTTTAATTAAAAATGGCTGACGTCGGAGATCAAACAGATGTGTTTTTGATGTGTGTGTGTGTGGGGGGGCGGGATATGACGAGGAAGTGGGGGGGGGGGGCTTGTCTGATCGGTTCCTCCTCTGAGGGGAGCTGTCAATCATACGGCAGGGCAGGGCAATGACGGCATCTTTTGAAAGGTGATTGAAAGCAACCTGGGAAGAAGAAAAGAAAAGAACAGCACCCCCACCTCCACCGCTGTTCAGATTCCAGAGGAAGTCGCCCCATTGGCCGCCCGGCGATGACGTCATGAGGCTGGGTTGAATCACTCATCAATGGCCTCTCTTTCATTTTAGCTCCCATGGCCAGAAAATCATGTCATCCGATATCGTGATAATACATTTTTAGACGTTGAATAAACATTCAATGAATTGCATGATGTCAACCTTTATGTCAACAAGAGCCCCTTGTGTTACTTTTATACGACATATGTAATTGTTTATAGCCCGCTGTAATTACTGCGTTAGTTTTAAGGGTTTGTTGTTAACATCACATCTGCAATGTATATTCGTGGTTAAAATGGTCCCCTGCGGTAACGTAGGCGCCTCAAGTCAACATTGCGCGATATTACCGCCAATTTTTTTAATGTTAAGTTTTAATGTTTATACTACTAAAGTAACCTGGATTCTGTGAATAATAGTCAAATGAATAGGATCTGTTCTAGGGCTACACACTCATTCAATCTATGAATAGTTTGTCCCCTTACTGTATCTTTTTCATTTGTAAAACGATTTAATTCGTTAAAACTATAACGCGCTATAACGCTTCATAACGCAAAACAACAACGGACGACTGGTGCGCCAGTTGCTCCCGCGCATGCGCAGGACGGCGAGGTAACGCGCATGGAGCACAAATTGTAAAAAGTAGCAACGTAAAGACACAAGAGTACTTCAAATCATCTGAAAACTAACAGCGTGGTTTGTTCAAAACTTTTTCATATATTCGTTAAACACATATATTTTCACATACATCGCAATAGCTGCTAAATGTGTTATTATCACTATCAAAGTGGATGCTTGTTATTAGTGTTTGCTAAAGTATTTCTATTTAATCTTCATGTTGGAGACACCAGTTCAAAACGTTTCGCAGGTTCGGCTCTTATTGAGTAAATTTTACAAGTAAAAAAACAACAAGTTGGTAAGTTCCGTACACTTGCAGCGTTGTGACTTGGTGCTGGGGTCTCTGTGCTTCAAATTAGGGTTAGTAGGCCTACTTACTGGAGGTTTGTGTTATTCAACATTACATTTGTGGAAACTCAAATATGTTTATATTTTAGATTATATTTTCTTGCGGTTATGACGGTTGTTTGCCATCTCCTTGCACTTGCTTTGGTTTCCTAAAATAAATCTACTTTAGTTTGAAAGCATGTGGAAATCATTTTTAATTCTAGGGAATAAAAAATGTGTAGCCTACGGTCTACCTGTAAAGACAAAGACACAAAATTATGATCAAGCACCTGCCTGCACAATTCAATGGAAATCCCCCCCCCCCCCTCCTCCTCCTCCTCCTCCTCCTCCACTAAAACACCGTTGCTGGCACGCGTCTGAGAATTCGACCAATGTTTTCAATGCACAGTGGGGCCAGATGTTTGGCACATGCGTGCAGAGGCGCCCTGGGAGCTTTGATGCGCGGCGGCGGGTCCCTACGACACCAAGATGCAAAATACCGCAAGAGATGGGAATTAGATTATTAAAAAGGGAAACTCCTCCGCTGGGGTTATAGCTTTTCCACACCAATTCATCACCGGCGGCTCGGCTTGATCTTGACTTGTCCCCCCCCCACCACCAAAGTAGAAACTGCCTATATGAGACCAGTGTGTTTTGGGTTTTTTTTCTAATTCAGGGTCAGATAAAAGAGCCACATAAGAGTCATTCGCTTCTACCTGATCCGTGGCTTGCCAGGTGAAGTTCACATAATGGATGTTGACTGGGATCGCGGGCATCCGCTGCTGCGCCTTTCTGAAGTCATGGGTGAATGGAGCCATTTTCCCCTCTGATACTATCAAAATATCTTCCTCAAAGCCTGTCAGTGGAAGCCAAAGTTTTACACACACACACACACACACACACACGTACGCACGCACACAACACAGTAAGTTGGCAATTGTTACATTTTAAAGTCAGGGTTTTACTTTTTAAGATATGGGAACAACATTTGTTTTAATTGAATGCAGAAACATGTGTAGGCGATGGAAAAAGAGCGATATAGTGCTACTCACCAATTAGGATCCGAGCTTGGTTGGCGTCAATCCACATGTATAAACTCCCCTGGTCCCGTGCCGCCTTCGTCAACAAACACCCCAAAAGTAGCAGAAAACACGTTTTTAGGGAAAGCCTGAAAAGCATTACGGCGGTATCCATCCTGGTTCTTTAGGGGGAGAAAAACCTCTCTGCGGGGGGATTTTCACTTTTGCGTCTTCTTGGTCCGCTTTTGCTCTCCACAATCCCACTCTCTCTCTCTTAATTGATAGAATGAAGCGCCTGCACCCGAGCACCGCGCTGCGTCTTCATGTGTCTGGCTGACAGCGCTGCAAGGCTGCTTTATGGTCACTGTGACGTGCAATGCGGGCCTGTGACCACGCGGTGGCGCAGTTGAACACATGTAGAATCTAACGGCTGGGGGAAGTCTAGTTCAATAATCTCTTTAATAGTCTCGTCTCTTATTTTTTTTTTAAGAGTAGAGCAATGCCCCTGCCTACATGTGCGTAACTTAAAGTTATGTAAAAGTTATGTTTGGAAATTATTCATGTATTTCAACACAAATGGGGGGGCAGGGAATGTGTGTTAGTGTGTGTGTGTGTGTGTGTGTGCGTGCGTGCGTGCACGTGTGGGTGTTTGACAAATCATCCTCCTGTGTGGTCTTCTGCTGTCGATGGACCTGTCGTATGGGGTTCACACACCCGCTAGTAAACCGAGCTGCGTGTGTGTGTGTGTGTGTGTGTGTGTGTGTGTGTGTGTATGAGTGTGTGTGTGGGCGCGCACGTGTGCAGGAGCAGACGGAGTAAAATGAGTCAGAAGTTGGAAACGCCACAAAACTGGTGGTATGATTTAATTTATTTAGAAATGAATTTATAAACCTATAATGAAAAATATAAAACATATAGCACAAAGACCACAACAGCTTTTGTGCGATCTGCTAAACAACATTCAATATAGCACATTGCAAATATTTGAGACTACATTTATAATAGTAATAGTTCTAGATAAATGTAACTTGTCTGTATCTTTGAATCTATATGTGAAAGTTTTGAAATGAAGAAGAGACCCCAGAAAATTATCTAAATGTTCCTCGTGAAAATCTTAGTTGCTTATCTTTCTACCCACACTGATTGACGATGATTTTGAGATTGTTGGTGACAAGACTACAACCTAATTGGAATATTATATTTAATAATTCTTCTTCTACCCTGTAGGCCAACTAGCCCAATCTAACATATATTTGTAACAATCAGGCCTATGTTAAGATTCAAGATTCAAGATTCCTGTGTTGCCATATGTAACAAGTACAATGGAATGCTTACTCCCCATTCACTCCTGCAGTATTCTTCTAAACATAAATTCTAAACAATTAGTGAAGATAAGTACCTAATAAGTACAGAAAAATGTGACAAGTAAGAGTATCAATCCTATGGCGGGTAGTGCAAAAATATAGTAAAGTGACTGCGTGCAGTACAGTAATATTTTCACAATAGCTAAAAAAATTGTAAATAGTAGCAGCAACATGTAATGATAAAGTATAGTAATGATAAATGACAAGTGACCAGTGCAGTACAGTACAGTGAGAGTGCCTCCATGCTATGTAGCCGAGTTCCTAGCGTAATTGTAAGTCCAATAATAGTCCAAAAAGTCCAATAATTGAGCGATTAACAGTTCAGTAGTCGCACTGCCTGTAGGTAGAATTGAACCCGCTTGTCCTGGTTAGAATGCTGCAGAACCAGCGACTGGACCGCAGGGGGGAGAACAGTTGGTGCACAGGGTGATTGTGGTCCTGTATGATGGAGTTGGACTTTCTCCGTCACCTGGTCCGAAGCATCTCCTCGATGGACGGAAGGATGGTGATGGCACTCTTTTCATATAAATTGACGGTTACAAAAATGTATTCTTGAAAAGATCTCAATATTAATGATCATTATCTCATTGCTTGCATGTCAAATGCTTACATTAGTCTTTCTGCTGCCACAAGATTCTCCATGAAGGTTCAAGACAGCCATGTTTGTTGATGAGATTCAAAGTCTGATGTGCAAGATGTATTTTTAGACAAATGTTTTGTTTTGTGGGTTAGAGATAGTATATACCGTTATATGTGTTGTGTGAGTGTGTGTGTGTGTCTGTGTGAGACATAACAACACACTACATGTCAGTTAATAGTCTCTACAGGAAGGAGGCTAATCAGTACACTTCCTGTATCATCATACTTCCTGGAGAGTTCTCTTTTATCATTGCATTATGCTGTTGTTTTTATGTTTTTATCATGTGCAATATTCTTATTATTCTTCATATCATGTGCAATACTACTTCTCACCATTATTATGATTATTACCTTGTAATAGTACCTTTGATCATCATGTGCAATATTTATCATGTGCAATACTACTTCTCACTACTACTACTTCTCAATATCATTGCCAACTTGAATATCGTACCTATATTTTTATATTTTTCTTAGGCTTAAATTCACTGTACATTTTTGTAAATGTGTTATTTTATTTGTATTATTCTATTATTTATTTCTCTATTGTCTATTATTCTTTTGCTATGCAACCTCTGGCACAATAATTTCCTTCGAGATTAATAAAGTTTTATCTTATCTTATCTTAATTTATCTGAATTAACTCAAGAAAGTTAATTAACATATTAACATGCCTCAAACACATTCATTCTGCATTTGTATTGTGTTGTTTGAAATAGGACGCTTGTCGGGAAATAGGAGGGTATTTCCTACTACTACTACTATACTACTACTACTACTACTACTATACTACTACTACTACTACTAGTACTACTAGTCTATGAGGCTAGTCCTGAAGCACGTCCATGCACTAGTCGAACCATCACTGGACCCTCTGCAGTTCGCCTACCAGCCCCACATTGGAGTGGAAGACGCCATCATCTATCTGCTGCACAGGGCTTATTCTCACCTGGAGGAGGCAGGCAGCGTTGTGAGAGTCACATTCTTCAACTTCTCAAGCGCTTTCAGCACCATAAAGCCTGCCCTGCTTGGGACTAAGCTACTGGACATGCAGGTGGACGCTCCACTAGTGGCCTGGATTACTACCTCACAGGTCGGCCACAGCATGTGAGGCTGCAGAGCAACATTTCGGACACTATAGTGAGCAACACGGGAGCACCTCAGGGGACAGTCCTGTCCCCCTTCCTGTTCACACTCTACACCTCAGACTTCAGATACAGCTCACAGTCCTGTCACCTGCAGATGTTTTCGGATGACTCTGTCATTGTGGGCTGTATCAGAAAGGGGCAGGAATCTGAGTACAGGAGACTCAGATCTTTCAATGTCTGCAAAACCATGCTGTAGATGTTCTATCACTCTGTGGTGGCCAGCGTCATCTTCTACGCTGTTGTGTGCTGGGGTAGCAGGGTGAAGGCAGCCGACGCCAACAGACTCAATAAGCTCATCAGGAAAGCGGGTTCTGTCCTGGGAGTGGAATTGGAGTCTTTGGTCGTAGTCTCGGAGAGGAAGATGCTGAGTTAACTACTCAGTATCATGGACAACGCCTCCCATCCCCTGCACGCCACACTGGTGTCATACCAGAGCACCTTCAGCAGTAGACTGAGATTACCGAGGTGCACCACAGAACGCCACAGGAGGTCCTTTCTGCCTGTGGCCATCAAACTCTATAACTCCTCCCCCCTCTGTGGGAGTACAAGACAATGAACACAGCAATATAATGTGCAATATTACCTCTCAACATCATGTGCACTTTCCTCAGTTTTACGTGCAATATTATTAATATTACTGTCCAACATCATGTGCAATACTCTATCATGTGCTATATTATTATTATTATCATGTTGTCTATAAATATGATCTATAACACTACCTCTCATCTCCTCTCATCATCATGTGCAATATTCTTAATTGTCATGTCCAATAACATTACACTTCAATTATGCCAATTTGATTTCGCCGTCGGAATATCTATCTTGTCTACATATTTGTATATTTTAACTGTTAAATTTGTAAATCCGTTAGTTTATTTGTATTATTTCTGTTGTTTTCCATATTGTTGTATTGTAGTATATTGCTATGTAACCTGGCACAAGAATTTCTTTCAGGATATATAAAGTTCTATTCTATTCTATTCTATTCTATTCTTCAGTGTACACAACTCCATGGACACGACTACTTACATACAATTACTAGCTACTAGTACTACTATAGGCTACTACTACTATACTACTACATTACTACGACTATTAATCTACTACTACTACTACTACTACTACTTACTATACTACTACTATTACTACTACTAATACTATACTACTACTACTACTACTACTATACTACTACTACTACTAGGCTTACTAAAAACACAACCATGGCAGTCGCAGGTACTGAAAGGTAACATACAAGCTTTTAGCAACTCTACGCCTAACACCTTCAACTGATGAGAATACACCACCATACAGTAGCGGTTAGTTTGTGTATTTACATAATAAAATCATAATGACATCTCAAATAAATGCGATATTGTACACGGAGACTGACGTTTATTGTCTTTTTATTACCATAACCGACTCATAAATGTGTAGTTTTCTGCGGCGTGAATTCGTGTGGTTTGTGAACGCAGCTCGGGCCGGTCAGCCTCTACTTGAGCTCGACGTCACTTCCGCCACAGAGCTTTGAGTTTTGTGGAAAAATGGCGGCCGCGCAGTTCACGGACGAGGAGCTTTCGTCCGAGTTAAAGCGACTCGGCTTCATCCCCGGGCCGGTCACGGAGAGCACCCGTCCGGTGTACCTGAAGAAGTTGAAAAAGCTCCGCGAAGAGCAGCAGCACCGAGGTTCGAGGGCGGGGAAGACGCGCAACAGCGGCAGCGGCGTCAACAACAACAGCGGCGGCGGCGGCAACACAGCGGCGGGAGCGGCGGCGGCGGCGGGAGCTTCGGGATCCGGCGCCAGGCCGGCGAACAATGACGTCACGCACCGGAGCAACACCAGGGCCGCTGGTCACGGCGGTCGCCCGGCGCTAAACGACAAGCGAGTGGGCGGCGGAGCGGGGAAGTTCGTGTTGGGCTTCAGCTCCGACGAGTCGGACGCAGAAACACCCCAGCGGAGGCGAGGCCCGAGCCACGGCGGCGGGAGCGGGAGCGGGAGAGACCGAGGCGGCTCGTCGGGATACAGCCAGCAGGCGCCCAACAGGCCCACGGGAACCCCCGCCACTGCCCAGAAGAACCACGGAGGAGTCGCGCTGAGTAACGTGAACAGCAACAACTCCTCCCCGGTGGCGGTGGTGCTGGATGGTAAGAGGAGGAGCGGTTCTTCTGGCTGGGGGGACCGGGCTAGACCGGGCTTCGGGGTGTCGCAGCGCACCGAGACTGGGGGGAGGGGTTACGAGGAGCCGGGAGAGGAGGACGATGGTGAGGGAGAAGAGGAGAACGACTCTCGGTCTCTCAATGGCAGCCGCACGTCTTATTTGAACACCACCAGTAAGCTCGCCGCGGATTACTCGGATTCGGACGAGGAGGAGGACGGGGAAGGCCTGTCTGCGCTAGACCGACAGCGCGACCGCCGCCTGGCCTCCAGACGGAGTCACCCGAAAGCCGCGTCACCTCCTCACACTCATGCCAGGGGGTCGGAAAGTCTCCAGGAAAAGACGAGAGGCGCAATCAGAGCAAATGAGAAGTGTGGCGCTCGAAGTCTAGACATGTTGGGCTACCGGGGAGGGGAGGGAGGGGACGAGGACGCGACGCCCAGAGGCCCGGGCGAGTCCGCTCTGACTGGTGGCCTGCTGCTCAACCGCAGTTTCCCCAGGCGGTCTATCTATGTGTCCCTCGCCGGGGATCAGGCGGGGGCCACCGCCGCCAACGACAGTGCCCCCTCCGCCTACAGCAGCAAAAACCACGCCGACGGGAACGAGGACGGAAACTCCTCTCCCGGCGGCGGCAGCAGCAGCAGCCGATTCAGCATCGGCCTGAGACCGCGCTTCTCCAACTACAGCACCCTGACCCGGACGTACCGACCCAACAACTCCAACCACACGCTCCACGGCTACGGCCAGGACGCGAGCAAGCACAACAAGCACTCCGCGCCGGAGGACGAGCTGCTGCAGCAGTTCAAGCGGGACGGCGTGTCGTCCTCCGGGGGCTTCAGCGCACACTACCTGTCCATGTTCCTGTTGACCGCCGCCGGCTTCAGCGCACACTACCTGTCCATGTTCCTGTTGACCGCCGCCTGCCTCTTCTTCCTGATCCTGGGCTTCATGTACCTGAGGATGCGGGGCGCCGGGGCCACCGATGCGGATGTAGTTAGTAAGTACAATGCTAAAACGAGTGACCATGTATGGACCCAGACTCTAGTGGCCATATCTGGGTGTATTATCACTCTCCTCTTCCTCTACTGGAAGAACGCCAGTAAGCCATCAAGCAGGGGTATGATATTGGCGATGACGTTATGTCTGGAGCTGCCATACGTTGTGTTATAAAACCTGCATGCACTTCACCGAGATGCAGTTCATCCTGGGGAGGCACTGCACCGTTTTTAGTTGTTGTCCAGGTCTGTGTTGCTGGCTCCATGTCGGCGTCAACCTCAAAATGTGTTGCAGAAGACATAGCAGGCTGTGTGTGTGTGTGTGTGTGTGTGTTGTCGGGCTGTGTACGTTCAGTCTGCATGGCTGCACGTGGCAGACATCTAGGTCATAGACGAGCTAAACCGGCCTAATTGTTTTGTTGCCCTCAGAGCCTGGACACACACACACAGACACACACAGCACACACACACACACACACACACACACACACACACAGACACCAACACACACACAGACACACACACACTGTATGGTCAAGCAATCACTTAACAAAACAGATCACACAATGCTGTTGTTTTTGTTTGCTTCTATATATACACATATATTATAAAGTGTACATTGTAAAGTGTTTTTTTTTTTAATGTAGGCTAAACATTTTGGCTGCTTGGGGCTTGGGTTTTCTGTAGGTTCATGGTGACTTTGACATGACGTTGTGACAACAATAATTGCCGCAATACCATTTCTACTGGCTCTCCTGACCACAGGGAAACTCCACAAGTCCAAGCCTCCATAACTATTCTCATCACCTGGTTATTATTCAAATGCATTTTTTTTCCTACACTGGACATTTTGGGCTATTTCTACATGGCCCTGAGATTTCCGTGCACGGATGAAAAACAAAAAACTAAAAATGCGGATTGCACACTCACTCCATTTTTAGTGCATGCATTCCAAGGGTAGGCAATGGAAAACTCTTGTCTGGCAGACGGGGCAGGAGTAGGGCTGCGACTAATGACTATTTTGATAGTCTACAAGTATTCTGACCCTTATTGCGAATGACGGCCGCGACGTGGACACCTGGTCACCACACTTCTCTGACGATCTGTGGCGTAGATCTCTGCAAAAATGATTATTCCACTAATTCAAGGCAAGGGTGGGCCTAGCTCAGGAGGTACAGCAGTTGTCTGGCAAATGGAAGGTTGCCGGTTCAATCCCCGGGCTCCGCCTAGCCAAGTGTGGGGGTGTCCCTGAGCAAGACACCACCTAACCCTAACTGCTCCTGACGTGTTGGTTGTTACCTTGCATGGTTGACACCACCGTCGGTGTATGAATGGGTGAATGTGACGCAATGTAAAGCACTTTCACGTTTGGCCCATAATAACCTGGCCTGTAAAGCCCTTTGAGACTGTCTTGTGATTAAGGGCTACACAACTAAAATTGAATTGAATTAATAATAATCGTGTGTTAGTCTTTCCCTACATGTTACTTTTGACTGCCCCATAATAAACCAGACCAACTTCAATATATATTTTCGAGAGTGAGATATCCAATCAGGTGATGGACGTTTTGAGCATTAGTCATACAGTACATAGTTGCCAAAAGTTGTGGTAGCTTATATCTACTTGAATGGAGAATTGAGTGTGGGCTCTAAGCCAGTAAGCTGTGATAGGCGTGCCATATCTGCAATAATTCAGGGGTTAATGGGCACCGATGAAGCCAGATTTGGTGCACATCACTTTCCGTGTGGCAATACATATACCAACCGGTATCTCACTGTCCGATTCTTCGTGGTTCATGGTTTGATATTCAATCGATTGAGTAGGGGTAGGTTTTTCAGAATTTTCTACAGTCAACTGAACAATAATGTAAACACACAAAGGTAAACCCATGACAAAAGGAGATGAGAATCGCGATTCTTGCAAGAGTCAATTTTATTTATTTATTTTGCTCACCCCTAGTTTTGGTTTTGGTTTTGGTTTTCCCGCGCAGAGCAGCGACGGGTACTTCACCGCCGTGGCCCCTTTGACTCACTCTGTTATGCCTCGACAGGCGGGGTACTTCCTAGTGGGCCACAGAGACACGCCACAAAATATAAAAATCTATCTCCAATTCATTTTCTAGTTATATGGGCTTCCCCCTCCCTCCCCCTCTCGCTCCACTGCTTTAATACTCTCTGTAACGGTAGCCCCCTGGAGGCTGGTCGCGGCAGTGTCTTAAAAAAAAAATGTAGAACATGCATGCCGCTGGGGTCCGTGCCGGTCTTGGGTCGAGTCCACGATTGTGTCTCCGCGTCGCGGGGGAATGTGACCGCAGCAGAGCCTCGAGAGCCAGGCGACTATCTCCGCCAGTCTACTACCCCCTGCGGTTGCATTTCATTTGAACGTGTGTTTGCTTTGCCATTTTTTTTAGTAATGTGCTTAATTTCAATTGAGGAATTGTAGTGTTGTGGCGGTCGAATTATGTTCACGTTTGCTCCTTTTTGTTTCTCTTTACAGTAAAGAGCCACCCCTTTGGAAGTGATTTCGACGACTACGTAAGTAGATATCCTCTCTAGATTTGTCCTTAGGCTGTTTATTGAGCACACTTTTCCTCAACAAAATAAAAAAAAACAATGAAAAGTTTAGTTCTTTATAGGGGGCCCTATTTTACCGCAATGTGTGTGCATGATTATGACGCTATCATGTCATGTGACTAAAAAGTGACATCACAAGTGGGAGTGTCCACATAGATGTATGTTGACTAGTCATAAAGTGTTTATCGCGTCCAGCATAATCCACCTGGGGAGCGTGGACCACCTCCCACTTGTTGATGTCACAACGACACTTTTGTCACAACGACACTTTCTGTCACCTGACAGTTTTGAAACGGCCTCTCCTGGCTAATCACGCTCACACCTGGGAGTATAATAGGGCCCCTTTTAAAATGTATATATTTCAGGATCTGAAGACAAAGGACACCATTCTGAAGCTAGCTGCTGGACCTCCACGACCACCTCGCCAGCATCGCCGGTACTTTTGGATGAATGTTCGATGCCCGTAGAACCGTGTCACCGGTTAATGGTGGGATAAACAGTATTTGCTCATATGCCGTCCACAGGAGACCATGACTGCGGACACCCCGATCATCACCCCAACAGAAGCATGACGATGGAAGAGGCGTCCAACTTCTTGGCGGTGAGCAGTCATGGTGTTTCTTTGGGGTTTTTTGGCACCACTTTCGGCCAAAAGCCTTTTCGAAGGTTGCAGTGTGTGTAGCGCGGTCCAAAGTGTGTTGGGCCAATGAATTTCAAACCCATACTCGCCCACACGGGTAATGCAAAAGACGGCCCCTATGCTGGCGCCTACGTGAAATATTTGTCATTTTAGGCAAGCGATCGTGCCCTCAAACTGGGTGATATTTTCCAGACAAGGTGCCGCCCCAACTCCCTCGGCCGGGTGCACCCGCAACGGCGCCCTCATCAGCAAACTCGATGAGCAACGGTTAATTACGACACGCAGACGGGCGTGTCTTCCCAGTTTTATCACTTTTGACAAACGAGACACGTTTGAACATTTGATGTATGAAAAAAATCTATATACAGTATATGTGCTGTTACAACTTCCCCTAAAACGCAGTTAATCTCACAAATACCCGTCTAGCTAACTGGCTAAACAAGCAGACGGCTGTTCTCAAGGGTGTGACAGCGCAAGTATTCTGTTGTTGTTTTAGCACTTTTCACAATGGGAGCACTTATGTCGAGTACTTTATTGCAAAGGTGATGCATGCGCCTTTACAATGCAGTCTACCAAGGTGCCTTTCCTGATACTTCACTTCCCATATTCATCTGTTCTCTTCCTCCTCGATCCTAGGGTCAGAACCAGGACTTTGAGAATCTTATCGTGACCTCCCTCGAGTGGATCCTGAGAGCCGGAGAGGATGTTGGCATCAGGCAAGTGGATCACATTTCTGATATGTTACGTATATCATATTTATGTATTGAATCAAACTGGTTGTCGGCATTGCACTTATAGGCTTTTCTCAGCCCCAGCAAGTTTATGATTACTAATGAGCTAGCAACAATTGTAGATTTTTCTTTTTAATTTTAGGGAAACATGTTTTAACTAGGGCTGGGACTTTAACGCATTAATTTCGATTAATTAATTCCAGAAAAAAATAACGCACTTTATTTTTGCACTCCAAACACCACGGAACGTTTCTCAGTGGACGAATTGTAGGCTCAAATATAAACAGGATTTTGCTGCTTAAACGTATGTATATGTCTATTCATTGATTCACTCGTATACCAAAATCCATTTGAATAGAAACATTTTGCTTCTTGTGTCAAATATTGATATGCGATTAAAATGCGATTAATTGTGATTAATTAATTACAAAGCCTTTAATTAATTAGATATTTTTTAATCGAGTCCCACCACTAGTTTTAACCTTAACATTATTATAATGCGTCAATGTAATGAACTTGTGTTGGATTCTCCCAACACGTTATTGTTTCCCATTGTGAAAGCAATATTTGTATATTGTATACAATCTCCCTGTTGGTAATATCATATCGTCTTACTATAATGTCCATGTTCCCTCATGTTGCTTAGCCTATACTTAGCCCATAGCTTTACATAACACACACATATGTATATATAGCTTACCGTGTTGCCACCAACCACACTTTCTTCTCCTTTCCCCCTCTCTGCCATTGAAGTAATTGTGTGGTGTTTACTTACTAAATGGATTGCATTCATATATAGCTTTTATCCAAAGGGGCTTTACAATATTGCCTTCCATTCACCCATTCATACACCTATTCGTACACTGTCGGCGGTGTCAACCGTGCAAGGCAACAGCCAGCTCGCCAGGAGCAGTTTGGGTTAGATGCCTTGCTCAGGGGCACCTGGAAACTTGGCGAGGAGGAACCAGGGAATTGCACCTGTAACCCCCCCTACCCCCCGGTTGCCAGACAACCTCTCTCCTGAGCCACTGCCGCCCCATAACTATGAGGAGGGAGACGGTAGCAAGCTATATGTTTGTAATCAATGTTGCCATAAATTGCTTGAATGGCAAAAATCTGCTGAGGAATTCTCCCTCCCTCGCATTTGCGGACGCAGAACCACCGCGATGCTCGTCTTGTGTTTTTTTACTCAGTTAGAACCACACTATGATTTGAAACGCGCTTTGTCTGTATATTTACCGTGCGTCATGTCACCCAAGTTTGACCGGGGCGAACCCCGAGGAGCCGGTGACCGACGTCGGGGAGATCACCAGGCTGGAGTCCACGCACCCCAAGATGTCCTTCGTGTGTCGCTTGCGACGAGCCTTCTTCACCGTCATCAACAGAGTGCTGCTCATCGTCGCAGGTCAGAATTTCAGTTTCTTTTGGTTTTGTTCTGTGAACCGCCAACATTTCTTCCTCTGCGTCTCGATCTTGGTTTCTTATTGTTGCCATTCTCTCTCTCTCTCTGTCCAGTGATCGGATTTGTGTTGGGTCTGATTTACTACATGAAATACCGCTGGAGGAGAGAGGAGGAGGGGAGCCGGCAGATGTACGACATGGTGGAGAGAATCATCGGTACGGACGTTCATCTCTTCCCATCGACTGGGCCCGGGCAATACATCTATACATATCTATCGTGATATGAGGCGAGATAGCGTCTCGTATATCGTTTATTTACATTTACATTTAGGGCATTTGGCAGACGCATTTATCCAAAGCAACTTACAACTGGTACATTTGTTGAAGGAGACAACAATATACTGCTGTGGTACATAAAGATAAGAATAGAGCAGGTTTCAAGCATTCATAGTTGCAAGGCTAATAGAACGAGTTTCATAATTGCTGGGTTGCCTGCGTAATAGCTGGGATAAGAGCAGAATTGCCATTCTGAGTGCATTAGGGAGGATGGCATTGGGTCAAGGGGGCAGGTGGTGGCGTGGTTGGATGCGACAAGCCTGTTGACGTCTTCAGAGGAGAGGGGCGAAGCAGGTAAGGCCGACGGGTTGGTGTAGGGGGAGGGAGGATAGCAGCAGGGGTGAAAGAGGAGGTGATGTCCTTCACCTTTCTAAAGTAGGTGACCAAGTCATCAGCTTTGAGGGAGGGTTGAGGAGGGAAGAGAACGCGGGGAAAAGTTAAGTCAGGGTTGGAGGCGTGAGAGTTGATCTTTGCATGGTAGAAGGCAGATTTGGCTACTGACAAGTAGGAGTGAAGTCTGAGAGGGGGTGAAGGTAGTGAAAGAGATCATCAGCATAGTCTGATTTTCATTCCAAGTGTTGTCTTTTCCGTGTTTTAAAGGCTGTATTGCAGTAAAGTGATGTCATTTTCTGAACTTCCCCAACTGTTCTAGCTGTTCTATTATTTGACTTCACCCACTTTATATATAATTATATCCACATTACTGATGATGATTCAAAAGTATCATTGTGTAAATATTTTGCGACGGCACCAATAGTCCCTAAAATATAGCCGTAATATCAATGTCGAGGTATTTGGTAAAAAATGTAACAGACCTTAACGTTTGGCGCTCTGTTGTGTTGCTCAGATTTGCTGCAGAGTCACAACGAGGCCTGTCAGGAGAACAAGGAACTGCAGCCCTGCCTCCCCATCCCCCATGTGCGTGACTCCCTGGTCCAGCCTCAAGATCGGTAAGCCGCGCCCGTTCGCTGAAAATCTTCTGTGGAAAAGTCGGTCTTTGTCTCCTTGACGCTCTCACTCACTTATCTTCGACTTCCCCATGTGAAGCCGCCATGATTGAATAATTGGTAAGCCTGTGCTAAACAAAGAACTGTCGTGGCGCAGATCGAGGTGAGGTAAGACACCCATGTTGTGTTTTACTCTATGCCACACAAGAAAACCAAACCCTTTCTCTTTCCCTACCGCCGTCACCCACGTAAACACCCAAGTTTGAAGGCTCACCGTTTTTGCTCTTTTCTTCTCGATTTATTTCTCCAGGGAAAAAATGAAGAAGGTGTGGGAGCGGGCGGTGAAGTTCCTGTCGGCCAACGAGTCGAGGATACGCGAGGAGTCCCTGAAGATCAACGGCGCCGACTTCACGGTGTGGCGGTGGACCCAGCCGGCACTGGGCTGCGACCGCATGTCTCAGATCCCCTCCAAAGTCTGGCAGGGCAAAGGTGATCATTCTGTGGTGGCAGTAGCTCAGGAGGTAGAGCGGCTGTCTGCTAACCGGAAGGTTGCTGGTTTGATCCCAGGCTCATCCGAGCTAAATCTCGAGGTGTCGCTGTGCAAGACGCCTAACCCTAACTGCTCCTGACGTGTTGGTTGTTACCTTGCATGGTTGATACCGCCGCCGGTGTATGAATGGGTGAATGTCAGGCAACTTTAAAGCGCTTTGGAAAAAAGAGCCACAATATAAATGCAATCCATTTATCGTCCTAGTCTCAATCATCAGACTGTAGATCGGCAAACAAGCTCAAATCTGTTTTCGCTTTCTTTCACTGCATATTTGTTTCGACCAATCATGGTGCTGTTGGGGAGAGGGGCCTGTAAGCATGCAATTGGCGACAAAATCGGCCAGTGGTCGTAAACGGTGAAAAAGTGTCTAAAGGTTTCAAATCAACACCGTGTAGACTGGCCACTGTAGAAGTACACTTATTAAAATCCCCTCCGGAAAGCCTTATCCTCTCGTGCAAATCAGTTTTTACTCGGGCAAACAACAAACTGCAAGGGGCGTAACTCTGCCCCTTGCAGTTTCTGGTTTTCCAGCCCGTGCTCTGCACCCCCCCCCGCACCCACAGAAGTTGTACTATGACATAATAGGACCGCTGGATCCGAGATTAGGTGATTAGATGACTGACATTTACAATTGTTTCCCCTTTGGCTGTTGTCACTCAGTCGGGCAAAGGTGGTGAACAAGGAGGTATTTGAAATTTGCGATTGGTGTGGACTCTGGGTGTCTAGTCTCGACCAGGAGATGAGAAAAAGACATTAAACACGGCATCAAAGCCGCAAAGAAAATTGCAGTGTAAAGTCTCATCTTTCTGACAATGCCAATTGGGAGAAATCTATACATTCTGTTTAGCTTTTTATTGAAGCGAGTGAAGAATTTCAGAATGAATCCTTGACGTGGAAGAAAATGTGCATTTCATGCCAACTCTGTACATTTATGTAGAGGTCCTTTTTGTTGTTTCTTTGCTCAGTATATTAAATTAGCTCGGTTTATTGACAACCTCTTGATTTGGTCTCTGTCTCTTCCCTGTCCTTAGCTTTCCCACTGGACAGGAGGAACTCTCCTCCTAACAGTCTGACACCCTGCCTGAAGATCAGGAGCATGTTCGATCCAGTCATGTGAGGAGACTTTTTGTTGTTGTTGCTTCTGAGCGTGATCGTGGTCTGTTCGACCAATGAGCAGACGTGACGTCTAATGGGCGGGAATAAAGAAGCATATGGTCCCAACCACCATTTTGAATGGCAGTCCCTATGCCATTCTAAACAGACTAGCAGAGGATCATTACGTTACAGGAGATGGAAATGTAAAGGGCGGTATCTGACTAAAACTAGTTTTCCTTTCTCATGTTCGAAATAATTTTGATGATTTTAAGGCTATATCTTATTGTAATTCATTTAATTTATACAATAAAACTGGGTATCATGATTATACAACACCATTCAAAGCTGGTGAACACCATTCAAGCTAATTTGCATGTGGAATAAATTGGGTGAGCGCTAAAGGGTTCGTATCCGTTTCTCTCAGGGAGGTGGGCGAGAACTGGCACCTGGCCATCCACGAGGCCATCCTGGACAAGTGCAGCGACAACGACGGGATTGTCCACATCGCCGTCGACAAGAATTCCCGTGAGGTATGATTTTTGTGTCTCGGTCCTTCTTGAGTTAAAAGTACCAAGTCACAGGAGTCTGTCTCTAGCGTCCCATAGGATAACCACAGCGTAACCCCTCCCCCTCTTCCCAACCCCGCCCTCTCGTCGCAGGGCTGTGTCTACGTCAAGTGTCTCTCTGCGGAGCACTCGGGAAAAGCGTTTAAGGCGCTTCACGGCTCGTGGTTTGACGGTACGTTTCAGTTTGTTCCCCGTCTAAGACTAAAAAACTATACTAAGTGATTTTTTTATTTATTTATTTTGTTTATTTTTTTCCCTTAACAACCAAGGTTCTGATAATCCGAGACTTGAGATGTACAACAAATAATTGCTGAAATGTAATTCTGTGAACGAGAATTAGAATTTCAGCAAAACGCGCAGTAACTTATTTTTTCCTTCATGTTTCGAGCTAACGTTTCCGCCGCTAACCCGACTCTAACTCACTCTCGAACAGGCAAGCTGGTGACGGTGAAGTACCTGCGTCTGGACCGCTACCACCAGCGCTTCCCGCAGGCCCAGGGCTGCGTCACGCCGCTCAGGGCCTCCAGCGGGCACGCGAGCTCCACGCCGCGCCAACAACAGAGTCGCTCCTCCTTCCTCGCCTTCTCCTGAGAAGTGCGATCGCTGGATGGAGGGACACCCTCCCCCACCCCCCGCTCAGATAGAACATTATAACCTTAACCCGTCGCACACCCTCCTATCCGACGCCTTTTCTCTGTGCAGTGAACACATGAACCTCCCTCCCTCTCCTCCCTCAACCCAAAGGGCTTGGCTCACGATGCAACCTCCCCCACACCCCCTCCCCGCCCACCTCCCTGTTAAAGCTGCAGAGATCCTGTTTAAAAGAAAGTTGGCACGGTGCATGGGGGAGAGGCAAACTGTCCACTTTGTGGGGGGTGCTCGTTTTTGGACGTTCTGCTTTCTGAGGGGAGGGATTTGTTTCGTAGTTTTTCTTTCTTTTTTCTTCTGTGCGCTTTTTTTTCCGTTTTTGTTTTTGTTTTGGGTAAAGCCGCATCTCAGAGCCGCCAAAATCCCAACTGAAACCTAACGGCTTTGCATGAGGAAGCTGCTGATCGGCTGTTGTCAACGGTATAGTGGACACAATTGTTTAGTTTTTTTTGTATGACAAATATATGGATTTAATAAACGACAAAAGTTAAGCTATTCTATTTACACACACACAAAAAAAGACAGGTGCAGAAGCAAGGCACATCTCTTTTTTTCCTTATAAGTTTGTCGTTGCAATGAAAGCGCTCCCGTACAAAGTCGAGTTGGGGCGATACCTGCAAATACTGCATGTGCTGGCGAAGGTATGCCTCCTATTTAAGCTTTGAATTATAAAGTGTAGATGTTTTTGTTTTTTTGTTTCGTTTTCCGTGAGAATATTTCAGGGGGAGTGAGGGGGCAGGGGTGCGTGCTCTTCCCTGGTATAGGCTTTGTTTTTTTTGTTTGTATTCTCTATTTTCTGTCGAGCGAGCAAGGGAAACGAGGAACCGGGGGTGATGTACATAACACGCGGTGGTGGTGATAGCTTTGTCCATTTGAATTTGTCTGTGTTGAAGCAGTTTGTTTTGCTTTTTGTTTAATTGCTCTTCCTCGCTGCCCAAATATTCAGAACTGACTGCATCTGTATCCAGAGGCAAAAAGGCTTCCTGAAAGCTGCTTTTACACCAGAACCTTTTGGCAAGGACAAAAAAATATAGTTATTAGTTACAGCCATATTTCTGGCTTGCTTTCTTTAAAAAAAATGTATTCCATACCATATGTGGTCAATTTTCTCCCGTTTAACAGCAGTCCCCTCCTAAAAGTGTATTTTCGACATTTTTCTGTAGTGTATATACGTTCCAAGTTATTTCCCTTTTAATCATTTCACCGTCTACTCTATTTCTGTCTTCTCTAAGCAGACACTTTGCTGGAAGCATTAGAAATAGTTTTTGGATTTCTAAGCATCCACTTGATTCAGTTTCCTGCTTACTCTTCAGTTTGGTTCAGAGGTCCCATCCAACATGATGATCCATACTGGTATTGTGCACAATTATTTATAGGATAGCGTGTGCACGATCCACTTGGCACTCGATTTCCATTCCCGTTTTAAACCGAACAAAGAAAAATGAAGTCACGTTTAGTTTAAAAAAATCAACATTGCCATTAGTTTGTTTTATATTCCAAATGTGTTTCATAAGCTAGGGCTAACGTCATATTCCCCCCTTTCTGATTGGTTAAGCAAGGACACAACCCACTGATTTTTGCAATTGAATAATTGAGAATGAGTTTCAATTTTAGCGACCTTTTTTTGTACTGAGCTAATGAACGAATCCTTTGTTTCTTTTTTTGGTAAGGCAAGTGTCTCAGATCAATGGGGCACCATTTTGATTTTTGTTGTTGTGCTTTGGAAATGCAGTGTAATTTAAAAGTGGGACTCAGTATTTGCAGTGATAATTAAAAAAATTCCAAATGATGCACATGTAAAAGTCACGAAGATGCTGCAAACGACTTGTGGCGGACAACCTAACTGTGCCTTAACTTTGTGCTTATTAAAAATGTCTGGCACTGCATTGCAGGTGAATGCTTTTGGTTTCGATTAGGTGACGATACTTTGATACAAATCGTTGTGAACGATCGGGATGTTTCAGTCACGGACATTCTGTTCAATTCTGCGTCCTCAAATTGGATATGATGTCGGCTTTGCTCTTTTCGTTTTTATAAACGGCGACGTGGGGATTTTAAACGACTGGGGGTTATTCAGTGTTTCATATCGGCATGGGACTCAAATCCTGTTTTTTGCTGAGACTTAACATTAATTTTAAGACGACTGTCACGATTTTTACGAGAAGCAAATAAAGTGAACATCGAGAATTTAAGTCGGTTGTTTTGCTTGTACTTGAGTGCGTCATGGTAATCTTTATATTTTTGTACATCTCCTGCCTATTGTTGGTCCACCCGCAGCTTACTTTTGTATTTCATAACCATATAGAAATGTAATGTAAATGTTTGTGTGGTGGTGGCACTTCTCCCGGGCGGTGCTTAAAAACTTGCTGCATTCTTCATGGATTCTTTCATCTGATGTATTTTATGTAAACACTGTACATTGATATATATAAATATATGTAATATTATATGCAGCTTAATTTCCATTGTATTGTTTTAAATTACCATTATCCCTAACCTGCAAGCCAGTGCGGCCGGGGAGGTGTACAATAATAGGCATTGAAAATGATTAAAATGTTTTAATGTAATTGTCACTTGTATTGTAAAAATGGCTCAAATTAAAGGTTTATTAGGGGTTTTTAATTGTGTCCTGTCTGTTCGCGTGTTAATAGTGGTTGGGTAGTCTAGGGTGTTGCTGTGACTGGATACCTGGCCACCCCACCTGACGGCTCCCCATCACAATATTACTATTCCATGTACTTTGTCGCTTATTGTTATGCTTTGTTACCCGTCTTTTTAATGCCTGTATGACACCCATTGCACTCTGAACCATCCCTGAAAGGAGGGATCCCCCACTCTGAGTTCCTCCTTGAGATGTCTTCCTTGTTAATTAAGGGACTTGTTTCCTGCCCTTAGGGGGGCTATAGGGCTAGGGGTCTCACAAATCACTTTTGGCCCCATGATAATCTGGCCTGTAAAGTGAGTGTAAAGAGACTGTATTGTGATTAAGAGCTATACAAATAAATTTAATTGAAAGTACATATTTGCATCACATGGAATACATATGCCAATATAACGTACACACATTACATTATAGCCTATACAGTTATCTACAGCATTCACATGGTTTGCACAGAACTGTTCTATTTTTAGGCGTGTTTTCTGCTACAACTAGGCAAGTAGCCTCCATGTGATAAAATGTAAATGAATGATATAGTTAAAGTGCTGCAGTATGCGTCAGTCCATGTGATAAAATGTAAATGAATGATAAAGTTAAGAGCGCTGCAGTATGTGTCACAGTTTGACTAGAGATGTAATCTGGGGCCTCTGCTCATATTTGGTGCTGCGCGGTGGTGAGGAATCTCCCATGATGCACCGCGGCATTACCCCGAAACAGTCCCACACCGACCCTGCCGCTGCCTGCTGCATGCGTCCGCGAGGGACCCGCTGCCGTCCCGTCCGCCGTCACCTCTCTTTTACGTTGTTATCTTGTGCTATTATCTCACCTTACGCTTCTCACCAGGTACGTGTCGCTACGTTTCGTAAATGTTTGTTGTCGCCGTGAAGTGGCGCTAAATGACCGGACGCTCGACGTTTCTAGAGAGTTCCGCCGCCGCCATCACGCCACAGCTCACTTCTGTGTGCGCGCATTCTGAGCGTTCAATTCTGGCTTGACTGACTGACTGACTGGCTGGGTTGACTGACTGCGCTGGGTTGAGTGACTGACTGACTGACACTGACTGACTGACTGCTGCTGGGTTGACTGACTGACTGGCTTGGTTGACTGACTCACTGACTGGCTTGGTTGACTGAGTGACTGGCTTGGTTAACTGGCTGACTGACTGGCTACGATGTGACACACAAACAAATAATAAAAGTTCTATGTAATAAAAGGATATTTTGTCAGTATGGCGCACTTGTCATCTCCGTGACGCAACCGAGCTGCTCCACACACGCAGTTTAGTTCGGGGACCAGTATGTTACTATATAACATAACCAGTATGTTACTATATATTATGAACAAGAAGTACGGTATTTGTACACGACTTATGAAACTGAGAGGTAACATTGCACATGATGTTAAATTGCACATGATGTTAGTGATGCTTCACAGCTGAATGAGAACACATGGGCCAACCTTGAAGTGAGTGAATTACTCTACGGTCAAAATGAGCAGTAGTAATATATAGTAACATACTGGTTATGTTATATAGTAACATACTGGTCCCCGAACTAAACTGCGTGTGTGGAGCAGCTCGGTTGCGTCACGGAGATGACAAGTGCGCCATACTGACAAAATATCCTTTTATTACATAGAACTTTTATTATTTGTTTGTGTGTCACATCGTAGCCAGTCAGTCAGCCAGTTAACCAAGCCAGTCACTCAGTCAACCAAGCCAGTCAGTGTCAGAGTCAACCAAGCCAGTCAGTCAGTCAGTCAACCCAGCCAGTCAGTCAGTCCAGCCAGTCAGTCAGTCAGTCAGTCAGTCAGTCACTCAACCCAGCCAGTCAGTCAACCCAGCCAGTCAGTCAGTCAGTCAAGCCAGAATTGAACGCTCAGAATGCGCGCACACAGAAGTGAGCTGTGGCGTGATGGCGGCGGCGGAACTCTCTAGAAACGTCGAGCGTCCGGTCATTTAGCGCCACTTCACGGCGACAACAAACATTTACGAAACGTAGCGACACGTACCTGTGAGAAGCGTAAGTGAGATAATAGCACAAGATAACACGTAACAGAGAGATGACGGCGGACGGTGACGGCGGGTCCCTCCGCGACGCATGAGCAGGCAGCGGCGGGTCGGTGTGGACTTGTTGGGTAATGCGCGGTGCATCATGGGAGATTCCTCACCACCGCGCAGCACCAAATATGAGCAGAGGCCCCAGATTACATCTCTAGATAAATTACCTATTTAAATTTTGATGTTTAGAAAATAGTGGCTCTGATAATTGATAGTGACTTGACCTCACTCCATAGTATATACTTCATACTATTAAATACGGCACAATGTGCTTAATCTATGATCTCCAGATCCTACAGGTCAGCTAGATTTATTTTCTGTCTAATATCCAACTGGACGGTGTTAACGGTTATATAGGTGTGCAGAGAACATGGACCGTCCAGCAATGAGGTTATTGTTGTTTTGTACTCTCTGGGGCGGTAATATCAGGATAATAACAGTTGGACCGTGTATTGATGGTTTTAGTTTCTTTATTATTTAGTGCACTATTTATTATTTACACCCACTAAGGGGGCTCGCCGCCGCCCCACTGTGTTCTGCGATTTTTAGTATCTATATATATTTTCAATCTTTTTATTAACCATTACTTTTCAAGAGGAGGTCGCCAACCTTAGCGATACAATGGTCGCCATATGCTCAACACTTGAACTTAAAAGATAAGTTATCATTGCGCAATAATTATGTACGTTAACGACTTTATCTGAAACAGAGAGAATTCAAGCCTGTGCTTCACTGAACAAGAAGTACGGTATTGTACACGACTTATGAAACTGAGAGGTAACATTGCACATGATGTTGAGGTAATATTGCACATGAAACTGAGAGGTAATATTGCACATGATGTTAGTGATGCTTCACAGCTGAATGAGAACACATGGGCCAACCTTGAAGTGAGTGAATTACTCTACGGTCAAAATGAGCAGTAGTAATATATAGTAACATACTGGTTATGTTATATAGTAACATACTGGTCCCCGAACTAAACTGCGTGTGTGGAGCAGCTCGGTTGCGTCACGGAGATGACAAGTGCGCCATACTGACAAAATATCCTTTTATTACATAGAACTTTTATTATTTGTTTGTGTGTCACATCGCTCAGTCTGACTAACATCATGTGCAATATTACCTCAACATCATGTGCAATGTTACCTCTCAGTTTCATAAGTCGTGTACAAATACCGTACTTCTTGTTCAGCTTGTTCAGTGAAGCACAGGCCTTGATGTCAGTACCTTTTGAATAATTTAAAGTGAATTTGCAATCAGTGGCGCCCTAGTGGTAAAATAATAAATAATAAACTAAAACAGACACCACTGTAATGTTGCCGAAACCCTCATGGTCATTTTCCAATACCCCAGAATTACAAAAAATAACTGCTGACGTCTGAATAGTTAACAGTGTTGATGAGATACTGTGAGGTCAAAGCACTTTGCCTATTAAAATATTAATGGATTACAATTACAGACATTCTCCACAATAATATTTAACACTTAGCTAGCCACTTTAATTCTAACTTAATGTGACCACAAGCTTGCTGCAGAAGCTGTCATTTGTCCACCTCTTATCCTTTTGCCATTTACTGAAAATACTGTGGCAAGTGCCATAATTATGTAAGAATTATTTAGCATTATGTTTAAGTCTTTAAGTCGACTTCTTCTCTAGAAATGGCAGTGGGTGCAGCGCCCCCTATTGACGAGCCACCACTGTTTACAATATGCATTCGGCCTAATTTCCTGGTGGCAGACTTGTTGTTATTATTATTATTATTATTATTATGTCTGTAGCATATTCCATAAACAAATTAAATTAAATGAAGTCTGCGTGTCCAAAAATGTCATGTAAAAGGCATATGATGTCTCTGATGCTCAGGATGTTTCTGTAATACTTGTCAGTTGTTATTGAAAGTCTGCTACTTTTAGTAGAGGGCTGTGAAGCCTAAAAAAATGGCTTCTCCTGTGTTAATTTATAGACTCGTCTGCCACTCTTAAAATAACTACACAGCCTGATCACTAAAGGTTTACTGTGTTTTTTGGCTAGACAAGTGAATTTTTTGAGAATTGTATACGATTTTATTTTTCTCCCCGGAAAAAAACCTCATGGCTTTGTGTCGGAATTAGTTTCCCCCTACATTTTTGTGGTGTTCAGTTTTATTTTGTTGACAAATGTATTTTTTCACTGGTCACCACCAGTGAGTCAGCAAGTCCACCTGTTTTCTGTTCATTCTATTGGTGGCCAAATGTTCAGTGGGTTGCAGCACTAAGCCATTCATCACAGCCATAAGCCTCAAAACCTGGAGGCCTGGTTTGGAGCAAAAATAAACGTTTATTCTATAAATAAAATGAAATAACATGGCCCAGTGTCCATTTACACCCCACTGTCGGGACAAATTATAAAATGGAGTTTAAAGGTTGTTACACGCCAGTCACGTAACGAAATTGCGACGCTGTCCAAATACATTGGTGGCAGGCTCATTCTTGGCCTTGCCACTCCTAGTGTCTTTCTCCTCCCTCTTCTTCCTGTCATATGTGTCCCTCAAAATTTTCCGCCATCTCTTAAGTCCTTTACACACCAGAGTATCGGGATCAGAGTCCTGCACGGGTCTGATTTTCAAGACCCGCTGCCGCCCCGCCCCTGCGACACGCAACGCTGAAACCCGCCCCTGCGACACACAACGCTGAAACCCCCCGCCACCCGCATGTACGGCCACTTAGTTCCGCAACCTGACCCACCGACACAAGATCCGCAGCATGACCCAAACCTGCATATCCTATAATAACCAGTGAAAACATCTCGTAATTATCATGTATTACACTGATCAAACACGTATTTGGCTCAAAATGCGTGGGATGGAGTAATTTGAAGCTGTTTCAATCATTCGGTTAGCCTTAATCAAGTAGCCTAGGTTGATACTTTTGAGCCATTTCATACATGTGACATTAAGATAATATATTTTAAAATGAAGGTAGCCTAGTCCAGGAAATGCAATTTAGCCTAAATGAAGCTGGCCATTCGTCCATAATAATGTAGCATATAACAATTAATGGTCATCTGCCCCTCTCCCAAAAAACGTAGACTTTTACTTATACTTGATTTTATTAACCAAGAAGGGCAAGAATTAACCAAGAAGGGCAAGAGTCTATACTGCCACATACTGGTCTGCCATTGTTGTCAGTAAATTATTTTGTTATTGTCACCTGACGTCCGTTCCACACAACGTGATTGGTTGATGTGTTTATTCTCGGCGTGAGATCTCATAAGAATGGACCCTGTTCCCAATTAAAATTAAGCTTTTTCGCTGCATAATATTTGCGTTCTGTGTGTACTCATTACAAAAACAACAGGTCTAAAAGGAGCATCGTCTGATTAACTACCTTTGTCTTTCAGTGTGTCTGAGGTGTCTTACAAGTCGGTGGACTGACTCTCTGTCGTCTATGTTCTTCGTTCTGTTGTACCGCTGTCCAGCCAGCTGTGCATGTAGAGAGTGTTCAGTTTGTGTTTGTGTGTGGTGGTTCGGGGATCCCCACAGCCGGATGATGCTGACAGACAATATGACTTTTAACATTCTGTGTCCCGACACCCGCTCATGTTGCCCTGTTGACCCACACAATAAAACTGTGACTAACGATATGCTAACTCTACTGAATGCTCTCTCTCTTTCTTGCTATCTCTTTCTGTGGTATGTTTTCTTTTCTTTAACCGTAATCCCACTTCCAGTCTCCAGGGGTATTTTACAAGTCTAGTCTGTCTGATTTTTTTTTATTTTTTTTGTTTGTTTCTTGCTTCTTTTCCTTTATACACCTCTCTGTCATATGGTGACCAGACTCGCCACTAGATGGACCTCATTCCACACTAAAAGCTCTGTAAGACTACTCACCAGCGGCTTGTTGGGGTGTGTAGTCTAAATGTAAGAGCTTTTAGCCGAAACACACAATCTGCTCTTCTCTCTGTGCCCCTGAACCCCTCTCTCATCTCTTTCCCAGATTTTTAGACCGTTCTTTTGTGTGTGTGCGTGTGCACGTGTGTGTGTGTGTGTGTGTTTGTGTGTGTGTGCGCACGTGTGTGTGTGCGTGCGCACGTGTCTGGCCGTTCGTCATGGCCGCCCTGTTGAGACGCGTGGCTTGCACGGCCCTACTGAGGGCCACCAGACAGGCCCGGACAGGCTCCTGTGTGGTCCCTACCCCCCCGCACCGAAGTGCCCTGTCTGCCACGCTGATAGGTAGAGTAACGGGCTATCTTAGATAAACTACAACTCCCATCACCCCCCCCCTCACCACCGTCACCACCAGCCAATGTCTCTAGCTGTGTCACCACGACACGACAGTTCAGTGAAGGGTCTTTCCAGGGTTATCACTCGAATGCACCTTCCTGGTGGGTTTAATGGTGTTCTGGGGGGGAGTATTAACAGGAAAGTCAGCTCAAATAGTTTGTAGACGCTCGTGTGTATTTTGTGCTAGGTGGGTGTCTGAATGTCTGCGCTGCAGTCACTGTTGCAGTGTGCATATTCAAAATGGTGGGCGACATTTCCTACAGGTGCTGTTGGTGTCAAGTTCTTTGGTCCATGTTGTTTTATTAATGTGTTTTTGTATTAAAACTATGCAGGCCTACATCTTTACCATGGATAACATTCAAACGCTTGTACTTGTTCTAAATAGTGATTGTCGTGGTTTTGTGAAAAATGAATTGAGCCAGAGGGACTGCTATTTATTTATCACAAAGCAGCCATTGCAATGACGTGTTGACATGTGTGTGACGTTGTTTTGTTGGGTCTTTAACGTCTTTCTGTTAAAACATGCAGGCCATTAAGTGCAAGGAGCATCGTCTGATTAACTACCTTTGTCTTTCAGTGTGTCTGAGGTGTCTTACAAGTTGGTGGACTGACTCTGTCGTCTATGTTCTTCGTTCTGTTGTACCGCTGTCCAGCCAGCTGTGCATGTAGAGAGTGTTCAGTTTGTGTGTGGTGGTTCGGGGATCCCCACAGCCGGATGATGCTGACAGACAATATGACTTTTAACATTCTGTGTCCCGACACCCGCTCATGTTGCCCTGTTGACCCACACTTTTGTATGTGTGTGTGTGTCTCTCTCTCTGTCTCTATGTCTCTCCCTCTATGTCTCTCCCTCTATTCCGTTCTCCTTTATTTTTGTTTCAGCCTGAGCCGCTGTTCTCGCCCCCCACCTTCAGGGGGTCTCAGTCTAACAGCCGTCCAAACATCCAGGCCATCCCCCCCTCTCTTTCTCTCTGTCTCTGTCTCTCTCTCTGTCTCTCTGTGTCTTTCTCCCCAACAGCAGCCATGTCAGGATTCAATCTGCTCCACCTGATAAGCAAGAGTCAGCCTGTGGTCCTTCGGCCCTGCGGCCTCCCCTCAGGTCTACTGACTGGGTGCTGTGTGAGCCTCTCCTGCCTGGCGCGTGCTCTAGCTTCTCCCTCTTCCTCTCCTATGTTCTGCTCTGCCTCCTCTTCTTCAGATACCCAACCCCCCCCCCCCCCCACCCACCTCCCTTCCGAATGCACTTTTGCACGGGAGGTGGACGAGGCAGGGGGTGACGTTTTGTCCGCTAAAATCTGAATCCAAATTTTGGTGCCGCGATGCTGCCACCTTGTTGTGTTGGCTTGGATGTCGGGGATCGGTATTTGGCAATTGTAACAAAATTTCACTTTCATAATTGATGTGAAATGTATATTTTAAAAAAGGGTGTCGGAGATGCAAGGGTCAAAGTTCACCAAAGCGTGTCGAGTGTCGCTGTCACATCTTTTAGGATAGATCTGCTCTCAAATCTTTTAGGATAGATCTGCACTCACATCCCACTGCACCGTCTCTTCTTCTTCTTCTTCTTCTTCTTCTTCTCACCTTTTTATGTAGAGCTGCGACTTCTTCAGTTGCTCTTTCGGACATGTAACCGATAATTCACTCCTTGCTTCACTTGCAGCTTGCATGCACTGTGTGCGATGAATTTTTGTTTTGTTTGTTTGGTTAGCACTCATAGCTTTACTAATGTCCGTGGTGTTATTTGATGTGGGGGGGGGGGTTTGGTTGGCTTGTCTATGGTGCAGATCGGTACTTTCTCAGGTATTAACGTGAGTTTCGGTATTTTCGAGTACTCAGTCTACAAATCCACATTGATCAGATATCAAACAGGATCAATTAATTTGGCACCACGACAACACCTCAAGGAAACCAAGGGGATTCAATTGCTTTGATGAGCTATTGATCACATGGCCTTGTTCCCACCAAATACCCTGATTGAATTGACAAACGCAACTACAAAAAGAAGATTTAAACACAGCCACACCTCCACCAACCCCCCCTGTGCCAGAAGAGTCCGGAAACGGCGAGCCATAAGTCCTGACAAGTTAAAATAAGCAGAAGTAGGTAGTGGAGGACAAACGTTGCTTACAATTAGGGAACAATATTTACACTCAGGGGTTGAAAAGCCAGGATGTTGGATAAAACGTTCTAATTTACAGGGTGACCTCACAGGGCAGGGGTAGGGACTATCAAGGGGGTCGCATTCCAGCAAGGATGCCTGCATCGTGTGTCGTCTCAAGGACCTGTCTGGGTGAAACCCCACCCCTTCCCTCCAACTTCCATCTTCTTTAAAAAAAAAAACTAACAAAAAAAAAAAGAACGAGGCGCAAGGCCTTTCTAGTGGCGCTCGCATGCCCTCCACACTTTACAAGAGAGGTGCAGGTTCAGTATCATCCCCGCCGCCCCCCGTAGCATTGAATCTCCCTCGTCTTCGCACTCGGGCCGACCCCCCCCCCCCACCCCACCCCCTCGCGTGTCAAAGAAACCCCCCCACCCCCCTCTTTTACCCACGAGACGGATTCCGGGCTATCAATAGACCCTATTCACTGGTGGAAGCCACTTTTTTTCCCCCTTCTCCCAAGTCCCCATTATTTGCTCCATTCACATGGTTTCAATTTTTTGGGGGAGACGGTACCAGGCGGAGGGCCCTCCCTAACCTGGGAAATGACCTCGTCAATAGGCCCCTGTTTAGGCGGGAAAGTCCCCGCGAGGAAAAAAGGAGGGAGAAACGGGAGGACGAAAAAAACCAAAACAAAGTGCACTGCTGAAGTGACTGTTTTAACAGATACGCCGCCAAAAAACTGACGTCTTCATGAAAACTGAAGGGAGCAATAGAAGAAGCAGCACCAGCAGTCGCTAATTTCCAGAGAACTTTGTTTTAATGAGGAAACGCATTTCACAATATTTAGGCTTCAGCGAGTGCATATGAAATGTATTTTGTACGTGTCTAAATCCCCCTTTGACACTTGAGACAAACACAGGTCTGTAATCTAAATCTTTATGTAAAGACAACTGACGCGGTGTCCTAAAATACAGGAATGGAAAAAAAAATGTATCAGGCTCAATTGAGTTGAGCTAGCTATAACATACATAGCATACATCACCTCAGTTATAATTTACTATCTCAACGTAAACTATGGATTGTACACAGCATTGAGCTGCAGTGAATGTAGGAGAAATTCACAATTGCACAAGTTGTTACAATTTACGCGTTTTAAAGGTTAGTTAATGAAGGACGAGCAACCAGCGACCTCCCGTCAACACAACTTGATGTAGCTTTCGATTAAAAAAGCTCAAATCCATTTAAAAAAAGCATGTATTTAGCCCCCCCCCCCGCCTTTTCTCCCCTTTGCTCAGAACTTTCACAACTAACAGCATTCACTCAAAGCAAGACGGCACGGACACAAAGAAGCCAATAAAAGGCGTTTATAGCGGAGGCTCTAGCGGGCAGACGAATCTGGTTGTACAAAGGTCAAAGGGTCAAGCACTAGATGGCGTACGGGTGGGGTGGGAGGCATGCTGCGTGGCGTGGTGGTGAACGTCATTCACATTCACATTCCCCCGCAATGAAAACACGGCTACTGATTGCGTCCGTTATTTTCGTGTGACGATTTGTCTTTATGTATGCCCTGTTTACCCTTCAAACAGGAACATGTCGTACCAAGAAGACTTGGTCGGTGTCGTTCTCCCAGGAGGAGCTCAAGAAACGCCTCACGCCCATGCAGTACCACGTCACGCAGGAGAAGGGCACAGAGAGGTACGCCGATCGCCGTGAACTAACTAACTAATCATAATTCGTTCTAATCAGAATTCAACGTTTAAAGAAGCTATGAAATGAGAATTAAATTCTCCACGCTTACATGTCACTTCTTTCCTTTTTCCCATGAAACCCAACCCGACTCAAATATAAGAGAATTTAAAGCGATTTCAGCATGTAAAATACTACGTCATCCCATGAACAGGACCTTTAACCTCCGAAAACTTGAACAATGACGAGCGGGTTTGTTTTACTGCTGGAAACGGAAGTGAAGCTGATTAGCATTCAGCAGCTCTTTTCTTAGTATGTTTTGCCGTAACTGCTGTCCACCGCTGCTATATATTTAGCAATAGACCCCATGTCACATTTAGCTGTCGCATACAATGACTTCCGCACTTACTCTCACATATCTTTTCACACTTTTTTCCATTTCCAAAAAAAGCATAAACTCAAATTTCCGTCTAAACAATTAGTGAGTCCCGCCTACCACCCATACAATTAGCTACCATGCTAACTGGTGTGTAGTTATTTGTAGACACTACTCAGGGTTGAAGTATCTGTAATTTTAACACGTTTCCTCTTGCCAGACTTTATTGCGTATGCCAGACTTAATCGGTTGTGCCACCGTTTTTATAATTACTCATGTTGTTTTGTGGCGGAGTTCTCCTTTTTAATAGCATTACGCCCGCTGTGACGCAGACAGCGAGCGGGAGCCGAGTTAAAAATATACGTATGAGGTATTGGCTGAGAGGAAGAAAAAAACGAGTGGACTCCACCCCTCCCCCCCTGCCTATGACCGCTGCGAGCCACATGCTAGCGAGGTATTTTTCGGCTCATTTGCGGTAGGAATGTGAAAAATGCCCAATAACCAAAGGTGAATGGTGCCTGCCAAGTGGCGACTTCCCCAGATCGGACTGGGCGGGTCACCGCCACGAGGTCCTCTGGTTTGTCCGCAGACCGCCGGAGGGCCCTCTGGTACGTTTACACGCAATTGCCGTGTTTGTGTCGATGCCGGAGACTTCCTCCTGCGCTACTACCTTCGTCCACCTGTCTCTTCCGAGGTCTGTTTGTAAAGGACTCCTCAGCCGCACGATGCATGCAGGTGACTCAAAACTCCACAGGAGTCTCAGTCGACGTCCGGTCTTCGCAGCACGGTAAAGCATGCGTTCGGTCTGTCGCCCCCCCCCCCCCCCCCCCCGTAAGGGTGTTCAAAATCCCAGAGGACGGCGGTGTGTTCAGGGGTCGTCCAGGCCCCCGGCCCCGCCCTCCACCGCGGTCCACAAATGAACGGTGTCCGGTGTGGTCTACTCTCCGCCGTGTGGAACTAATGCACAATCCAGACTCTTCTCATGCTCTGCTTCTCCAGGGTGTAATGACCCGGCTCCAAGCACTGCCCTAAACTCCCTCACAGCCTTCAACCACAAGTTGGAAGACCTTAAATTTGCGTTCTGCGTTGTATACTATTGTTGTGATGTTTGACGTTGCACTGCAGCATCTTGAGCAGCACACACACTTCACATGCAATTGAATTTGTCAAAGTGCAGCCCGGTGGCTGGGCAATATATGGATATTATATGGATATTGTGATATGAGACTAGATATCGTCTTGTATCGTCTTTTGAATATCATTATATTGTGATATTGCATAAATGTTGTCATTTGATTTAATTTTGTCCTTATCGCCCAGCCCTAAATGCTGTTGTACTTGAAACAGTTTAATGTCTTATATCTATCCGAGGGCCGGCTGGACTATAGAAATGTATTCATTCACAGGCTTGCAACTCTATGTAATGAGGATATAGAATTGGTTTGACTCATCCATACTCTTATCCACAGTGCTTTCAGGGGAGAGTTTACAGACCATAAGGAAGACGGCACCTACACATGTGTTGTGTGTGGCACACCGTTGTTCAAGTAAGTCCAAGACACTGAGGATAATACGTAATAATAAAACACCCGCACCTCATTCATCGTTTATATTTTAGTTACATTTTATTATGTAAAAACACCATGCATTTTCTGCTCAGCTTACACCGTGGCTTTAGAATTGGTTCCATCCGTTTTGACATTTGCTCCTAATTTGTGACATTTAATGGACAAAATGATTAATCGGAGAAGAATCAACGGTTGACTATTTTGACAATAATCGCCAACGGCTGTTTTGGTTCTGATGGATATGGTGTATGGAGTGGCTCCGCCCACTCCTCCTCCACTGGTCCACTCTGTGCTGTAATTGGTTCAAGAGGGAGGTCCCCGAGTGGGTGCGGAATGGCTGGCCGTGGCATTGCCTGACAGAAAAATGTTACCTGACAGCATGTCAAACCCGTCTCGGCGGCCATTGCCCGGTCGCCATTTTCCCACGGCTCACTGGTCGGCTTCAAAGGGGGCCCGGATTTACAGCCCGTGTTGGCCCATATCTCAGACCCAATGTTCCTCAACGCACACACACACACACACACAGCACCCACCTACACACACACAGCACCGTCCTGCCACCAGCAGCACCTTCTGCAGCTCATAATGTGGAGTTTCTACTGAGTATGGCTGTCATAAAGGACATTCTTGTTCCAGAGGTTACATAGCAATAGAATAATAATAATAATAATAATAAACAATAGAAACTGAATATTAAAAATAACAAATTTAAAGTGAGTCTAAGATAAGATATTCAGTCAGCAAAACAAGTTGGCAATAATTGAAGTGTAATACAGGTAGTAATAATAATGGTGAGAGGAAGTATTGCACATGATATAAAGAATATTGCACATAATGATGAAAGGAGATGAGAGGATTATTGCAAGGTAATATTGAGAGGTAACATGATATTAATAATATAGCACATGATTTTGAGTAGGAATATTAATATTGCACGTAATATTGAGAACTGCTACATGTCTCTCCTCCAGTCCAACACGATGTATCTAAAATATGTGCGTTCATAAATGACTATTGTCTCACTAACAGTCATTTATTTCACTTCATTTGCAGATCCAGCACAAAATTTGATTCAGGATCAGGTAAGCCCAGTGGAGTTAGAGCCTATGTTACAATAGAATAAGTTTCTCTCTCTCTTTCTCTTTCTCTCTTTCTTTCTTTCTTTCTTTCTTTCTTTTTATATAATATATATATGAGGCCGTCAGCCAACGTTCAGGCTGTTTTCGCGAAACTTTACCACCGCCGGTTCCTCCGCTGCTCCTCTGTAATGCTGAGGTAATCAATCAACAGCGGCAAAGGAACAGAGTGTACGGTCGGTCTCATAAGATTTATATTTGACCTCCTTCACACTACAGGAACCAGAGCATTTGACCCCTCCTCGCGGTTGATTGCGAGGGAGAGGCCGTCTAATTCAGCACATGTCCGAAGGCCTTCAGGATAAGACGAGAGCAAAAAAAAATGGCTTCCGCGGTCATTAATCTCGATGAATTACACCCGGGGATGGGAAATATTTGGGTGGCTTAAGCAGATTAAAATATTTCCCCTCTGCGAATCGTTCTAATGAACGCTATCGCGCTTTTTCGCAAATGTGGGTTATTGTCGGTCGCCGCACGGATTGGCTCAGCGATAATCCCTGCGGAATTCCCCCACTTATTAATTGCGATTACCTTTCGACCCCCATACATCTCGCGGCGCAACATCTCGCGGCGCAATTACAACATACCTAAAAGGGAAGAGGGTCTGCGGTGTCACGACGGATGTAAATCAAGCGGGAAATAATTTAAGGGAGTTGCGGAGGAGACTCTGAGGGAGTGCAGTCCGGGGCCTTCGCAAGCCTGTATGTTCTGGCTTGGAAGGGGAAGGAGGGGTCGATTACCTACAGCTCCTCCACTCTGTCAAGTTGTTGTTTTTTTGAGAAAGTTTGTTGCACAGTGCTTGGAATTGTTGTTTTTTGTAGTTACCGGTCACCGTTTTTGATTCTGTGCCATGATTCCCCCCCCCCAAACTCCCTTGTAAATTGCTTTGGAGGCAAGTCTCTGCCAAACGCTTACATGTGAATTCAAGATTGAGATTGTGGTGCAGCAGACCAAAAAGCATTTACTGTGTGTCTGTTCACTCCCCCCGCAACTACGGTAGTCATCATGGTTCACAACCGCAAGCATTTGAAGATTTTTTTTTTAAAGATCTTTGCAGAGTACTTGAAGGCTTTTGACCTATTGGGGTTATTATTTATTTATTTCTGTACGTACACTGCATATTGGATAGCCGAAGAGCAGATGTGAACCCTGAGTTGAGCGCGGTGCTTTAAAGTCGGAACCAAGGGTCGTATAAACTCAATTTCCTCTTTGTTTAGATCTTCGAAGCGCACTCCTAGGAACCAGCATTCAACTGGCCTGGGGCCTCATCATTTTGAAAACTCTTGAAATACATAAAAAAGGTCACGTATGGGCAAAAATGAAAGGGTGCGCATTGTACCCCACGAAAATTATTAAACCATGCGTAGGTCTACATACGTCTCCACACATGGTGTCTTTTTTTGTGTGAATTATCGGAGAAGTTATGGCTCATGTACTTGATAGAGCCCGGTAACGGCCACAATTGTTTATCAATACATGGTCAATGACCTGCTCTACATGAACGGTGAAATGGATATACTGATATACTAGGAGCTAGGGGCATCATTTTCAATGCCACCAGGGGTACGGTTTTGGGTTTATCCGACATCAGCGGGCAGAGGATCCTGGTTGGTGCAGCTTTCTCAGAACCATGCTCTCTGTGTACACATGGGTGACAGAGATTGTATCCACAGAGTTTTAAAACGTTTTTATCAACCCTGAACTTTGCGTAGACCTATTGTGTACGAAACTTGCCTTTTTCAAAAACATTTTTCCATGCACCTTTTTAATAAATGTCGACTCCTGAGAATTCCACCGGGATTCTTCCTCGTGGCCATTCCTGAATCATGCCAGAGTTGGGTTTTTGCATGGAATTTCACAGCTCTGTTCCAGCGAGCGGAGAGGAGAGAGGGGCCATGCCACTGCTAGGGGCCACACAGTCTGTTGTCGTTCTGACCAACAACATACATCCTACACAGCTGATACACTTGAAAAAGCCCCATTTCTCCGAGTGTCAAATGCGGAGACGATGCGTAGCATTCACAGCTTTGTGCATCAATTTGTTCTTAAACAAACAAAAAATTGGAGGGATAAAGAATACATATGGATGGAAAAGAGGCGTAAATACATCAACAAACCGACAACACCGATTGACAATTCAGGTTTTGGTTAAACGCAAACAAAGATGTTTTGTATCTCGGATCTGTCATTTCTACTTTAAGTGCCATACCAATGGGCCCTGTGTGTGCGTGTGCATGCGCGTGTGCACAGAGGAAATCCGTGTGGGGGCCCAGCCAGGAGAGCTCGGATCATGGCGATAGCAGTGTTCCTGTGACAGGATGAGATATGGCCGCACAGCCCGCCTACGGAGCCAAGAACAGTGCCACCCGTTAGGAGACACTGTGGCCCCGTGACCTCAACTGTTTTTACAAGGGGAAAGTAGTTCCCGAGATTTACTGGCTAACACTGACCGGTCAGTTCATTAGGTCTGTCTGCCGTTGGAGTTTAAAATGTTCCATGTTTTTTTTTTTGGTTTTTTTTTAAAGATGACTCTTCCAACCAGTAGGAGGCAGTCTCTGCTCCAGAGATGTCAGCGGCGGCTCCTATACTCTTCATGTGTTAGTCACGTAAAAATGTGTTTTCGGTTTAACAATGTCCCTGTTAGACACCCCTCCTCAATTACGAGGCATAGGCTGACGAGAGAGAGAGAGAGAGAGAGAGAGAGAGAGAGAGAGAGAGAGAGAGAGAGAGAGAGAGAGAGAGAGAGAGAGAGAGAGAGAGAGAGAGAGAGAGAGAGAGAGAGAGAGAGAGAGAGAGAGAGAGAGAGAGAGAGAGAGAGAGAGAGAGAGAGAGAGAGAGAGAGAGAGAGAGAGAGAGAGAGAGAGAGAGAGAGAGAGAGAGAGAGAGAGAGAGACTTGGCAGCCACACATGAGGCTAAACTTGTCTGGCGGGGCCCGAGAGAGAGTGAGCTGTGGAACCCCGGGGGAATCCCCACGTCGTTCCCACCAGCAGATAATAACACTTCCATTTACTCTGAGGCAGACGCGCTCAGCACCACATAAGTCTCCTCACCGGTAGCACGTGAATGACCCTGCAGGACAAATGTATGTACCTTTTGGCGGATGTTGTGCAAAGCCCTGGCAACTAACTCAATTAATTAAGTCTTATAAAGGTGCTGTAGGTATGATTGTAAGACCTATTGTTTTAATGTGTTAGAAATAACATAGCCATCCGTCAGCTGCTAGTGAGTGAAATGCATGGTGAGAATATCTTTTTTTTTATTTTATTTTTTTTTGACTGTGTCTGCCTCTGTATGAGCCAATTTAGATTAGCAATTTCTCCAGGCTCATTTCTTTGCTTATTGTTCTGGGGAATCCATCTTGCCTGTCGATCACGGGTACATGAAATGTGACGTGTCTCAATGGCAGACAAACGTAGGGAGGGATGGATGAGAAGCAGATGTAATAACTGAGATACACCTGCATGTCCCTCACGTGTGTTTCAGGCTGGCCGTCCTTTTCTGACCTGGTGAAAGAAGGCTCCGTCACCCTGACGGACGACTTCTCGTACGGAATGCATCGCGTGGAGACCACCTGTGGCCAGGTAACCGCTCCTGCACGTGCTCACATGGCAACATCATCAACTGTCCGATCGCCAAACACGTTTCGGAAGTGAACGGTTGGATGAACACGCTTGGCATCAATCCATTGTTTTCATTTGAGCATAACAACTCCCAAGGGTGAGATCAAACAAATGAATTGGCAAACAGAGAATGTTCTTCTGTTATGCATGGTGCACCATGCATAATGTAGCACCAAGCTACTATATTCCTAATATTTATAGTAAGAAGAAAAAGAATAAAGGTTTATTTGTAAGATATGATAACATAGATAGAAAAGATAAAACTTTATTGATCCCGAAGGAAATTCTTGAGGAATAGCACCTTTCATACATAAAAATGCAGCTCAATGATTTTTACATCAAAAACACAGGCAGACAATTCAAAACATGATGTGAGGGATGCAACAGTCTGGTCCATTTGATGGGCATAGGTCTGATGAGCATATTAAAGGTCCTGTATGTAAGAATAATGAATCCGTTCAGGGACTACATGTAGGATTTTACAGCACAAATCTCTTTAAATTTCTTGTTTGTGAGCAGGTTGTGGTTGAAGTTAAAACATGAGAGCTTCCCCGACTCTCTCTGTTGCGTAGAACAGCTTTTGGGCTGATTTCTCTTATATTTGTCGGGTCGGATTTCACAGGAAAAAGGAACAAAGTGACATGGAAGCGTGGATAATTAAAAATATATATATATTTCATAGCTTTTTTAAATGTGTACAAGGTTTAGTTATGATTAAAACTAACATTAGTTTCTGATTGTTATTGTCTCAATCCACAGAGCTCAGAATGCACTGATTCTTACATAATAGTACCTTTTAAAATGCTTCACCCTGTCCATTTGACAGGCATAGGTCTGAGACGTGCTTAAAAACATTTAAATGTTTTTTGCGAAGCGTATTCAAACACTCCGCCTGTGTGAATGTTTCAGTGCGGCGCTCACCTGGGTCACTTGTTCGAAGACGGCCCGCGGCCCACGCGGAATCGCTACTGCATCAACTCTGCCTCGCTGGCCTTCCAGGGGGGCGAGGGCGGTGTCGCCGCCGTCGCCACGGAGACCGCCCCCAGCAGTGATGACGGGCCCGGGGGCGCGGCCTGTACCAGCGGGGGGCCGAAGAAGGAGCTGTAAGAGGGGCGGCCCCCCGGAAAGGTGTCCACTGTGGGAGGGGGGTGGGGGGCTGTTCGGGTTCAGAGTCAAGACTCCAAGGCTGCGGTCATCATTGCGGTGATATCTGAGGTTATTTTTGATGACCGGATCTAATGGTGCGTTCCATTTGTACTCGGAAGTCGGAAATTCCGAGTTCCAAGTCGGAAGTTTCCACGGGAACGCGCACTGAAGTCGAATTTCCAACTCGGAAAGTCGGACGAATCTCACAACCCCCGACTTAGAAATCCAAGATGGCTGCTCCACGCATTAACAGTCGGTGAAAGCTGTAGTAATATACTAATTTTAGCACTTCTGTCTATTTGTGTCTCATAAAATCGTACACACAGTACTTTCCAACTTCTACCAGTGGACATGTTACGACGGTGTTTGTATGCATAATACGTTGTTGTCGACTGGTAAAACAAGGCGTCCATCTTGGTTTTCCGACTTGTTCAACACAGTCAACTCAGGTGTGACGTCATTCCCAGTTCTGACTTCTGAGGTAAATGGAACGCACCATAAGAAGCATATTTTTTAGATGGATAATTTTTTTTTGGAAAGAGCGGTTGTATTTTTGGATGATGACATATGTTTTGTAATCCATTCATACGATGCCTTTTGACTGTTCACCTAACTCACCCACTAGACAGACCAAATATTCACACACATTATCTCTCATTATCTCTGCTGGAAAACAACCAAAACGAAAGCAGCATGGCCGCCTGCTTTTGACTGCCTTCAGTAACTGTTTGGATAGTTCTTGAATTTGGTTTTGCCGATTCTAAATGTAAACGAATTACACTGTTAAAAAAATAGAAGATTTTTGATAAAATATGTTAAGGTATTTTATTATTAAAATATATAAAGTTTATTTTTTCAGTGTGTTTCCGAATACGGTATTGGTCATTTTATTTAATAACGTCAATTGTGTTTGGAGTGGTATGGTTTTGTGGATAACATTATGCAAGCGCTCAGAGTTCTAAAATTAGCGTCGAGCAAATAACAAAGCAAGACAGCATGATTTGGTTTTAGGCACTTTTCACTTTTATCACTTATGTGTCTTTATGTGTATATGACGAACTTTCTCAGTTTTCATTATTTAAATTGCGATACGGTTGAAATGGGTTAAATAAAAGATTTGGAAGCAAAACATTTTTTCCTTCTTTTTGTTTATTTAAAGTGATACTGCCAACAACCCCCCCCCCCCCCCCCCCCCCAGTATGTCATTATGCATCGGGGATGGAATTTCAATTTCTCTATCGAATCCGTGATCCATCCATGCGGACCACAAAGAAAGTTATCTTAAATACATAAGTACAATCAGACTTGGCAAGTGTCCCGCCGGGCCGCCATACTCCCCTCGACCCCCCCCCCCCCCCTCTCTGAGCTGTCCTCGGCCGAGTGCTTCGTACCCCTCTGGACTGCGTTTCCATAACTGGCAGATTTTCTGCTTGCTGCCGAGACATCCGACAGCCGTTCCCCTCCCGGCGGCGGCAGCCCCACGGAAGTCGGGCTGCAATAAAGAGTTGAGAGAGAGTCCCGCGTTTTAGGGGGAGTCACGCGCCGGTCACCAGACTTGCGCGCGCTGCGGCTCGGCTCCGTCTCCCCCCTTCTCCTCGCGTGCACGCGTCCCGTCCGTGTCTCCCCCCCCCCCACCCGCGTAATAAATACACAATCTTGACGGTGCTGCTTGATGCACCTCCATGATGCCCTCTTCACGTGTAATAGACGTGCACCGCTTCATGTGAAGTGTGTCCAGCGTCGAGGCTCTGGGGACTTGTACATCAACTGTACATTCCGGTTGATGTCTCATTCGTTACACGGCTTGTGAGGGACGGTGAGTTTGAGTTGCAGAAGCAGCACGTTAAGTTGTAGGGATGTGGATGTGGATGAGGCTCTATAAAGGCCTTAAAAATTATTATGACTCGTGTTGTCTGATGTCTACTCAAATGCATCCTATCCGTGCGTAGGGCTGGGCGATACGGCCAAAATCTTCTATCCCGATACATAGGTCATGTTATGTCTTGATAATTATATATATCACCATATTTCAATCATTTTCTCATTAAGAACTGCTGAGTTCAGAAAACGACATCGCTTTATTGTAATGCAGCCTTTAAAACCAGGAAAACGACAATATCTCATATATTCTCATATCCCGATATCAATCTAGGGTCCATATATCGCCCAGCCCCGTCCCAACCAAGTCAGATCCTCTACTCCAACAGAGCGAAGCAGTCAATGCACCTTCACAAGAACCACTGCCTTGGTTAGCGTTGCCTAGTTAGCGTTGTCTTATTGTGGTAAAGATTCTTACAGATTCTTGTAGGAGGGCCTACGGTAGGAGGAAGACTTGGAAACCATTTACACCCAAAGCCAGGTAGATAAGATAAGAAAACTTTATTGGTCCCGAAGGAAATTCTTGTGCCAGAAGTTGCACAGCAATAGAATAATAAACAAGAGAAATTAACAATAGAATAATAAAAATAAAAGAGCCTAAGAGGAATATAAAAATATAGGCAAGATATTCAGGCAGCAAAACAAGTTGGCAATGGTACTGCACATGAGAAATATTGCACATGATGAAAAATAATATTACAAATAATTGAAGGGTAATAATAATGGTGAGAGGTAGTATTGCACATGATATGAAGAATATTAAGAATATTGCACATAATTAAAGGTAATGTAGCATGGTTATATAGCAAGGAGGATAATGAACTCAAGCCAGCTTAAAACATGACCCAGGTTACCCAACCGTCCTCACCTGACTTAACTGGGCCAGGTGACGCTGCTTAAACCAGCCACCAAACACACACACACACTCCACAAACACGTATTTAAATGAATTCCCTCCCCACGTCACCCCCCTATGAAGCCCGGTGATTCCTGGGAGCGCTGAAATCTGGAGCTTCACCTTTTCCGCCATTGTCAGTCAACACTGAAACCCCGTCGGCTTCCCGGGAATGTGCAGAGGGGACCGCCCCCTTGTCGAGTTCCCTCTCCTGTTTGGATAAAGTGGAAACGGGACACCAGAACATATTTTTTTTGTTTACTGCGGAGCGGGGGGACCGGGGAGACCCATGTTACCGACCAAACCCAATATCAGCGATGGCTGTCAGTAGCCTATATACATTTACATTTAGGGGCATTTGGCAGACGCTTTTATCCAAAGCGACTTACAAAGAGTACATTTGTTGAAGGAGACAGCAATATATCACTGTGGTACATAAAGATAAGAATAGAGCAGGTTTCAAGCATTCATAGTTGCCTGCATAAATAGCTGGGATAAGAGCAGACAATTCTGAGCACGTTACCAACATCTAAGAACATATACAGTTGTGGTCAAAAGTTTACATACACTTGTAAAGAACATGTATGTCATGGCATTCCAGAGTTTACAATCATTTCTTAACACTTATTTTTCTGTGATAGTGATTGGAGCACATACTTCTTTGTCACAAAAAACATTCATGAAGTTTGGTTCTTTTATTAATTTATTATGAGTCTACTGAAAATGTGACCAATCTGCTGGGTCAAAAATATACATACAGCAATGCTAGTATTTGGTTACATGTCCCTTGGCCATTTTCACCTCAATTAGGTGCTTTTGGTAGCCATCCACAAGCTTCTGGTTGAATCTTTGACCACTTCTCTTGACAGAATCAGTGCAGTTCAGCTAAATTTGTTGGCTTTCTGACATGGACTTGTTTCTTCAGCACTGTCCACATGTTCTCGATGGGGTTTAAGTCAGGACTTTGGGAAGGCCATTCTAAAACCTTAATTCTAGCCTGATTTAGCCATTCCTTTACCACTTTTGATGTGTGTTTGGGGTCATTGTCCTGTTGGAACACCCAACAAACTTCAGTCGAGCCTTAAGGTGCCGCTTCTGGAGCAAGGGCTTCCTTCTTACACGGCAGCCTCTCAGCCCATGGCGATGTAAAACACACTTGACTGTGGACACTGACACCTGTGTTCCAGCAGCTTCTAATTCATTGTAGAGCTGCTTTTTGGTGGTTCTCGGTTGACTCTTGACCATCCTGACCAATTTTCTCTCAGCAGCAGGTGTCTTGCGTTTTCTTCCTGATCGTGGCAGTGACACAACTGTGCCGTGCACTTTATACTTACGAACAATTGTTTGCACAGTTGACCTCGGGACCTGTAGCTGATTTGAAATTGCTCCAAGTGACTTTCCTGACTTGTTCAAGTCAATGATCCGCTTTTTCAGATCCGTGCTGAGCTCCTTTGACTTTCCCATTGTAGTGTTTGTGTCTGAGTCTAATGATTGTATCAAATGAGTCTTATTTAAATGGACTCAGAGAAGTCACCAGCTGTAGTCAATCATAATCACTCACAAGAAGTCAAGAGGCCACAAAGATCATTTGATTGACACAACTTTCTACATCACATAAATTGATCATTCATGTCTATGTATATTTGTGACCCAGCAGATTTGGTCACATTTTCAGTAGACCCATAATAAATTCATAAAAGAACCAAACTTCATGAATGTTTTTTGTGACAAAGAAGTATGTGCTCCAATCACTATCACAGAAAAATAAGAGTTGGAGAAATGATTGGAAACTCTGGACTGCCATGACATACATGTTCTTTACAAGTGTATGTCAACTTTTGACCACAACTGTACATACAAGAACAACATCTGAGAACCTATATAGAGCTATTTAACACTCATTCTCGCGAATAAATATCGCTTACATCGCCTTTGATACGAGAGTTACTTGTGTGCATTGGCACCTTGTATGAACATAGTCGCCGTCATCTCAGAATGTGGCTTGACGTGTGTGTGAGAATGCCTGGGAGAAGGGAGAAGGGTATAGGTGAGCTTTGTATCTTAGGAACACATAATCACGCCCTGTTATCTAGTCCTCTGTGTGTGTGTGTGTGTGTGTGTGTGTGTGTGTGTGTGCGTGTGCGTGTGTGTGTGCGCGGTGGTTATAGAGGGATGGAGAGACCACACACAAGCAGCAATGCAAGCGGCGGACGCAGAGCTGACACACACACACACACACACACATATACACACACACACACACACACAAACATGTGCACACCTCCCACACCCAGCCCAGAGGAACCTGGTTTCTTTATCCCTTGCTATTGTTTGGGTGTGTGTGTGATAGAGCACTGTGTGTTTTTTTTAAGCAGTGTTAAGTAGGTAGGGCCACTGTCAACCAAGAGGCCTAACCTGTGGACATGTACTGTACAGGAAGATTAGTAAAATTGCCAATATTCACTCTCTATTTGCCGGTGGTGTGAAAAACTGCACGGATGCATTCCTATCCCGGAAAATAACGTCTCGTCTCACTTTGCGTTTTCCCTCCCGACATTTCTGTTATGTTTTCACCGGGCTAGGACGGACCTACTCCAGTCTGGCAAGCTGCCGAGCCTGGCCTGCAGTCACTGCTTGCACTGGGACTGCTATTAATCTGTGTGTGTGTGTGTGTGTGTGTGTGTGGATTTGTGAGAGAGAAAGTGTGTGTGTGGGCGCCGGTGTGTGTGTGTGTGTGTGTGTGTGTGTGTGTGTGTGTGTGTGTGTGTCTGTCTTGCGCCCAGATCTCCCGGGACATGGCCCTGGAATGCGTCTTTGTTCTGTGCTTATTTTGGTTCCCCGAGCCCTCGTGTGCTCTCGGGGGTCCCTGACAGCTTCGCTCGTCCATTTAAACAGCACAGCGCCTGTTTGTATACACACACACCCCCCCCCCTTCCCCTTCCTCAATTAAGTACTTTTTCACGAAATAATGACAAATAGATATTTACTGTTTATTTTTTGTGGGCCTTTTTCCATCGCCACAAAGTCTAACACGACAAATTTGACGTTGGGGACTCCGAGGATTTTGGGGGGGATAATTGGCAGAATTATTAGTCATGAACAAGAGAGCTTTTATTTTGGTTTTTATTTTTTTATTTTTTTATGTGAGTCCAAGCTCGCTGCTCGCTAATCTTTAATGTGGAATGTGGTCTAATTTGACTATTGATTGACCAGCAGTGTGTTTGTGTGTCTGTGTGTGTGTCTGTGTGTGTGTTTGTGTGTGTGTGTCCAAACACAGCCAAGCAGAGGCACTAAGGCAATATTTATCTGTTGACTCGTGTCTCCCTTTGAAGAGATTGGGGGGAGGAGGAGGGCGGGGGGGGGGGGGGGGGGAATGGTCCAATTTCGTGAATGAAGAGTCAATGTTTGTTTTCGTTTGACTTCAAGCCAATTCTTATCTAAGTGCAGACAAAGATTACTCTCTCTCTCGCTCTCTCTCTCTCTCATTGGGCAGAATATCCCGTAATGGTTTTGAAAATTAAGGGTAATGATGGGGTAATGATGATTATAATTGCATGATATTTCAGAAAATACTTACACAAAGTTCAAAACGACACAAAATGAAAATGTAAAGCATCACATTTGAAGTCCAAGATAAAAGTAAAACAAAAGAATATGGGTTTAATAGTGATGGTGAATTGTAACCTAGCCGTAGGTGTGTGCTGTCATGTCTGTGTTTGGACTAAATGATGCTCGCCGTTCATAGGCGGGATCCTGGGCCTCGCTTGTCGTTAGCATGCCACCTTTTGCAGCACTACATTTGATTTTAGACATTTCAAGTAATTTTAAGTCTGTGAAATCCTGTTAAAGTAATGCAATGTTGTCACCTTGTCTGTACCTTCTGCTGTCTCGGTCTCCGGGTAAATGAGGCTCGCCTGCTTGGTGCAACACAACACACAATAATACCCAGAATTCAAATGTGCATTACAGTAAGTCTAAATCAAACAAATAGGTTTATTTTTACACACGCGCAGAAATGGGCATGACTCACACTCTCTGAGTGTGGGAAAATGGGAAGGAGAGACAAGGGGGAGAGAAAGCGTTTATGGTATGGCCGCGACACAGAGTATTTACAAGTCAGGTGTGTTTAGACTGTGGGTCAGGCGGGGGGGTGGGTGGTGTAGGCGGGAAAGCCAGGGCAGAGAGACAGGAGAATGGTGGTGGTGGGGGGAGGGCAGCTGGAGTTTGTCAAAACTTTGCGCGACGTCGCGTCGTCTTTGTCTCGCGGGGTCAAGCTAAACATGGAAAGAGGGCCATCGGCGGAGAGGAAACGATCCATTTCGGCGGGAGATCTGAGCGGGCGGGGCGGGGGAGTGTGTACATTAGCGTCAACACTTAGTGTAAACCCCCGACGGCGGGAGAGACGTTTCTATTTCGCTATAGTCCGTCTTGTTGTGTAGCAGTTCGCGCGAGACTCAATGCTAGTGCACGTAAAGCTAGCGTCGTCAAGCTAGCGCGGGCAAAGGAAGATTGACGGAGAGTTTTTGTGTGCTGTGCCACAAAACGTGCGATTTGATAGATGACAGAATTATTGGTCCGTTAAATACTTAAAAACATGAAGATTAGCTTTTTTGTCTACCCGTTGAGTGCAGTTATGGTGCCTTCCATTTGTACTCGGGAGTCGGAATTTCCAAGTTCCATGTCGGAAGTTTCCACAGGAACGCGCACTGAAGTCAGATTTCCAACATGGAGAAATCCAGGATGGCTGCTCTGCGCATCAAAAGTCAGTGAAAGCTGTAGTAATATACTGTTTTTAGCACTTCTATTTGTGTCTCATTAAATCAGTCGTACACACAGTACTTTCCAACTTCTACCTGTGGACATGTTGCAACGGTGTTTGTATCCGCAAAATGCTGCATAATATGCTGTTATCGACTGGTAGAACAATGGCTAACCTGGCTAGATCTAACCCCACTTCCCCCACCCAGTGAGAACTTCTTTCTTTGTTTAAAGAAAGAAAGAAAGTTTTCCTGGAGGCGTCCATCTTGGTTTTCCGACTTGTTAACTGGAGCGCGGTCAATTCGGGGTGTGACGTCATTCCGACTTCCGACTTCCGAGGTAAATGGAACGCACCGTTAGCTTGCTAAGAGAGATGCTCACAGCAATGCCAATGCTGTCCTCCTACCCTTCTATGTGTGGTTCTACCAAAACCAGCTGACGGCCGGATAGCTTTGGTCTGTATGTGCGACACGACTTAAAATGTACACTAGGAAAGACTTTGGCCTTTTGAATCCCTGACAGATGTTGGCCCCTGACATCATGTAGGTGAGGCAAACACATTGGCGATGGGGAGTGATTTAAAAAGCAGTTTAAAAACAATACTTTATCCTCTGGAACGGGAACTATGGGAAGTTGTCGTCTCAGTGCATTCAGGCCGATCGGTTTGTTGACATTCTCTCCTCTGTAACGTATATTGACGAAAACCGGCCCGTATCGTAACTCCAAACGCCAAAGATTCCGGGCCGTTCTTCCTGATTGTTTCCAGATTATTTGAAAATCCTTGGGTCTTTCCCACAGCCACTCTGCAGTGGAAGTGCGTTTTGGGTGTGTGCGTGCATGTATGTGTGCGTGTGTGTGTGTGTGTGTGTGTGTGTGGGGGGGGGGGGGGGGGGACGTTGATTTATGTCAAACGTAAAGGACATGTTGTAATGTTCACTTGACCAGAGAGAGAGAGAGAGAGTTAGACAGAGAGAGAGAGAGAGAGAGGAGGGAGAGAGAGTGCAATGTTCAGTGCGTCTTCTTCTTCTGATGAAAGACAGAGCGAGATCACAGACGGCCAGACACGGCCCGAGAACGAGCGATCTCAAAAGGTTCCAGCAGAACTCGAGGGCAACATGAAGGCAACATGACCGCCCCCGACACACTCCCACCCCACCACCACCACCACCACCACCACCACCACGCACTCATCACGGGCACCACCTCCGCCACCCACAACAACCCCCCCCCCGGAAACACTACCGTCAAACATACCGTCATCACCACCACCAGGAACACCGGCGACACCACCCACTTGCCCCCACCACCACCACCACCACCACCGTTACTCCCAGATCACCACGGCCACCGTGATCCCCGTCAACACCACCCACCACCTCCACCTACCACGACAACTTCCACCACCACTTCCACTCTAGCATCAACCGAAAAGAAACAAACAAGGGAATGAAAAGCCCTCTCCCCCCCCCCCCCCCCGCCCCATGAGAAGCTGCTTCAGTGTGATTACTACCAAATGGAAAGCGTCTGAGAAAGACAAGAAAGCGACGGAGAAGAAGTAGAAGACAAAGAAGAAGACGAAGCAGATGAAGACCAAGACGAAGACAAAGATGAAGAAGATTACGAAGATGAAGAAGACAATGCAGACCAAGACGAAGAAGACGATGAAGACCAAGACGATGAAGACCAAGACGAAGATGAAGAAGACAATGAAGACGATGAAGACAATGCAGATGAAGACGAAGATGAAGAAGACAATGCAGATGAGAAGAAGAAGACGAGGAAGACAAAGGTGAAGAAGAGAAAGAAGAAAAACACAGAAGATGGAGATGAAGAAGAGAGAGAAGATGAAAGAAAAACCAAGTGGCATCCCAGGTGTGGCTCCTGGGGCTTCAATCTTACAAACACCCCACCCCTGCTCCCCCACCCGAATGGCAGAGGCGATCTGGACACGAACATCCACTCCTCGTTTCTCCTCGTCACCCACCCCCCCTGCCTCTCTCTCTCTCTCTCTCTCTCTCTCTCTTCTCTTTCTCTTTCTCTTTCTCTTTTTCTCTTCTCTCCTCTCTCTCTCTCTCTCTCTCTCTCTCTCCCTGTGCCCCAGTCGACAGCCACCACGCATGCTACTTATTACACGCAGGCCGTCAGACCGCTGCGGTCGTACCAAGCAGCGTCTGGAATGCGGCTGGCTTATGGTTGCAGACCGCGAGCTGGGTACCCGCCCCACCCACCCATCCCCCCCTCCCCCAACACCACCACCACCACCAGACCTCCCCCTAGATACCACCCGGGTGCCTCGGTGCGGTCCAAGCGTGCTGCTGATTCCCATTTGCATCCCGATGGCGTCATGTGCTGGGAATTTCCCGTATTTGTCCGTAATGTCGCTCGTCGCAGCCTTGCAGTAAATAAGTTGCCGTATGGTGTGCACGTTTGGCGTGGGTTACTTTTCTCTGTGATGTCTATGATTTGATGTCGATATTATCTCGGCATTGCATAAATGTTTACTGACGCAGTGACATGGGAGCTGAAACGCCTGTAATCAAAGAACGACGAAGAATTTTTTAATAAAGTTTTATCTTACTTTATCTTGTCTTATTATATGCAGAATCAGTGGAACACCTAATACGGACTATCTATCTGTTGCTCATAGGACATCCGGATATCACCAATGCAAAAACATTTTACTTGTGTGTGTGTGTGGTTGGCAAGCTGTTCTGGTTGACCCTGTGACATCCCAACTATGATTGGATAACAATTAAGTCATTAACCATTCATTTATGAGGTAATGCAGTAATAAGTGCAAGGTGGGTTCATCGATACATTATTAAATAATGTATAAATGAATATCGTCACCGTAGTTAATTAGTAAATCATTCTAATAATTTATAAATGATTCCTAGAACATTATTACTGCATTAAATACTGAGATCATATAATGACACAAAAAGCATTTTTCGTCAAGTAAACGGATTGCATTTATATCGCGCTTTTATCCAAAGCGCTTTACAGTATTGCCTCACATTCACCCATTCATACACCGACGGTGGTGTCAACCATGCAAGGTAACAACCAACACGTCAGGAGCAGTTAGGGTTAGGTGGTGTCTTGCTCAGGGACACCCCCACACTTAGCTAGGAGGAGCCCGGGGATCGAACCAGCAACCTTCCTGTTGCCAGACAACCGCTCTTAGCTCCTGAGCTACAGCCACCCCTCAAGTGACTTATCTCTGTTCACATAGAATAGAACTAGAGTCGGTAGAACATGGTGGGTGGAGTCACATTGAATCAAACTAGAGTTGGTAGAACATGCAGGGATTCATATTGAGTAGAACTAGATCTGGGAGAACATGGATCATGGAGAAGGCGGGATGGGTGCGAGGGTGGGGGTTCTGCCAAGGGCAAACTGTCTGTGGCTCTGTGGATAGGAGCTGAATGAAAACAGATTTATAATGGGACGGAGGAGGGGTCGGGGTGAGGAGGTGATGGGGGGGTGAGGGGGTTCTAAAATGGCAGAGGATGTATGGAACACGTTACCTCGTCATGTTCAATCTGATTGATTACTCCTGTGTGTGAGAGAGAGAGAGAGAGAGAGAGAGAGAGAGAGAGAGAGAGAGAGAGAGAGAGAAGAGAGAGAGAGAGAGAGAGAGAGAGAGGAGAGAGAGAGAGAGGAGAGAGAGAGAGAGAGAGAGAGAGAGAGAGAGAGAGAGAGAGAGAGAGAGAGAGAGATATTGTGTGTGATTGATTGAATGTATGTGTGTGAGGGAGAGTGGTCGTGTTTGTGGTAGATTGAATGTGTGTGTGAGGGAGAGAGAGAAAGAAAAAGAGAGAAGGCAAGATGGAATGTGTGTGTGTGTGTGTGTGTGTGTGTGTGTGTGTGTGTGTGTGTGTGCGCGCGCGTGTGTGCGTGCACATGTGTGTGTGTGCGTATGTGTGTGGTGTGCATGCGTAAGAGAAAACAGTGTGTCTGTGTGTGAGAGGGATATAGAGACTGATATAGTGTGTGTGTGTGTGTGTGTGTGTCTGTGAAAGAGAAAGTATGCTATGTGTGTGTGTCCGCATGTTTGTGTGTGTGCTTGTGTGTGCGTGAAGCGGGCGGAAGTGTCTCTGGGATCCATTACGGCGCAGGAAGGAGCCCCCCGCGCGCACCCCACCGCTGCTGGCCCACTCCCCACCCCCCCGCTGCACATCGCCCTCTCTGTTGTGTTGTCTCTGTTGTTGTTTATTTGTTTACCTACCAATAACCACGTGGTGGTGTTCCAGACGACCAGCGACACATACGGCCCCGCCCCCACATCACCACCGGGGAATTCCTAGCCGCCGCGCATGCTGACGACCACATCTGGAAAGGAAAACACTAGAATAGTACCCCCCCCCCCCCCCCCCCCCTTGGAAGGTGAAGGAGGTGGGAGGGGGGAGAGAAGGGGGCCGGGAGAGGGGAGGGGAGGGCGGGGGGTGTATATGTCTTCTCGTAGCTATTTATAGCGACGGCGGGGGGCTACAGTAAAGCATTTGCATAGCGGTGAGTCAGCCGGCCCCAATACGTTCTCTCCCGGGTTAGTCTGTCTTTGGAGAACCTCCTTGGGTTCCACGGGTTCCTCGGCGTAAAAACCAGGAATTCGTTTAGCAGATGTTATTGTGTGTGGTGTGTGTTGTTCGTGTTTGTGTTCGGAGACCCCCGCGTGACTCAGAGATCACGATGGATAGTTTGACACACAGTCGAAGCAATTAGTGTTCGTGGCATTCACTGTTGATGTGACCGATTTGACGTCTGTTCTTTTGGTTTGATATTTGTATTATCATTATTCATGACAATGTCATTATTATGCTACTATAGTAATATCTGAGCTTGTAATTTCCCTTGACCCATATAAATAAACAGCTTTTCAGAATAGAACTTTATTTATCCCAAAGGAAATTCTTGTGCCAGGTTACATAGCGAAACAGTACAAAACAGAATGATAAAAAATAAACTAACGGTCTTTTTTTTACAAATTTATAGTTAAAATATACAAGTATGAAGGCATGGTAAGATAAGATATTCGACGGCGAAAACAATTTGGCATGACATTAAGAATATTGCACATGATGATGAGAGGAGATGAGAGGTAGTGTTTATAGATAGTATTTATAGATAGCATGATAATAATAATAATAATAATATGGCACATGATAGAGTATTGTACATGATGTTGGAAGTAATAATAATAATAATATTGCACGTAAAACGTAGAGCTGGGGAAAGTGCACATGACGTAGAGGGATAATATTGCACATTATATTGTGGTGTTCATTGTCTTGTAGGGGGGAGTTATAGGGAGGAGTTATAGAGTTTGATGGCCACAGGCAGAAAGGACCTCCTGTGGCGTTCTGTGGTGCACCTCGGTAATCTCAGTGCAGGGGATGGGAGGCGTTGTCCATGATACTGAGTAGTTTACTCAGCATCCTCCTCTCAGAGACCTTGACCACAGACTCCAATTCCACTCACAGGACAGAACCCATTGAGTCTGTTGGCGTCGGCTGCCTTCACCCTGCTGCCCCAGCACACAACAGCGTAGAAGATGACGCTGGCCACCACAGAGTGATAGAACATCTGCAGCATGGTCCTGCAGACGTTGAAAGATCTGAGTCTCCGTAGGAAATACAGGCGACTCTGACCTTTCTTATACAGGGCCTCTGTGTTTTTAGTCCAGTCCATTTTATGTTTTATGTGAACACCCAGGTACTTACATTCCTTGACAATGTCCCACCTCAGTCCCCCTGATGCTGACCGGTTTCGGGTGAGTCGGTTGCTTCCGGAAATCCACCACCAACTCCTTCGTCTTAGAGATGTTGAGTTGCAGATGATTCAGTCCACACTACTTCCACGAAACCGTCCACCACACTCCTGTACTCAGACTCCTGCCCCTTTCTGATACAGCCCACAATGGCAGAGTCATCCGAAAACTTCTGCAGGTGGCAGTACTGTGAGCTGTATCTGAAGTCTGAGGTGTAGAGTGTGAACAGGAAGGGAGACAGGACTGTCCCCTGAGGTGCTCCCGTGTTGCTCACAATAGTGTCCGACGTGTTGCTCTGCAGCCTCACATGCTTGTGGCCGACCAGTGAGGTAGTTGGTAATCCAGGCCACTAGTGGAGCGTCCACCTGCATGTCCAGTAGCTTAGTCCCAAGCAGGGCAGGCTTTATGGTGTTGCGCTCGAGAAGTTGAAGAATGTGACTCTCACAACGCTGCCTGCCTCCTCCAGGTGACAATAAGCCCTGTGCCAGCAGATAGATGATGGCGTCTCCACTCCAATACGGGGCTGGTAGGCGATGGTCACTGTGGCTGCTTGCGTGTCTTTTCTTGGGACAGGAACCAGGCATGATGTTTTCCACAGGACAGGGACGATCGTCGTGCTCAGGCTCAGGTTGAAGATGTGCTGGAAGACGCCACACAGCTGAGTCTCACAAGTAATTGACAATGCAAACCAATATAAATAGGATGTGTAGTTTCTGTATGGTCTCTGGTAAGCTTACACTCTGATATCTAAATCCATTCAGAACTGATGTTAACATCCTCTGTGTATTAATGATCTGTTCATAGGACTGTATTATAATGGAGTATATTTGTATGTTTGACATGTGTTACATAAAAGCACCAGCCATTGTTTTGGAAATGCTGAAGAGGACACCATTTTTTTTAAACGTCACAGTCCTAAACAGTATCTTCCGGAAGTCGGTAGAGGCCGCTGCAATATCATTATTTTGGGTTCTGTAATATCACGATCACAACTAATTTATCTCGTGATCACGAAAAATACCAATCTTTGTCTTCTTGCAGTCACGAAATAAAGACATTTTGTTCGCAATCGTGAGATAACAAAAGTTGTTTTGTTGTGGCGATCACCACGTATTTAACTCGCAAATGCAAAACAACGGAACCCAAAATAAAGACATTGCAAGCATGGTGTTGATGGACTTCCGTCGTATCTTCTACCCCTTTCGTGTTTTTGTACAGTTTGTTCTTTCTCTGAAAAGAAAAAAAAAAGAGAAACCTGTGAGGATCATTCCTCACAAGGACTCAAATAAATTCCTGGCATTCTTGGGATTGTGGGAAAAAAAATCACAAACCAAACTGTGTGTGTGTGTGTGTGTGCGCGCGAGTGTGTGTGTTTCGTGGTAGGTGCATCGACGCATGGCAACGCGCAGGAGAAATGCGTGTTGCCATGTCACACAGTTCAAAAGTGTACACAAATCGACTCCTGTGTCCTTCGCCAACAACGATACGTCAAGTACATCGTACACGTGAACTCTATGAGTTCACGTGTAACTCTCAACATCTCCAAGACGAAGGAGTTGGTGGTGGATTTCCGGAAGCAACCAACTCACCCGAAACCGATCAGCATCAGGGGGTCTGAGGTGGACATTGTCGAGGAATAGGAGTCGGTGGTCGTGGTCTCGGAGAGGAGGATGCTGAGTAAAGTGATTGTGTGCATAAGGAAATCTATTCTCAGATCGGACTGTATGGCCACACACAGGCTATAAAGGTTGTATGCACAATCTATAGACCAATATTCTGAGTTTCTCTATAACTCACTTTGGATAAAAGTGAAAATAGTACAAAATAGTAAAATGCACACATTGTTGTGGAATGTAAAACGAGACAATTTTAGCCAATGTCTGTTGGTATTGGACCAGTGGGTGAATAAAGTTTTCAACAAAACAAGCTGGAATTTAAGATGGACGGAGGAGAAGGGAGTTGTTCATTAACTTCACACATTTCCAAACTCGAAGCAAAAAATATCTGTATATCTGTGTTTCTTGGATGTATTTGGTTTTTTTTCCATTCTTTTGCGTTGTGATTTGAACCCTGATACCACAGGCTACCTCTGTAGCCACCCTGGAGCAAAACCGAACCTCGACCTGCGTGCTAATCATGTGAATTTCATGTTTTTGGGTAAAAACGTGAAATTAGTCCATACAAAGTAGGATTATCAGTTAATAAAAAAAAATGTATCTGCTTTTTAAACATATTTAGCTTTTTAAAGCGAAATCTGCTGCCAGCTCTCATAATAAACAAGTCGATATTTTTGGCCGTTGTTTCTTGTGGCTGTTTATGTCACTTTAGAAAAAGTTGTATATTCTTTATGTCTCTCATTAAAATTATCTAAATATACAGTAAAAACAATGCATTACATTTATACACTGGGTCAACCCTCATACTCTGTACATCGTAAACACTCATTAAACGTAACATTACATTGAACTATTTTAGGCCTCGGAATACAGAGACCTCCACTGCTGTCAAGGTGTGCAGCAACAAATAACTTTTAGGTTCCTCACAGTAAACAACGCGCCCGAAATTAGCATCAAGAGAACGAGGAAGAGAATGTGTGATGTGTGTGTGAGAGATAGAACAGAGAGAGAGAGAGAGAGAGAGAGAGAGAGAGAGAGAGAGAGAGAGAGAGAGAGAGGGGGGGGGGGGGGGGGGACGACGACAAAAAAAGACTTCTTCTTGCAGAAATGTATGGATGTATTTTTTTGGGGTGGGGGGGGGGGGTTCTGGTGCTAGTGGTGCTGGTGCTGGTGGTACTGGTGGTGGTGCTGGTGCTGGTAGTGGTGGTGGCGGTGCTAGTGGTGCTGGTAATGGTGATGGTGGTTCTTGTAGTGGTGGTGGTGCTGGTGCTAGTGGTGGTGCTGGTGGTACTGGTGGTGGTGGTGGTGGTGGTAGTGGTGGTGGTCAGGAATGTGCGCAGTGAGAGCCATTGGGTCTCGTGTGGGCACTTCCTGTTTGAGGGGTCTGCTCCGTTCCCCCGCGTGTGTGTGTTTGTGTCAACGGGCGCGCGGCTTAATTGACGAACAGTGCAGGGCTTCTCTCCCCACTAAACGGGGTCTCTGTCTGAGGGAGGGGGGGGGGGGGGGGGTTGAGGTTGGGGAGGAGGGGGTGGGGGAGGGGGTGGGCTCTGGATATATAGGATAAACTGTGAGAGATTGTA
>PIJE02000229.1:352130-369630 GCA_002895965.2 Coryphaenoides rupestris | reverse complement strand
ACATCAGAAATGCATATCGAGAGATTCAAAATGACATTCGTAACTCGTCAATTTCAAGCCGACATATCAATAACTTAACTTGGACGACTCTGAAGTGAAATTTTGATATCTAGATTTCTATTTATGATGATATCTGTAGTGTCAGAACAATGGTACCTATCTACAATGAACTTTGCCCCCATCCAATTGTTGATATCAACAATTGACATTTACACGAATGAGAACTGTTTCAAAACTGATAATCATGTTCAAAACCTCTCATGCTGTTCAACTGTTCAGCAGTTCACATTCACATGTGGAAAGTCTTCAACCATCATCCACATGACCATGACATGAAAACAAATGCTTGTGTAACTGGTGGGGATTCAAACCCTGATCTGCTATATTAAAAATGGCGTTAGGAGTTAGGTATGCAAGGTTATTGTTACCTGGCCTGTTCCACCCATCAGTTCGACTCCACCCCAGAACCCAGGCTACAGGTTGGGCACCAGTCTCACTCGAACCCTGGTGGTCCACACCTGCAGGGCTTTAACCTTGGACCATTTACGGATCAGCAAGTGTGTGTGTGTGTGTGTGTGTGTGTGTGTGTGTCTGTGCTGCGGAGCTGCCTTGGTGGGCCTGTCAGGGGAGGGGAAGGCAAAGGGGAGGGAGGGGAGAAAAGCAGAGGGCGGGAGGGAGGGGAAGGGAGAACAGTCCGTCTGGTGCCAGTAGATGGAGCCTTTTCCCTGCCAGCGGCTACACAGTTCTGTCTATCTGTCTATCTGTCTATCTATCTATCTATCTATCTATCTATCTATCTATCTGTCTGTCTGTCTGTCTGTCTGTCTGTCTGTCTATGTGTTTGTTTGTCTGTACTATGAGAAGAGAGTACACAGAGAGAGGCTAGTGCTACAGGAAAGCAGAGAGAACGCTACAAGATTGAGTGAGAGGAAGAGATCTATAAACCACGGCACGAGAATGCAGACAATAACGTGATACTACAAGAAAGCGGAGATGGATATACAGTAGTTCTACTACATCAGAAGGAGCACAGAGCGAACGGTAGTGCTAGAGTGGAAAGAGAGAGAGGGAGGGAGAGAGAGAGAGGAGAGAGAGGGGTGAGAGGGAGAGAGAGAGACGGGGAGAGAGGGAGAGAGAGAGGGGGGAGAGAGGGACATTTAGAGAGGGGGAGAGAGGCAAAGGAAGAGAGGGAGAGAGAGGGACAGTTAGAGAGGGGGAGAGAAGGAGGGAGAGAGAGAGGGAGAGAGAGATAGAGAGGGGAGAGAGAGGGAGGGAAAGATAGGGACAGTTAGAGAGGGGGAGAGAGAGAGAGAGACGGAGAGAGAGAGATAGATGGGGGAGAGAGGGACATTTAGAGAGGGGGAGAGGGAGGGAGAGAAAGGGGGAGGGGGGAGCAGGAGAAAGAGAGAGGAAGAGGGAGAGAGAGAGAGAGAGAGAGAGAGAGAGGATGCCCTTGGAGTTGGAAGGAAGTCAAGGGAAATCCCCTAAGCTTTAACTCCCCAGAACCAAACCTCTTCAGGTCTGGTCACGAGCAGAGCACCCCCCCCCCCCCCCCGCCCCCCCCATCCACCCCCTCACACACACACACACATGCACACACACACACACACACACGCACACACACACACACACACACACACACACACACACACACACACACACACACACACACCCATCCCCCCTTGGGAGACACATCCCCGTTGAAACTTGACCCCTGCTTCTCTCTGGGTGTGGCGACTTGGATTCCATTGCATTGAAACAAAACAGCATCAGGTCTTTATTTTTTTTCAAGCTTTCTTTTTTTATTACTGTCGGTTTCCTGTGCTGCTCGTTAGCAAAAGCATTTCAGAAAAAAAAATTATAAGTCTACATAGGCAACATAATGTTTAAAAAGGGTGAAAATATACTTTTGTATGCGACTGTCCTGTCTAACCATACAAAACTTTTTCCCCTGTAATACAAGGAGACATCCTTCTTATCTGGGGAATTATCAATGATCAATAATTCACTAAGTGTGCAAATTAAAGCCATGACCTTTGTGGACTCAGGTCGCAGGTCACAGCAGGGGAGGGGGCGGGGACTCTTGACCTGGAGCTGAGGGGACAGTGGAGTTAATTGGCCCTAATTGGATACAAAACGTCAACAGGAAGCAGCCAGGATGTTTCCGTTTATGGGAGTGAAAAATGTGTCCAGGTGCTTGTGTATACACACACACACAAACAAGATCACACACATGCACATTAGACACACACAGGTTCAGGTACTCGTAAAGGTGCGTTCCATTTGTACTTGTAAGTCGGATGTTTCCGTGGGAACGCGTACTGAAGTCGGATTTCCAACTCAGAAAGTCGGACGAATCTCACAACCCCGACTTCTAAATCCAAGATGACTGCTCCGCGCCAGTGAAAGCTGTAGTAATATACAGTTTTCACTTCTGTCTATTTGTGTCTCATAAAATCAGTTGCACACACAGTACTTTCCAACTTCTATCTGTGGACATTTGCGATGGTGTTTGTAATGCGCAAACACCCCCCCCCCACCCCCCCACCCCCCCACCCACACACACCTACCCACACCCACCTACCCACACCTTGTTTGTGGACAAACATGCACGCGCTCGTCTCGTGTGACAAAACCGTGTTCGGGGGGGTGGAGGGGGGGGTTCCTTAACGGAGGGAGGGAGGGAGGGAGGGGTCACCCACAGGGTCCTGGGAATGATATTGGTCTTCACCTGCCTCAACACCCCCCCCCCTCCCGCACCGCTACCGACACTACCCTGGCTAGTATAGACCCTTCCCCTCCGCTCATGTACCCATCTATGTTAGAGCTGTCACACTGGATAAAACACACAGGTGTGTGTGTGTGTGTGTGTGTGTGTGTGTGTGTATGTATGTCTGGGGAAGTGTGTGTTTTAACAATTGTTGGCAATTGACGTTTTAATAATGCTTGAATTTCTTTATCTCACAAGCTTATTCACCACCAAAACACCACCAAAGATGTTTTAACGCAACGTTTGCAATTGCTTGCATACTCTGTTTCAAAACTGATGAATATATGTTCAAAACCTCTCATACTGTAAAGCTGCATTTGTGTGTGTGTGTGTGTGTGTGTGTGTGCGCAGATGTGTGCATGTATGTGTGTGTGTGTCTGTGTGTGTGTATGTGTGTTTGTATGTGTGTGTGCGTGCCTGCACACGCAGATGTGAGCATAAATATGTGTGTGGGATGCTTGTGTGAATTTGTGTGATGCTCGTGCATCCGTGTGTGTGTGTGTGTGTGTGTGTGTGTGTGTGTGTGTATGAGAGTGAAAGAGAGGCAAAAACTGCAGCGAGAAAACATTCTGTGTGTGTGTAGTCTCTCTCTCTCCACACACACACACACACACAGCCCCCCCCCCCCCCCCCCCCCTCACACAGAGACATCAGGTCATGGCAGATCATCTGTCTGTCATGCCACTCGTCACCTTTGACCCTGACATCCCCCTGCTCCCTCCACTGGGCCCCCGGACGCCCGCCACTGCAGAGAGTATATAGGGGCCGGTGCGGCACGCGGGACCCTCCATACCTCTGCTATCACAGGGGCCCCGCGGATGTCTCTGGATGTCTTCTTTTATTCCAAGATGTTAATTTCCTCTCGTAGGTTGGTGGCAGTGGGCGGTGGTCGCTGCGGTTGGGGTGGAGGGGACAGTTTTTATCGCGACACCACGGCCACACTGCTTGTGGGTGCGGTGTGGGTGTGGGTGTGGGTGTCTGCTGCTGGGGTTTTCAACTTGCGCTTGTGGGTGTTTTTTTATTGTCAGTTATTATTCTCTTTGTTTGTTTTGTCGAGAAAGTAGTTTTTCTGTTCTTCTTTGTCTTTTTTTACTTGGTGAATGCGTTGCCACGTGTAAACAATTAATCTCAACAGAGGCAAAAAAGGGTGAACATAACGAGTGACAGTGACAGAATGTGAATTAAAGCGATTTTATATTACACAGTACAGCGCTCGTCATTCACAGTCAATAACAAGTGACACTCTGTACACAGGAGCTACTTTATACGTGTGCTCATTTTGGCAAAAATAATACGCAAGGTAAATAATCGTGTGGTTACAAATTAAAATGTAAAATATAGTCAAATGTTCCAGCACAACGAGAGAGAGAGAGAGAGAGAGAGAGAGAGAGAGAGAGAGAGAGAGAGAGAGAGAGAGAGAGAGAAGAGAGAGACGAAGAGGAGAGGAGAGGGGGGGGGGGGGGGGGTATAACGCAAATTGACACCTGACCCAGTGTAAGCCATCGTCCAAAAAAGAAGAAGAAAAAAACCTATAGGAACATAATGTCATCGGAGAGTGGATAGAAATAGAACTAAAGTGTTTGGCCGGCTGCCTTGCGCCGCCCCGGCCGCATAAATGCATTACATGTGTGGCTGTCTCTTGACAAGGGCCCCGCGGGGGGGCCCTCTCTGGGGGTGAAACGGTTAAAACCCAGACCCCTCATGGGCAGCAAGCGGCGGCATGTCAAATCTTTTAGTCTGCTGCGGATGATTCCACCTTTTGTATTTTTGGCCCGAAGCGTTGTCGTTCAGAAGGAAAAAAAAAAGATCGAAAGAAAAAGACATGCGTCTTGTTAAAGAGTATACGGGAGGATATTATATCCCCGATTTCTAAAAGGGGGTCTGTGGCCCGACTGGTTCTCTGTCCTGGGTGATTACGACCAAGCAGCTATCTGGTTCAATTGTAATTGCAAACATATAATTAGGATTAGTCTTAAAACACGGATATTGCGCATAAAGTGGATAAACGGAGATGTATTTTATTTTATTTGGTTGTCCATGGTGTTGACATGTGCCCAATAAAGTCCATGCCGTGCGTGCGTAAAAGAAAGAACCTAAGAACGCTCAGGTAATCGATCCGAGCAATAATTGGCCGCCGTGCCCATTGATTGTATTCATTACATGTACGCGCTCACGCTCGGTCCCGACGCCGCTCTGTCTGGGGGGGCGTGGCCTAGCGCAGAGAAAAAAACCCGAATTCCTTTCTAGTCCACCTTCTTTGGGGGTCCGAGGGCTGTTTTTTATGAATGAACTGAACACATCCGACGAGTGTATCCTTCTCTTTCACGGCGACGCATTAACGTCTTAAGGAAGTGGATGGAAATTATTACAAGAGCTCTTCCTCCTCTCTCTTTAATTACAACTTTATGCAGCAACTGCTAAAATAAAAAAATAAAAAACACGGTGTTTTGTTTTCTTGTTGGGTGATTTAGAAGGAAAATAAATAAATGCATGAAAAATATACACTTTTTCCACACTATTTCACACAATCAATGCAATGCAATGCGTCTTGCCCTTTTAAGCGTCTCGGTCACAATGGCGTTGAGCAGAGCGCACTGGTAGTCGTCTGCTGGCTGTTGTCAGGCAGACTCTCGGCCAGATCGTGGGAACGGGCCCCTTCACGTAAAGCACTTTATTCTTTGTCACTGTTGTTCTTGTGCAATTGATCTCGCACCCATGTCTATGGGCGGGACACTTCAAAGCCCCCACCCGGCCCCCACCACCCTTGGTTTTTTTTCTTTATCTCCACAGTGGGGAGGAGGGAGGACACATGCAAGCAAAGCACCTAACAACTATTTTATTTGACCATTACCAACAAACAAGTAGGGATATAGGGAGAGAAAAATTGCATCGCAATCACAGTGGCGCACACATCTCTACAGAAAATAACTGTATAAGTGTAGAAGAATATCAACATGAATGTACTCTATTTGGTAGTTTGGATAAAGACTGCCACATATATATATTTTTGTTTTATAAAATGCTTTACGCACGACGCACTTGCTACGCTCACCTGCCCAATTAGCAGCAGTAAACTCCGCATTAATGAGTGATTTAGAGCTCATTCGTTCATTCCGACTAATCACTATGGAATATGTCCCCTTTTTCTCTTTTTACACTCCCTGGATCGTCGCCAGGTACACGAATAGCCGGACACGTGAGTGTGTCCAAAATGTGCGCTCTCTCCCCCTCCTATACACGACCGCAACATTTCAATTCGTGTTTTTCTTTCTTTCTGGCTAATATCCAGAATGCTTGCGTCCCCCCAACACCACCACCCCCATCCACCCACCCACTGGTGGTCCTCATTCAAAACAGACTGATCTCAAGTGGACTCTATAGGTTCAATATTATAGGCTTGTGTGTGTGTGTGTGTGTGTGTGTGTGTGTGTGTGTGTGTCTGTGCGTCCTGGAGTAACTCGTCAGATTTGTCAGCATAGGCTAAGGGGCGGAAAGTGGCGCACTGTCACCATCGCCCCCCCCCTTCACTTTATGGCGTCCAGCTCATTTGCGAAATTCCAATTGATCATTGGCTCGTTTGATCGGACCAAGGCCACGCCCACTCGCCGCGCCAGGACGCACGCATTTTCTGCAACAACACTTCCAGGAGTTGACACAATAGGCCTCATAAACGCGTGGCCCCGCTTATACTCTCGCGGTGGTTGCTGTGCTGTTGTTGTTGTTGTTGTTTTGTTTTGTTTCCCCCCCCCCCCCTCCCCCCTCCCCCTTATAGATACTTTTAGCAGGTTGTGTTTTGTCTATGTGTGTGTGTTATTTTTTATTTTTGTATACATACACTACACACTGCCGGGACCCAAATAATCTGCAGCTCCACGGGCCGGAGGATCCCCCCCCCCCCCCCGCCCCCCCCCCCCCGCACCACCAGGACGTCCGGAGCCCCGAGCCTCAGATTGTGCTGCTGCTGCTGCTGCTGCGGTAGGGAGGGAGGGAGGGAGGGAGGGAGACCATTAGGAGAGGAGAGGAGAGGAGAGGAGAGGGAAGGTGCAGGGAACAGGAACAGATTGCGCTCTTTTGGTAACAACGACGACGAGGAGGGAAGCGAACGAGATGAGCGCACCGGGGGAAGCGTCTGGGTCCCACCAGGAGCCGGAGGAGCCGGAGGAGCCGGAGCCGGCGGCGGCGGCGGAGGCGGCGTCGTCCTCCACCACCACCACCGAGCCTCAGAAAAGGAAACCGGGGCGACCGAGGAAGCCGCAGAAAGTCAGTCTGTTCTCCCGCCGCTTACTTACTTACTTACTTTACGTGCGATTTACGCGCACAGCTGGCGACGCGTAATAGTCATCGTACTTGACTGTCTGTGGGGGGGTTTTTATTCCCCACAACACGCAACGAGATGTGAGGTGTGGTGGTGTTTGTGTGTGTTGTTATGTCTTGGATTTATTGGCTGTTTTGAGTGTAGTGTAGTGTAGTGTAGTGTTGTGTTGTTGTGGCAATGCTTGCGCAATGCGTGCGTGGGGTCCTTTAAACTATAGTGAGTCTGGTCCGCCCGCACAGCGCGGTCGGTACACTGCGCTACTAAACACCACGGACGTGCGATTACCACAATGTACAATGCAATGCAACACTACTATATGTATGCATGGTCTGCATGTCTACAATTGCATGAACGCGCAGATTTGGAGTCTTTTTGTCCTTTCTTTTTTGCAGAACACGAATCTGTTTGTAGCTATGGTGTATTAACCCCTTGACGCAAATGCATATCTTGTTTTAATGCCTATATTGTATGCATTTTATACTTTTATACTAGGCCCACAGCTGAGGTAGGCCTGGCTTATAGCATTGTTCATTTCCTCAGCCCCTCAGCTGCAATGTTGTCTTTATGTTTGCAGCCAAATGGCTCTGTGCGCCATTCCGCACTCAACATATGGATTCAGTAGGGTCGGCTATGACGGACATGTTGTAATTTGGAAAACATGCAAAGAGAAAAAGTCTTCTAAATGATGTAGTTGGTGCTAAATGAACAAGCCACCAGTTAGCAGGTGGCTTGTGAGCGCCTTATAACGTGTTTAGTTGCCCACAGACTTGTAGTCACGGATCTGCGCTGCCTGTCTTTGTGAAAGTGATGGTAGTTAAATTCTCAAAGTGCTCAAAATATCACCCCCAATATTTACCTACAATATATGGGCCTACAGGCGTGACATTGGATACAATATATATGTATGTGCGGTATATATATATATATACATTATATACATGTGTATATACTGTATATATGCTGCATATATATATACCACTTAAAACACAATTATTGAAAAAAACCCCACTTGATTTCGTACTTTGTCCGTTTATACAAAAAGTCTTAACAATCCAATGCTGCATGAAAGTACATGGTTATCCTTGATACATTGAATAACACACACACACACACACACACATGCTTGCATACACACACACACACAACACCTTTGTCCTTGCCTTGACTCAAAGCAATGAGAGAGAGAGAGAGCCTACTAGTGGGCCTAAATGAGTAAATTGTTAAAGAGGGACCCCGTCTCCTGTGGGTGTCCTGGAGTTAGGGGGGGGGGGCAAGGCTGGGAGGGATCAGAGTACAGTGGGGTCATGTCGCCTTGTTTCCTGTCTCCTAAGCGCTAACGTTCACCCTCTCTTGTCTCCTCCCCTCCCCTCCTCACCCTCCCCCCACCCCACTGCTCTCACCCCATCTCTCCCCCTTCACCTCCGTCCGTCCACTAACCCCTCTGCCTCCGTCTCTCTCGCTCCCCCACTCCCACCCCCCCCCCCCCTCTCCACTACCTCTCTCTCCCCCCAGGAGCCCACCGGTGAGCCTGTCCCCAAACGGCCGAGGGGACGCCCCAAAGGCAGCAAGAACAAGGGGCCGTCCAAGGCAGCGCAGAAGGTAAGGAGACCACCTCTCTGTCTCTCTCTATTTCTCTGTCTCTCTTTCTCTGTCTCTGTCTCTGTCACTCTGTCTCTCTCTCTCTCTCTCTCTCTCTCTCTCTCTCTCTCTCTCTCACACCCACTGACTGTCAGCTAGCATGCTCGGCTGTTAGCATTAGCAGGTAACAGCGGCTTGGCTAGCGGCTTCAGTACCACCGTTAACGGTAGCGCTTCTAAAGACTTGCTAGCATTGTTGCTGTGGTATGCTATGGTGGGGGGTGGGGGGTGAGGGGGGGCACGATCACACACCACACACACACACATGCACACACATGCATTTGCAGTTTTTAAAGGTCAGGGACATATGAGGGTCAAAGGTCCTATTGGGTTGCTGGGTGATTTTTGTGGCGGGCTAAAAACATTGAACGCACGCTACTGCACCCCAAGCAACGTGCGTTGCATTTGAACTGTTATGCAGAGTTACTCACTGGTGCGGAACAGAGGTGGACAGGTAAAGGTGTGTGTTTGTGGGATATATGCAAACAGAATCAAAAATGAAAGCAAGGGAGAGAAAAAATACGTGAGATTGGCAGAAATAAACACAAATGCGTGGAAAACAGGCTGAAAAGTTGAGAAAGTCGAAGGCAGAAAAAAGTTTTCAGGAAGTTTCCCACAGCTTCCCAGGGGGGAATATTTCTCGGAGAGACAGGTTCCAAAGTGCCGTTGGAGTTCCATTTATTAGATGGATTAAAATCACCACCGTTCGCCACCGCGACAGCGCCGTTAGTGCACTACCCTGCCAATGCTTACAACACACACACACGTAGACACTGTACACACACCCACACACTGTACACACACACACCGCACACACACCCGCACTCACCACACACCGCAGACACAAAAAAAACTCCCTGACTGTAAACAATCCAAGGGGGCTTCTTTGAAAAGTGAACCACTCAGCTCTGCTCCATAATCCTGTCTTCTCTCTGCTGGCATTGTTATGATAAACACACCAGATATCAATCTGGTAAAGATGAAAGCCGTCCGCCGCCGAAGCCCAGCCACCTTTAAGAAAGCGTACGAGTCGGGCACAACGCTCGCTCCCATGCGCTTCCCATATCAATCACACACCGTCTCTCCCTCTTTGCCGCCTTTTTTTCCCATCGGCGTGCACATGTGTAGTAAAAAACAGCTTCGCCGCGCACCTTAGCTGTGCTGTATTCTCTCCCCTCTCCCCCCATCATCCTCCTCCTACTCCTCCACCACCACCACCCCTCCTCCTCCCCCTCGACCACCACCTCCTCCTCCCCCTCGACGACTACGACCACCACCACTCACCCTCCTCCTCCTCCTCCTCCTCCTCCTCCCCCTCGACGACTACGACCACCTCCTCCTTCTCCTACGCTCTTTTCTTGAACGATGATGGGTGAAATATTTAATTTCACCCCCCCCCCCCCTCCCCAAAGTGAAAGAGGTTGTTTTGTGCGTGTTTGTGCGTAGTGCGCCGTTCTGCATAATCAGTGCGGTGTTCTTGTGCAATATGAACACTCATAACACGTTATGTCACGTTTATGATGCCTCCCCAACCCCTCGTAACTTTTATGGCCTTTAGGGCCGGTGGGTACAGATGCCACACAAAGCTCGACCAAATGTGTGAAAACGAGATCCGGGCTGCTAACGTGAAAGCTTTATGTTTCGTTTTTTGTGGTACGTGAGCACAATAATGTTAGTTCCATTTACTAATGTTAGTAAAGGTATTGCCACACATTCACCGACGGCGGGGGCCAACCATGCAAGGTAACAAACAACACGTCAGGAAAACTGAAGGTTAAGGTGGTGTCATTGCTAGGGAGCACCTCAACACTTAGCTAGGCGGAGCCCGGGGATCGAACCAGCAACCTTCCTGTTACCAGACAACCGCTCTCACCTCCTGAGCTACTGCCACCCTGGTACTGCAGTACTAGTCGTAGTAGTACAACAACATATACAGTATGTAGGAAAACAATAATTGATTTAAACCTAAAATGATTTTCACGACCAACAGATGGACGTACGCTTCACAAAAATACGACTCCTCGGAAATAACACCGCCAGCGGCCAATCATAGCGACGTTGCTACGTTTCAGCCAATCACAGAGAGCGCATTGTGCCCACGGCCAGCGTGGCCCCTCGAAGGGTGTGATGTTTCGGTGTTTAGCCCTTTTTAATGGCCGACGCGCATGCTAGACGCTCTCGTGCCCCCGCTCCCCGCTAAGGTTGCTCGCGACACGCTGATGCGATGGTTAATTCAGCGGCGGGGTTCCGTTTCGGAACGTCGGTCCGATTAAAAATGCAGCGTGCCGGACAAGAGAGCGATGACTCCCGGCGGTCGGGTTCGCCGCACAGCTAAACTGCTGTGTCATCTATCGCTTTACTGGAAATATCCAGACTTTATTGACAGTTTATGACTTTGTAAATGGATTGCCTTTATACAACGCGCTCATACACCGACGGCGGTGCCAACCATGCAAGGCAACAACCAACACGTCAGGAGTAGTTAGGGTTAGATGGTGTCTTGCTCAAGGACACCTTGGCAGCCCAGGGGATCAAACCAGCAACCTTCCTGTTGCCAGACATACCCCGCTCTTACCTCCTGAGCTACTGCCGAACCGGGACTTTGTTGTTGTTGATGTTATTTATGAGAACAATTCAGCACAACAAAACAGTGTGCATCAAGGTTAGCTTAAAAACAAAATACAAGATTGCTCTAGGCTTAGGCTATAGTGTCCAAAAAGTAACATTTGAAATGTAACATTTCATCGAAATTCAATTTGTTTATCCACTGAAACACCCAACCGCCCAAAATTGTGTGAATGAGGATGATGATGATGATGGTGACATTTGGAACGGGGGCTTGTCTGCACCTTTCAAATACACCATGGCTACAAATATATACATCAGAGCGGGGCCAAGGGGCGACATTTTCTTTCCCAGAGAGAGAGAGAGAGCGAGAGAGAGCGAGTGAGAGAGAGAGACAGAGAGACAGAGAGAGAGAGAGAGAGAGAGAGAAATATATACATCAGAGCAGGGCCAGAGGGGACAGACAGACCAATAGCTAGCTATGCTATGCTATGCTGGCTGTGGTACTACTTGAGTTCTCAGTAATTGGGTCAGAGGTCACGGTGCTGGAAAAGGGACCGACACAAAGGGCGAATGACATCATGGCCCTTCTGCGCGCGCTTTAGTGTCTTCGTCTGTTCGCCCCGTGTATAGATTAGCCACACACGAGCAACCGTGTGACATGGATGCAGCACACACACACACACACACACTCACACACTCACACACACACACACACTTATGCTTTGAACTTGGTTTGAATGAATACATATTCGTTATGTTGATGATGTGTCATTGTTGTGGAACATGTGTTAAGGACCTCACAAGTCACCCGAAAGTCCTCACAAAGCTGTCAAAAGTATGAGAGTGTTTCGGTTCTTTGGGAATCGGTTCACACACTTGGCCCCAAGATTCTGTCAAATTCTGGTTGCTTTGGCAACCAGTTTCAATTAGACAGAAAGTGTATGTGTGTGTGTGTAAAAGTTGGTCATCTTTTGGGGACCTACCATGTGACGCGATGGGATTCATTACAGAGTCTCTCTGTCTCTCTCTGTCTGTCTGTCTCTCTCTGTCTGTCTGTCTCTCTCTGTCTGTGTGTCTATCGCTGTCTGCCTATTTGCTCTCTGTGCCTCTGTCTGTCTGTCTGCCTGTCTTTCTCTCTGTGTCTGTGTCTGTCTCTCTCTCTGCCTTTCTGTCTCTCTTTGTCTGTCTCTCTGTCTCTCTCTGTCTCTCTGCCTCTCTCTGTCTCTCTCTGTCTCTCTCTGTATCTCTCTCTCTCTCTCTCTCTCTCTGGGTCACCAAGGGATCATGCAGTGTCGCACCACCTCTCGGTCAACTGAAAAAATATCGTCCCCGAGCAGCAGCATAAGGTGGCAGTTGATACCTGCCTCTCGCTGGCCCAACCCTTTTGCAAAATTCATCGCCATCTGCCGACAGGGCTCAGGTTCCTCCCTCCCCTCGACAACCCCCCCGCCCCACCCCCCGAACCCTCAGCCCCTGACGGAGTCATGTCTTCCATGTCTGCCGCCTTAATAACCTAATGAATTATGGAGACGCGTCTCTCGTCTTGTTGCAGGCCCTATGACACACCTGTGGCTGTCTCCACCGCGGGCCTCTCTCCACACAGAACACAAAAACAAATTTTTGCGTTTGTAGCGCGACCCAAAAATACATGGAATTGTTTTTTTGTGTTTTGAACTGAGCAGAGCACAGCTGTATTTTTCCGTGCGCCGAAGTCTATTATGGACGTGAATGGACATTTTGAAACGCTTGAAGAATCCCATAAATGAAAGAAAGACGTTAGCCAATGAGACAAAGCTGTTCGCCAAGCAACTGTCAGATCCAGACGATCCATTAATCTCTGAGGAAGCTTCACATTTAACTGTAACAGTAGCGTAAGCCCAAACGACGTGTGTTTCAGTAAAAAATAGAAGACTCTCTAGCACCGATGGACAGGACTGTGTGTAAAACCTGTCTCCTTAGGTGCAAAAGTTGTTTCCTCCAGCGTTATATAACAAGCTTTAGACAACGGCGCCTCCATTGGCGTCAATTAAAAATGCCAATCCGCTCCGGATGTTAGCTAATCTGTCGCGACGATAACGGGTCAGTTACACTTAGCAGCGTAAAGTTTCTCTCCAGTGACACATTACTCTCTGATGGAGGTCACAAAATGATAACGTACCATCCTATCATTTATGCATGTTGTTAAGCGTTTTTAAAGGTTCTATATGTAAGAATCAAGTGCATTCTGAGCTCCGTGGGTTGAGACAATAACAATCAGAAACTAATGTTAGTTCTAATCATAATTCAACCTTGTACACGGTTTTTAAAAAAGCTATGAAATATATATATATTTTATAATTATCCACGCTTTCCTGTCACTTTGGTTAATTATTCCTTGTGAAATCCGACCCGATTCAAATATAAGAGAAACCATCCCAAAAGCTGTTACTACCAACAGAGAGAGTCGGGGAAGCTCTCATTGTTTTAACTTCACCACAAACCTGCTCACAAAACATGGTTGATTTTTAAGAGACAGATTTGTGCTGTAAAATCCTACAAGTAGTTTAAGAAGTTGGAGATGTAGGCGATGTACCTACTGTAGTTTTTACCATGTTTATTATTATTTTTATTCTCCCTGTTGTCCACACACACACACACACACACACACACACACACACACACACACACACACACACACAGCACACACACACACACACAGGGATATATCTTTCCTGAGGACAATTTCCATCTCGACAGACGCTAATCTGTGTGCTCTCTCCGTGCTCCACCAGAAGCCCGAGGCAGCCGGAGAGAAGAGACCCAGGGGAAGACCCCGGAAATGGGTAAGAGCTCACCTGATCTCCCCCTCCTCCTCTCACATCCATGTTCACCTGACCAACTCAGGAGGGGTACCAAGTTGGCGCCTGTTGAAACACCCATAGAGGAAACACCCAGATGATATACCCTTACAAGGATCACTAATTATTTGAATGTTAGAATGGAAAACTAGTTTTAGTTTGATAACATATTTTATACGACCATGTAATGACCTTCATTTAAACTGTTTGTCGATATTGTGTAAAACAGCACATAATTATCATGATGAGCGCCCAACACTAGTTGAAGTACATTTATACATGAATTATACTTGTATGTGTATATCTATAATTGTATCTGTCTATGTGTGCATGAAACTGTAACGTGTAGTTTACAGTGTAGTTTACAGCATACTTTACTGCCAAGTTTACCGCGTAGTTTACCGTGTAGTTTACTGTGATCGCATTTCGGAAGTTTCAGGCAGCGCGCGGTGATATTGAGTTTCCCCGTCAGCTATTTATAGCCTATTCTGCGCGCTGATGGTCGGAGTCTTCTAAACTATACGATATTCACAGCGGAATCACACCCCCGGCTATGTCTATTATTGTGATCGGTGGGTGGGGCGGGATATTTCATGTTTTCCGGACCACCAACTATCAGTCACACAATGTATATGTGATTGCTATTGTCGATGGTGTGTGTGTGTGTGTGTGTGTGTGTGTGTGTGTGTGTGTGTGTGTGTGCAGGTTGTGGTGGTGGAAGTCCCCGTTCGCATTATCAGTCAAAACGAAGGAGTTTACACTCAGGCCACCGAGCGAGGGATACTTAAATAGTTCCCCGACAGCTCGAAGCGGTGCGCGTGTTTACGGGCTCGTCACTGATGGATAGAGGCAGGGATAAGACTGTGGGCAGCTACAAGTGTCACCAGAGAGAGAGAGAAGGAGAGAGAGAGATACAGAGAGAGAGAGAGGGAGGGACGGACAGAGAGAGAGGGAGAGGGAGGGACAGAGAGAGAGATAATCAGAGAGAGAGACAGAGATGGATAGAGAGAGAGAGAGAGAGAGAGAGAGACAGAGCAAGAGACAGACAGAGGGCAGAAATAGAGAGAGAGGGACCGCGGGAGAGAGAGAGACAGAGACAGACAGAGAGAGGGACAGAGTGTGTTCAAAGAGACAGGAATGTGAGAGTGTGTGTTGAAGACGCTCTCTACTGGGGGTGCGGGGGGGTGCGGGGGGGGTCCAGGAGGAGCAACACGTCCTGGGAGGGTCGTGGAAGTGTTTGCTCATCGAACAGGAGGGATGGTTTGTGTGTGTGTGTGTGTGTGTGTGTGTTTTTAAGAGGAATGAAACATGCTTATCACTCACAGAGCCCGGAACAGGGTGCTACTGCAGGTACAGACGATTGTATTTGCTCAAGGAGTCGACGGAAAGCCTTTCAATGCGGTTTTATTTGGTGCTTGTGTTTTTATGGCGGGGGGGGGGGGGGGGGGGACCGGGTACAGGGTACAGGGTTACCCGGTTCATGCGTAGCGGGCATGCCTCAGGCTTTCCACATAGAACACATTGTTGGCACATCTGTGAAGTCATTCATGGCGTTTGGTCCGCGCGTCGCTGTGCGAGCACGTTTGGCACACTTGCCGCGCCGGAATCTTTCTCGGCGACGCAACGCAGAGAAAACGAAAGGCACTTCCTGAAGCTGTAAAAATGAGCCGTTGTGCGCATCGATTGTTGAGAAGTTTGCTGCTGGAGTCAAACAAACTCTACAGACACTAGAATGGGGGCGGCAGTAGCTCAGGAGGTATAAGAGCGGTGGTCTGGCAACGGGAAGGTTGCTGGTTCGATCCCCGGGCTCCGCCTCCTAGCTAAGTGTGGAGGTGTCCCTGAGCGAGACACCACCTAACCCTAACTGCTCCTGACGTGTTGGTTGTTACCTTGCATGGTTGGCACCACCGTCGGTGTATGAATGGGTGAATGTGAGGCAATACTGTAAAGCACTTTGGTAAAAGCACTATATAAATGCAATCCATTTACCATTTAGAATGTCCGTTAGCTTTTATTATGATGTTTCTTCTGTGGACGCTGGCGACTGGTGGCTGGTGGCTGGTCCCTGTTATCCCAGGTACACACACACACACACACACACGCTCACCTACACATTGACCCCCCACCCACACACACACACACACACACACACACACACACACACTGGGCCTTGTCTGCTTTACGTCAGCACTGCTGGCAAGAGCACAGATAAGAAGACCACGCAGAGAGCTGGCCTGCGTGTGTGTGTGTGTGTGTGTGTGTTGTGTGTGCATGCACGTGCATGTGTGTGTGTGTGTGTGTTTGACTCCCACAGGGTATATTATGTTAAAATGTATTAAACAATAAAGTGTGTGTTCGCAGTTTGTGTGACACGGGCGATCGCTGACGTGTGGCTCGAACGCACTCTCACGCTTTGTGACACGTGTGTGAGATTTTGCAGTTGCGTTGTTTGAGACGGAAACCCTGCCCTTTGTCTCCATGCGTGGGCATCGTAACATTCACAAGAGAACTCCCCCTACTACCCCCCCTCATGCTGAATAGCGTAAATACGAGAAACGTTTATGAAAATATTTAAAAGGCCAACAGGCGTTCTAACTCGGAGACACATTCAAAGCATCCGAAGCGCTGTAACGCGAGTCCTCGCGCGGCATCTGTGCAATACTCTGCTCCGAGCCAGGGTTGTTGTGATTTCCGATGGTGTGTGTGTGTGTGTGTGTGTGTGTGTGGGGGGGGGTCAGGGGGGTGGGGGCACCGGGTACAGCTGTCTACGTCTCTGTGCCGATACTGAGACGGGCTCTGCTATCTCAAGGCCGTGAGACCCACCAAGAACTCTTTCGTTAACTCTTGCACCGCTGTGAACTGATACCGCTAAGGGGGGGGGGGGGCTGTCTGAGTGTGTGTGTGTGTGTGTGTGTGTGTGTGTGTGTATGTGTGTGCGTGGAACTTCCGTTGTGAGACATGTGAAGTTTTAATGCTACTCACGGTCTTATAAGTAGCTTTAAAAAGTCCTGAAAAGGGGACCTTTCCCCGTGTGTGTGTGTGTTTGTGTGTGCGTTTGTGTGTGTGTTTGTGTATGGGTGTATGTGTGCATGTGTGTGTGCGTGCATGTGTGTGTGCTTGTTTATGGGTTGGGGTGTGTGTGTGCGTGCGTGTGTGTGTTATCGTCTCTCTCTCTCTCTCTCTCTAGAGAGAGAGAGGACCCGGTCACCCGGTCATCACGTGGTCGCGTCGTCGTGGCGATCAGAGGGCTCTCAACGTTGCGGGGACTCAGGGGGTGGGGGGGGTGCATGCGTCCACGGTAAACACACACTGTCCTCTCCTCTTCTTCGACCGGGCTACCGCTCTGGCCACCTGAAACTCATTACATCTCTTC
>PIJE02000229.1:329630-347130 GCA_002895965.2 Coryphaenoides rupestris | reverse complement strand
ACTCTTTCTTTCAGAAACTCTGGGAACCAAGTTCACTTCAAACAGCGCAGGCTCCTCAATGGAGCCGATCCAATTTGTCTGCGCCACACACACACACCACACACACACACACACAACACACACACACACACACACACACACACACACACACACACACACACACACACACACACACACACACACACACACACACACACACACACACACAAAAACCCTCTCTCAACAAAAGGCCGCTTGTCCTGCCAGGAATTTTTCCACATTCCAACCAGCACCAGCGGCAGACATTCCCCCCCCCCCCCCCCCTCCCCCCCTACAAAGAGCCCTTCGGTGAATTTCCCTCCTAATTGCAGGTTTTAGCCGGGGCCCCGGGTCCATGGTAGGTGCCATTCATAACTCTCTGCTGCGGGGGAGGGTGGGGGGAGGGTGCCCGAGCTTGGGGGTCTACGGAGAGGTCGACAGAAGGGAGTTCTGCTGCTGGTGGGGGGCTCGTGTGGTGCGGTGGATACCTGCCTGCTTGACAGGGTGGTCAGAGAGACAGAGGAGAGGGAGAGAGACCAGAGACAGACAGGGAGAGACCAGAGACAGACCAGAGATAGACAGAGAGAGACCAGAGACAGACAGAGAGAGACCAGAGACAGACAGAGAGAGACCAGAGACAGACAGAGACAGATAGAGAGAGACCAGAGACAGACAGAGACAGACAGAGAGAGACCAGAGACAGACAGAGAGACCAGAGACAGGCAGAGAGAGACCAGAGACAGACAGAGAGAGACCAGAGATAGACAGAGAGACCAGAGACAGACAGAGAGAGACCAGAAACAGACAGAGAGACCAGAGTGAGACCAGAGACAGAGAGACCAGAGAGAGACCAGAGACAGACCAGAGACAGATAGAGAGACCAGAGAGAGAGAGAGACAGAGACCAGAGAGAGAGAGAGAGAGAGAGAGAGAGAGAGAGAGAGAGAGAGAGAGAGACCAGAGAGAGACCAGAGAGAGAGAGAGAGAGACCAGAGAGAGAGAGAGACCAAAGAGAGACCAGAGAGAGAGAGAGAGAGAGAGATACCAGAGAGAGACCAGAGAGAGATAGAGAGGCCAGAGAGACCAGAGAGAGAGAGAGAGACCAGAGACAAAGAGAGAGAGAGACCAGAGAGAGACCAGAGAGAGAGAGACCAGAGACAGAGAGACCAGAGACAGAGAGAGAGATCAAAGAGAGACCAGAGACAGAGAGAGAGAGACTGAAAATGAGAGACTAGAGAGAGAGAGCGAGAGAGAGGGGAGTGACTTTTTTCAGACTTGGAAGCTTTCTTTAGAAATCACGGGTGGGGGGAGGGGAGGGGTGGGAGGGAGGGAGGGAGGGAGGGCAGGACTTGAGCTAGATCACAAAGCCAGCGCTGTAGCTCTCTGACAGACGTTAAGACCACCGCTCGCCCGCCTTGCTTTTTTTTTTCTCTCTCTCTCCCTTTTTTTTCTTGTCGAAGAAAGCGATTCTATTTCTACCTGCTATTGAACTGGAGGGGTGGCCCGCATTCAAGGAGATGACGGGCTGGTTTACATTTGGGGGTCTCTTAGACAGGGGGGGGGGGGGGGGGGGGGGAGGGAGGGCTGGAGGGAAGGGGGGGGTTCCAAATTCGAAGAAAAATGTGTGCCCTGAGTAGCTTGTGTTCGTGATTTAAATATTTAGGATTTAAATACTTCCCTATGAGGCTGTTTTCTTTGTCTGCTTTTGTGTGTGTGCGTGTGGGCGCGCGTGTGTGTGGGCGCGCGTGTGTGTGTGTGCGTGTTGGTGTGTGCAAAGGTACCTTTGTGTGCTGGTGTCCACGTCTGTGTGTGTGTGTGTGTGTGTGTGTGTGTGTGTGTGTGTGTGTGTGTGTGTGTGTGTGTGTGTGTGTGTGTGTGTGTGTGTGTGTGTGTATGCGCGTGCACGTGTGTGTGCATGCATTTTCCATTGATGGGGATGTTCGCATTGGGAGTGTGTGTGTGTGTGTGTGTGTGTGTGCGTGTGTGTGTGTGTGCGTGCATGCATGCTCACCAGCACGCCTGCGGGCTTAACTTCTACATAACCCTTTAGAACGCGCCGACACATTTTCTCATGGGAAGAGAAACTGTATTTCACCAGCCGGGAAAAAATGTAGCAGGAACTCACAGCGTGTTGTTGCAAGAAGAGACGCAGACGAGCGAGTGTGTGATTAAAAAAACATGGAGACACGCATCTCTCTGGAGCAGAATGGGCCGTGAGTTGAGTTGAGTTACATATCCCCGTTGGTAGGTCACTGTTGCTTGTTTCGTTTTTTGTCATTTGCGCTTAAAGTGGTTCTTCGTGAGTCAATAAGGTGTTCGTGTCGTTGACTGTTTGGGTTGTAGCGACCTCGGACGTCACCTTTAAAGGTACGATATGTAAGAATCAGAGCTCTGTGGGTTGAGACAATAACAATCAGAAACTAATGTTAGTTCTAATCATAATTAAACCTTGTACACATTTAAAAAGCTATGAAATATATATATTTTATAATTATCCACGCTTACATGTCACTTTGTTCCTTTTTCCCGCGAAATCCGACCCGACTCAAATATAAGAGAAATCAGCCCAAAAGCTGTTCTACCAACAGAGAGAGTCGGGGAAGCTCTCATGTTTTAACTTCAACCACAACCTGCTCACAAACTGGTGATTTAAAGAGATTTGTGCTGTAAAATCCTACATGTAGTCCCTGAACTGATTCATTATTCTTACATACAGGACCTTTAAAGTAATGGTTTCGGGGAAACATCTTTGTTTGGGATAGAGGTCGGTATCATACTGTATACAATCAATTATAAGGTGTCTAATTCAAATTTCGCGTAACCTATCGACACATCGTCATCCGGGTCATATCCTAAAAACTATGTGCTAAGCGGCATGCAAGACAGACTTCCAAACTTCCTCCTCCGAATTTGTATCTAATTTATTGTAACACGCTTTTGGGCAACAGCAGCAGAAGTGTACAGCGGCAAAGTACACACGGTTACTGTATCACACGACGGGACAGACAATGGCGAGAGAGAGAGAGAGAGAGAGAGAGAGCGAGTTGACGCAGACAAACCAAACAACCCCGTCCTCATTTAAGCGCTCCCGAAAGCGAAAGGCCCGACTGAGACCGCGCCGATGCCATCAAGGCTATCGGTATCTTAAAGACCCGATTGGATAACATCTCCCCCCGCGTCCCATCTTGATTGGTGGGTCCGTCGCTGGGGCACAAGAGACGGTGCGTCCGCAGGGTTCTCTCTGTGTGTGTGTGTGTGTGTGTGTGTGTGTGTGTGTGTGTGTGTGTGTGTGTGTGTGTGTAGTGTGTGTGTGTGTATGTGTGTGTGTGTGTGTGTGTGTGTGTGTGTGTAGTGTGTGTGTGTCAGGTGCCTTTGACTTTTTTTACCGTTAATGAGCATCCAGGGATGAGGTTCATGATTGTCTGTCTCTGTTGTGTGATCACGTTGATACCGATCTCAGGCTAAATGGCTTCAGCCCGGGATGGGAGTCTGCGACTGTCTTTCAACTCCCGACGATAATGATCCAGTGTTTAGGATTTCCCCCCCCCCCCCCCCCCCCTTCTTCTTCTTAACGCTGCTTGTGGTGTTTTGGTAATGGCCCGGATTATCTCTTATTAAATTATCCGTTTTAGTTTGATAGTTTAGTCTTTTGGGAATTTTCGTGAAATGAGACTCGCTGGCTGGATCTTTTGTTTTATCAGAATTACAAGCCGGTACGCTAAGCGGCGGTGTGCTGACATTATCGGTAGTTTTGCGTTTATAGTGTTAGTTTTGTGTTCGTAAACACAATTACTTCATTACTACGTTTAGAACCAACATGGCCGCCAGGTGAATAGGGCTCATTGTATTCTTGCAATCAACCAACATTAAATCTGTGAAACTCAGTTATTACTTCGCAATTAAACATTATTTACTTTGTTTAATATTTGTAAAATATTATTAATATTTGTCAAATGTTTTTACTATTTGTCAAATCATATTTTAAAAGTGCCACTTGTGTAGCTGAGAGAGCGAGAAGTGTTAACTTTGGAGCAGGACTACCGCAACGTTAAAATCGATTATTTCCAAACGGTGGTAGCTGAGTGAGCAGCCGAGTGGCGACGAAGACCGAAAGAGCGAATTGGTTCCTTTTGTGTTCTTTTTTTCCCGAGGCGTGGCGTGTTTATGTGTTTAAGTTGCGCTGGAGGTCAAGGTTTGAGAAACACCATAGTTAGCATTCCTCTCACACAGGATGTTGTGACGGACGGTCCGGGCCTCGACTCACCGTGTCTCAGTAGTGAAGGTGTGTTTAGCGTGCGCTTCTCTTGTTATTTGTGCCACAACTTGATTAAAAGCGTACAATTAAGAAAGAAAACTACTTGGTTACTCAAGGATGGTACTAAACTACACTTGCTGTAGTTTTCAATTGGCCAAACTAACGTATGGCCAAGTGAAATAATGTGGCACAACTTTGGCCACTAATAAAATATTTCTCACCATCTTTTTGGTTGAATTATTCGTCAGAGAAGTCGTCAATGGTGACTTTTTTACATTGTAAACTATTTTTGTTGTTTTTATAGCAGACAGTATAGACGGACACTCTGTTTGTCAGCCACTCTGGACTACCTGCCAAACGATTTCCATACAGAATGTGCTGTCGGGTGATTGGACGAGCCCAGTTGTGACATCACAAATTGCGCTCCAGCGTGCTTACGGAGACGTTTCTCAACGGAGGAATGTGGAGAGCGGCCCTCCGGGGGACAGAGTCTGCACATTAAACAATCAGTTCGGTTAAAAGGCGTGGCCCCAGGATGAGTTAACCATGAGGGGCTGGTGGGGGCGGGAACTTAAACAAAGAGAGGTATTTTTGTTGTAGCTGTCGCATTCGAACACGGAACAAGCTAGAGTTCTTGGGAGTGTAAGTGTAAAAACATTATAAAAAAAAGATGTGCAAAAGGAAAAAAAAAAAACATCGGTTCCCGGTGAAGTCACGCAGGCAATCAATTCCGTCAGGAACGTTTGCCAGACGTCAACCATCCGCTGTCACTCATGTGAACGTTTTTGTACATTCCAACAATGTCTCCCCCCCCCNTAACCTGGGAGAGGGGGTGGGGGCCGGGGGAGGGAGCTGCAGATAGTCTATAAACTCACACACACACACATATACTGTATGTATATATACACACAAACACACACACGTCCCACAGGCATGCGTGTTACACACACATGCATACGAAGAGACATCACACACATGCATCTTGGGACACACACACACACACACACATACACAGTTCACACAGTTGCTTGGAGCGGGAAAAAAAATAAGTATACTGTGGACTGGGTCCATGTGGTGTCCGAGGAGCGGGACCAGGAACCAGGAACTTTGGGTTTGGGAACGAGGAAGAAGAGAGAGGGTCAGTAGAGGGTTTGGGGGCGAGAGACCAAAAAGTAGAGAGAGAGAGAGAGAGAGAGAGAGAGAGAGAGAGAGAGAGAGAGAGAGAGAGAGAGAGAGAGAGAGAGAGAGAGAGAGAAAGTGCTTATGGTTTAGGAACGGTCCTTTTCTGTGTCTGTAGGCAGAGCTGCCGATGTTCGTGATATTGTGGATCTGTCGTGGGGTGATGATCACAGCAGGTCCACAGTGTTCCTGGAACATTCTGCAATCTGCACAGAATTCTGCAAAAAAATCTTTAGACATAACTTTGAGACATTTTGCAAGAGAGAGATGCCAGCGGCGATTCTGACATGATGCAGAGTAGTGTGTGTGTAAGATTATTTAGTTTTTATATTACAAAAAGTTATATCAACTGAAAAACGGCGATTCTTACGTGAACATATTTTTCCGTTCTCCCCTATGGTGTTATGTGTCGTCCTGTCACAATCACCCTGAAGTTTTGTTGTTGTTATTGATCCATATCGATCGGTGTAACGTTGTCTCGAGTCCTCAAAGTGTGTGCGTCACTGCAGAGCGTCAACTCCAGAGCGATGCAGGGCTAAGGATCGGACGAAAGATCGCAAAGCTGCGATATTTCACCCGATCCGTGTTTCAAGTTTTGTCCTCCTTGCGTTTATCCGGTGTTTTCGGTCGCTCGCATTCCTCCGCTCCGATTGGTCCGTTTGTTGACAGCCCACGCCAGCGGCCGGGGGGGTGTGTCCCCGCCTGCTGGAGCTGGCATGGAAAACACCAGCTGCTCAAAACAATCTCGGGCGAGGGTGTTGTGTGGGTGTGTGTGTGTGTGTGTGTGCACATGTGTGTGCATATGTGTGTGTCTGTGGGGGGGGTTCCATCTATGCTCAATCCACAGGAACTGGCAGTGCGTCCAAATAGGGGGGAATCTTCTCTCTCTATCTCTCTCCCTCCCTCCCTCTATCTATCTATCTCTCTCGCCCTCAGCTGTCTGGCCCCGAGGGGAGGGGGGGGGGGGGGCTGACAACTACTTCCTGTGTCCTCTCTCTCTCTCTCTCTCTCTCTCTCTCTCTCTCTCTCTCTCGCTCTCTCGCTCTCTCACTTGGCAGGGCTCTCTCCCCGGTCGTTTTATCGTGATGTAATGGGAACAGTGTCATGCTTTGTGTTGGGGGCAAGGCCCTCCTCGCCCCCCCTGGACAACTGCACCCTCTGTGTGCGCGGCCGCGATCGCGGTGCGGGCCGGATTCGACGGTGCCAAGTACGCTTCCTACGATGCGACGGACGCGTCGTGGCTGCCAAGTGAATTCCGATAACAGTCAGAAAAACAGTGAATTTCGAAAACAGTCCAAAAACAGTGAATTCCAGAAACAGTCGTACCTGTTCGCCGTAGCTGCATACGCCGACACGCGATAGATAACCCTGCTTGGGCGTTCCTAAACAAATTTCCCAGCTAATCCGAATAATGTCATCTTATTTTATTTAATCGCATAATCGTATAATCATATAAGTGGCGTAGTGTCAAATGGATAATAGTACAATTAATCACGGTATCTTATCCAATCCGATATAATCCAAATACAAAATCATGCTGTCTAATCCTATTTAATATACTATAGTCCGATCTAATTAAGTCGGAGCTGATGGTGTTGGTGACGTCATGTACAAAAACACACACACACACATACATACCAGACGAACCCGAAGCGAAAATGCTCACAGACGTCGGGATGTTTCGCTGTTTGTTTGAGGCGACGTTGGCTGGTTGTCGGTTCGAGTCCCTCCGTGGTGCCAGTGCAGGAGTACAAGGAGGGGCGAAGCGGCATCTCAGACGGAGGAAGTGAGAGGGGGAGTTCTCTGTCTTCTCGGATCCCTGCGTTGTCTCCCTGTGTCCTTGGGGGGGAAAGTGCATCCCAGCTGCTGGAGCAGAGGAGGAGGTGGAGGAAGAGAAGGAGGAGGAGGAAGAGGAGGAGGAGGGAGGGAGGAGGAGGAGGAGGAGGAGGAGAGGAGGAGGTGGAGGGTGTGTAGCTAGCAGCAGCCAGGGTGCTAGATAGTGGCTCAGTTGTAACTCGGCGGTGCCAAACACAGATGTGAGCGAGATGTGTGACGATTGTACAAACAATGGTACGCACACACACACACACACACACACACACACACACACACACACACACACACACACACACCACACATACACACTGCTTCCTCCACTTTTGTTGACCTTGACTTTTCGTTCAAACTTGTTGAATGCAAAACCTGATGAAATTATAAACTTTCGACAGAGGTTGTACAATAATAAACTTTATTGTGTTTTGATTACATGATCAATTCTAACGTTCACTTGTTCTCTCTTCCCCCTCCCTCCATTTTCTCTCTCTCTCTCTCTCTCTCTCTCTCTCTCTCTCTCTCTCTCTCTCTCTCTCTCTCTCTCTCTCTCTCTCTCTCTCTCTCCTGTAGCCACAGCAAGTCGTCCAGAAAAAACCTGCTCAGGTATGTGATTCTACATAAAAAATAAATAATAATATTGAATACTCAAAATACTTCTATCTATGTATTCACCGTGAAACGCAGTGAAAGCACACATTGATTTTCGTTCCCTTCAATAATAATAATAATAACAATTTTGATGTGAATGACATCGTGGGCATGGCGCACGGTACACGCCTCAACTGGGCACGACGAGCTCCACTCACGCTTTTCGGTTTTCCATTTGGGATAAAGGTTGTGTAGCAATGTTCGTTGCCACAATGCCACATTAATTGCCTTAGTTCGGGGCTCCACCAAGGACACAGGCAGTAGTGGTGTTGAAAGGCCAGTTTATTGTAAAATGTATGTATGTGTAAAATGGCCGACAGAGCAGACGGTACATGTGCTAGCATGCTAGCGCTCCCCTGAGTGTGTGTGCTGGTGGCCGACTTAACCTGCAGTGCACTGATTAGCCAATGTACCAAAAAATTGCAATATTACAATATCGCACGTCTACGGACAGCTCGGCTCATCCTCTCACCGTCGGCGTGCGTTTGCTGTCACATTGAACAAGCGTCACAAAATGTTTCACAGACTTAACCGACTGTTCGGAATGTTTCAAGCGGCGTCCAGCTACGTTGAGGGGGTACTAGGTCTCCTGCTAGGGGGTAGCAGGTCACGTAGGTCTTCTGACCAGGGTGGTCCCTCGCCCTCGGCTCAAAACAAGAGGCGATCGAGCCTTTGAAATTGTGGCACCTTCACTGTGGAACGCCCGTCCGCTGGACCTGTGGTCTCAGTTAACACGTTTAAAAAGCAGCTCAAGACTCGGTTCAGACTAGCCTTTGTCTAGCCTCTTGTGTCTGTGTTTCTGTGTTTTTATGTTTTATTGTTTCTTACTCTGTGATGGTCTTATTTTAACTATTTTACTCCTGTGCAGCACTGACTTTGTCCGTGAAAGGTGTGATATAAATAAACTTTAATGACTTACTTTACATACTTAGTAAAGCAAGTTGAGTCATGTCGAGCCGTGTTGAGTTGAGCCGGTGGAAAATCGCCCGAAAAGTGTCCGCATAGGTAATCATTCGGACTAATCAACAAGGATTAATCAATAATGAGTGAGTGAATATCACGTGGCTATCGTTCATTGGGATTAAGGTGGGAGTACAGAGGACTTTTCCCTCCTTTGTTCCATCACATGGATTCAGTCACACATTTTCAATATTAACAACGTAGGACAATGATAAGATAAGATAAAACTTTATTAATCCCGAAGGAAATTCTTGTGCCAGAGGTTGCATAGCCATAGAATAATAAACAACAGAGAAATAAACAATAGAATAATGCAAACAAAATGAAACGTTTACAGTGAATAAGCCTAAGAAAAATAGAAAAACATAGAAAAACGACTCGGTAAAACCGGCCTTTTGCACACAAAAGACACCCGAGGAGTCTCCAATATTGATCGAAGAAACAAATAGAAAAACCAGCAGGCTTTGCAAAAACAGTCACTTCCAGTCTCACACAAGGCGCTGGAGAAAACGTTTTTGGGCATGCCTCATCGGTGAGGAATTCCCGCCCATAACCACCCGCCGAAGTAATGAGGACGGGGGGAGCGACGCGATGTAGATGCTGGAGAGTTGAAATGTATTTCTTTTGTTTTGGACTTTTATTTTATTTTTGCCGGTGGGTGAGAGTGCACTTAAATCAAAGTAGGAAGTGAAAGAGACACAGGACTGGACGTGTACAAAGCTTTCCTCTTTTATCCTCACACACACACACGCACACACACATTCACTCACGCACACACTAGCAACTCCATCCAACTCCCTCCCCCCCCCCCCCCCCAGCGTGCTCTGTTTGCTGGTGCGGACCACTTTGGCTGTGAATGCATAAACCCAACCCTTGATTTGTTGCTGGGTGGGAACGGAGCTGGTCCCCCCCCCATAAAAGTGTCACCCAGTGAGCAAGCCTCTCACACACACACACACATGAACACACACCACACACACACACACACACACACACACATAAACACACACACACGCACACATGAACACACACACGCACACATGAACACACACCTCTTACCCTCTCTTAAGCCACCACTAACCTGCTACACAATCAAGCCCACAATGGGTTAGGGTGGGGTAGGATGGCGGTTGTGTGTGTGTGTGTGTGTGTGTGTGTATGAGCGTGCGCATGGAGGTTGTGGTGTGTGCCAGTGTGTGCCAGTGTGTGTGTGTGTGTGTGTGTGTGTGTGTGTGTGTGTGTGTGTGTGGTGTGTGTGTGTGTGTGTGTGTGTGTGTGTGTGTGTGTGTGTGTAGTGTGTGTGTGTGTGTCCACTACAGACAGTGTTACCGACAAGGTAACCAAGGTACACACCACCAAACACCTTCAGAGTAAAAGTGCATGAGGAGGTGCAGAGTTTGTGTTTGAGTTTTGGAAGGATTTCAAATTAAATGCTGAACCAAAAGAATCAGAATCAGAATGAGCTTTATTGCCTTAATTTTTGCAAACAAGGAATGTACTTTTGTGCATTTGGTGTGAACATTAAACAGAGTAAAAACATAGAAAATAAAAAAAAATGCATGTATGTGTGTAGATTTATTCAGGTGGGTATGTGTGTGTGTGCCTGTGTGTGCGTGTGCATGTGTGTAATGTATGTGTGTATATCTATTAGGGTGGGTGTGAGTGTGTGTGTGTGCGTGTGTGTGTGTGTGTCTATAAATGTGTATATACAGTATACTGTATATCAAAATAGGAAGTCCAGTGATGATCGCTAAAAAAGTGACAAAGTGTGTAGAAAGTGTACAAAACTTTTGTCCTCACACCCCCAACCTGCACCACACACACACGCAGACAGACAGACAGATAGACAGACAGACACACAGACAGACACACAGACAGACAGATACAGTCACTCTAGCGACACTGCCCCCCCCCCCCCCCCAGCGTGCTCTGTTCGCTGGTGCGGACCACTTTGGGTGTGAATGCATAAACCAACCCCTTGATTTGTTGCTGGGTGGGAACGGAGCTGGTCCCCCCACCCCCATAAAAGTGTCACCCAGTGAGCAAGCCTCTCACACACACATGCACACACACATGCACACACACACATGCACACACACACACACACACACACACACACACTAAGCCACCACCAACCTGGTACAAAACCCAAACACACAATGGGTTAGGGTGTGTGTGTGTGTGTGTGTGTGTGTGTGTGTGTGTGTGTGTGTGTGTGTGTGTGTGTGTGAGGGGCGATTGTGTTGGCTGGGTGTGTTTGGAGGTTGTGCTGTGTATAGCAGTGTGTTTATGTGGCTGGGAATGTGTGTGCGTTTGTGTGTGTATATACATTATATATATATATATATATAAATATATATATACATACGGGTGTGTGGATAAAGATATGGGTGCATCAGTGTGTGTATATATGTGTGTGTGTGTGCGTGTGAGCATGTGTGTGCGTGTGTGTATGTGTGCGCATGTGTGTATGTGTGTGAGCATGTGTGTGTGTGTGTGTGTGTATGTGTGAGCATGTGTGTGTGTGTGTGTGTGTGTGTACGTCTGTGAGCGTGAGCGTGTGTGTGTGGTGGCGGCAGGGAGGTTGTTCTGGATCATCCTCCGGCTCTTCACCGCTGAAGTGTCAGCCGCTCCAGTGAACGGCCAACCCAGTCGCGCCTAATCGGCAGATTCTCACCGACAATGACACCCCTCCCCCTCCTCCCCCTCTGTAGTGCTGTCCTCCTGTGTGGGAAAGCTGCTCCGAGTTTTTATAAAATGCTGTCGTTTCAGTGGCACGGTTAGGGTTAGGCGTCTTGCTCAGGGGCACCTCGACACTCGGCTAGGGGGAGCGAACCTGCAACCTTCCACGCCACCTCCTGAGCCACGATAGTAAATGGATTGCATTTATATCGCTCCTTTATCCAAAGCACTTTACAGTATTGCCTCACATTCTCCCATTCATACACCGACGGTGGTGTCAACCATGCAAGGTAACAACCAACACGTCAGGAGCAGTTAGGGTTAGGTGGTGTCTTGCTCAGGGACACCTCCACACTTATCTCGTAGGGGGAGGCCAGGGATCGAACCAGCAACCTTCCGGTTACCAGACAACCGCGCTTACCTCCTGAGCTACTGCCACCCCTACCGCATCCGACTCCGAAGTTATATATGCAAATCATACTTCGTTAATTATCGTGCAGAATATTTTTGTATTTACACGTTTTGCCCACTTTGTTGCCCGTGGAGATGAGAGAGAAGACGTGAATTACGATTAAAGAACGTAGGCGGGAATCGGGAACTTGATTGCCGTCATGCTAGCTGACTGAGCCACCAAGACGATCTTTCACATGGTGATTGTCGGTTTAACGGTTTCAGAAGGACGTTCACCAACTATTAATACTATTTAATATTTAGTCATTTATATCTTTATATCCAACATGACTTGAAGAGAGTGAATAGAGACACTTGTCACGAGTCATTTTAGGAACAGGAAAGGTGTCACCACCTTGGACGGCTATCGTTTTTAATTTACGGAAACGGGCGATGGTGCCTGTTTTCACATTAAAAAGCAAAAATAAATGATAAATGGTATTCCAGGACCAAAATGAGGATGTGGGTTAATGACGACTTTAATAATGGGCTGTGTTTTGTGTTTTTCCCTTGTTTGTTGTCGTTTGTCGTTGTCCAGGAACAGGAAGAGGAGGAGTCTGAGGAGTCGCCAGACGACGAGGCGTGAGCGAGCGCGGCCTCAACCCTCTACCTCATTCAGCTGTCAAAAGACTGCCCTCACCACTTATCCTTCGACCTTTGACCTTTCCACTTGTATTTTTTTTTTAATCTCACTCGGTTTTCCGTTTTTACCCTTCAATTCTATTTTTTATTTTCTCCACCCCCGTCCTATTTTATTTTAATTTGGGTTTGGTATGTAGTCGCTTTCATTTCAGGATTTTTGGGAGACCTCAAACATGTTAATCCCTCCCCCCTCTTCTCAATCTCTGGGCCCCCCTCCTCCCCTCCATTTTGTTTTTTGTTTTGTTTGTTGAGACGACTGCTGTAAGCACCAAGGTGCGTAGATAAGACACACAACAGTGCCAATGCAGTAAACTCCTCCATCATACACACGCACACACACACACACACACACACACACACACACACACACACACACACACACACACACACACACACACACACACACACACACACACACACACACACACACACACATACCCATAACCTCGTCCAGTGCTCACACGTTCACCTCTCGCTCCCGTAAACCACCAAATAACCTACATTTTCACCGTTATGTCAGAAAAGACAGTGAGATACAAACACGTTTTAACCCGGTCGTCGTATTGACCGAATACGTCGAATACCTTTTCGGATCACTTTTAACTAATTTAAACTAATTTAAAGGTCCTGTATGTAAGAATAATGAATCCATTCAGGGACTACATGTAGGATTTTACAGCACAAATCTCTTTAAATCACCAGTTTGTGAGCAGGTTGTGGTTGAAGTTAAAACATGAGAGCTTCCCCGACTCTCTCTGTTGGTAGAACAGCTTTTGGGTGATTTCTCTTATATTTGAGTCGGGTCGGATTTTGCGGGAAAAAGGAACGAAGTGACATGTAAGCGTGGATAATTATAAAATATATATATTCATAGCTTTTTAAAATGTGTACAAGGTTGAATTATGATTAGAACTAACATTAGTTTCTGATTGTTATTGTCTCAACCCACGGAGCTCAGAATGCACTTCTGATTCTTACATAATAGTACCTTTAAACCCCCAGATACCCCAGCTAGGTTAAATCCCAAAAAAAATGTCACCCCAGGAATTTCTATCCAGTTTCCTTCTCCTTTTTGGCACCTTGTTTTTAAAAAAAAAATAATGGCACAGCAGCAGCACCTCAACAGGGATTGTTTGTGGAGTCATCTACTGGCCATTTGGGCGTCGTATTCAAACGTCCGCGCCTTTTTTCTCCACGGTAGCCCGGTGACTGAGGTGAGTGAGGTTCCCCTCGCCACCCACCACATTGAGGACTCCTAAATTGTCCAAAAAGGTGTGAATGATGTGATGTGTGAGTTGTATGCGGAAAGTGATAGTTGAAGCTTTAATACCGACATGCTAAAAGACTTGCGTTTTTTGTGAATTTTGGGTTTTGTGTCCGGAGTACGGCATCGGTCTCGTTAACGTTCAGCGGAGAGAGGGGTTGGGGGGGAATACAAACAAACAAAACAAACTTCTCGTCAACTTGAAGTGAAAAACATCCCGGGACACATTTTCCTGTTTTTCCCCGTTCACGGCATAGCTTTAAAATGTTTGAGTTTTACTTTAATCGTTTACATTTGTTTTCATCACACTGATTACCGACATCGCATCGACACACACAACCACCTCGTCGCGATCGCAGGAAAAAATACAAACAAACACACACACAACTGACACGCAAACTCGACGACACACACACACACACACACACACACACACACACACACACACACACACCACACACACAACTGTATGACATCAGGAGTTACCTCACACACACACACACACACACACACATACACACACAACTGTATGACATCAGGAGTTACCTCACACACACACACACACACACACACACACACACACACACACACACACACCCGGCGGTGAGGCAGTGAGACTGCACTGTACTTCCAGGGAAGACCGCCATGTCGCGGGGGGGTCTCTGCCTCAAGAGGGCGCCCCTGCGACGATATGACGACTGTGGGTCTCTTTGTTTTTATTTGTTGTTGTTTATCTTTGACGATATGCATCATCATTATTATTATTATTATTATTATTATTATTATTATTATTATTATTATTATCATCATCTTCTCATCATATCATATCTCTGTCTTCTCATCAGATCTGCAAACTACCTCTGACTCAGCACAGCCAGACACCAGCTCATACACACATCCCCTGCTCAGACACACACACACACACACACACACACTCAGTAAGTTGGTGATGTCTCACTGCATTTAGACGTCACAGATTGTACAGGAATAAAACCTCATGTCCGTTGTCAGCGGTAACTATCTCCCTGAAAAAACTTTTTTATTGGGCATATGAACACCTCAAAGCAGCTAAGGGATTATGTTATGTTAATGTTCGTTTCTCCTCGTTCATTCTAATATATGGGTCTGTTTTCTAACACTTGTGACGGAACACGTTATATTTTCATGGTATTCTAACCGGGGTTCTTCTGTCAGACAAACTGTTAACTTGAATATATGTTTTGTATCCATTTTATCTCTCAACGGTTCAAACCAGGTATAAGTGCTTGTTTTTTTTCTTATTAGAAAAAAAAAGGCACCACATGATAATCTTGCAAAATGTTTCGTTTTTTACTTCTAAAAAAAAAACCAAACGTAAATATATCGCTGTTTATTCCGAACTATGTACCTCAAAACAGATTGATCAAAAGAATGGACTAATAATAATCAATTGACAAATGCCTACCTCCAGTTGAAAAGGTTTTCACAAAACATGATTTATGATTTGTTTTCTCTGTATTAGGACTGCAAAAGGATCTGTATTGTCACGCAAACTCAGTACACTTGTGAAGAACCCACCCGCGACATGTGTTCTTAAAACTTTCAGGTTTATGAACTAGATATGTATTTTTTTTGTATATTGTATTCTTGAATATGTATGGGTTTTTTGTTTGTTTTTAATTAGTAGATATTTGATATACTTGATTAGCTGTTTTTTTGTGTACTTGACACAAATGTGATTTTTATTTTTTATTTTTTTTTCGTGTTGTATGGTTAAACCAGATGTACATGGAAATGCTTTTTACATAGTGATGGATTATACCAATTTTACTTTTACCTGTCTATGACCATGTAAAACCGTTGTACGTTTACATGGTGTTTCTAAACCAGGCCAGAGGTAGTGCCTTCATAGAGAGAGCTAGATTTAAACTGCCAAACCTTCGCCTTGCAAGTCACGCTGGAGTTACGAAAGGCGCGATTACCAGCATATCTTCATCATCGAACGGAAAATCGATTTTTCATTAATCATCAAGACTTGATAGCTTGTTTTTGACAAAGAAAAACACCGAAAGAACTATTTATGCCTTGATTACAGCCCTAATACACAGAACATCGGCGGCTGAAATCGAATTATACTTACGTCTAAATGACTGCAAACCTGCTTACGCTGGCAAAAACATTTTTTTTACAGTAGTTTTTCAGAGTCAAACTCGGAAACCGATGGACGCCAACGGCAGCGCTCGTCGATGCTAGTTGCTAGCGGCAGCGTAGCGCTAGGCGGTGGCTCCGTTGACTCCATGTCCTCGAGTGTGAAGACAAATGGAACCACGGCTACTTTTCAATGTTACCTCGCTGACGGTCAGACTGTGTGTGGAAGCCACTGTTCATGAGCCTCGAGTTGCGGGAGTCTCGACAAACGCTCATCTCTTGTTTTTATCCCTTCACAATATCAAGTTCTAGTACAATCGAATACACGTTACTACCTCTGAAAGGGCCTACTGTTACCTCATATTCAACGTAAAAAAAAAAAGAAAAGATATACTGCTTAACGGTTCACGTGGCCGAGAGGCACAGGGGGAACATATTCAACGCATATTGAACCGCCGATTTTTTCCGGGGTTTATTTTTGTGGGGGAATATATTTTTATATACGCGACTCTGTCTGTGCTTCTCGGTCACAGTTCTACATGACTGGACATTTGTACTTCTTCTGACCTCATGCGATGTTACGTAGTTCGGTTAGCGGCGGCGGCGGCGGGACGCCAGGCGCGAGCCAGCTAGCTCGACTCTCTCCTCGCTCCTCGCAAAAAATCATTTCAAAAACGTCTTCTCCAGTATCTAACTCTTTTATCGCTTTTTTTTCACCTATCCACATTGTAGCACTGTCTTAAATTACACTACAAAACTGCTTGCTTTGTTGTTGTTGTTTTGTTTTTCTCTTTGTAATTCTCTTCATAGATATTCACTGCCTTATTCAGCACAATAAAACAAAAAAAAGTATGGCATTCGTGACCATGTGTTCTGTGAGTTTTTGACTATTTTTCCACCGTCGTCTTGTTGACTGGAAGAGAAAACGGATTACTAATAATAATAATAATAATAATGTAACATGACACAATGACACAGTCACAGGTTGTATGATCGCTAATTGGCATCAGAAAAATGTGTTATTGGCTTAGATGAGGTTTTTATAGATTCAATATGGATTGAATCTATAAAAATAAGTTTCTATGTGGAGTATAGATGGCTAGTTAAAAGTGGCTAGTTAAGTTCAGTAGTTAAGTGAGCTTAATGGCGATTTAAGTCAATGGCTACTTAAGTGCATCTCGTGTGCAGAACTAAAGCGTGATCGTGTTCAAGATGTGGTTGAAAAACCAACAAGAAAACAACATGGCTGCCGTCCATATGCCCCTCCCTCCCTCACTTTCTCGCTCCATCTAACACTCTCTCCCTCTCTTCCATTTCTGTCTCTCCCTCTTTTGTGTGTGTGTGTGTGTGTGTGTGTTTTTCCCGCCTTCTGCAGCGCTCCCTCGGGAGGACGTGACCACCTTGGAGCCTCATGACCTTTGACCCCAGTCGGGGGTTGGGGGG
>PIJE02000229.1:292334-329622 GCA_002895965.2 Coryphaenoides rupestris | reverse complement strand
GCTCCGCCCCTCCCATCCACCCCTCCCATCCACCCCTCTCTCTCTCTCTCTCTCTCTCAATCACAACAGAGCCCCCACACCCTCTCTCATCCTGTCTGTGTACTGTGCTCTCTCTCTCTCTCTCTCTCTCTCTCTCTCTCTCTCTCTCTTCTCTCTCTCTCTCTCTCTCAATTCAATTCAATTTCAATTTAAAGAGCTTTATTGGCATGGGAAATGTACATTTACATTGCCAAAGCGAGTGGTAAATAAAAAGTATATTTATAAAGAACTAAATATATACAGTCAAAGTAAAAAAAAATATAAAAAATACTAAAATATAAAAATACATAAATAAGATACAATAAAAAGGAAAAAAGAAAAAAATGGAAAAGAAAGAGAAGAAATTAAATATAAATGTTTTTACAAATAAAAATGAAATAAAAAGATATATATATAAAATATATATATATATATAATAATACAAAAATACAAGTTAAAATAATGATGATAATAATAAAGTGGCATTGACAGGTGATTGACAGTCTTTATGGAGGTTGGATGTCCTTTTCCTGTCGCAACATCTCACAAATCTGTCTTTCTACCATGCTCTCTGCTATGCTCTCTCTCTCTCTCTCTCTACTATGCTCTCTCTCTCTGTCTTTCTACCATGCTCTCTGCTATGCTCTCTCTCTCTCTCTCTACTATGCTCTCGCTCTACTATGCTCTCTCTCTCTGTCTTTCTACCATGCTCTCTGCTATGCTCTCTCTCTCTCCCTCTCTCTCTACTATGCTCTCGCTCTACTATGCTCTCTCTCTCTGTCTTTCTACCATGCTCTCTGCTATGCTCTCTCTCTCTCTCTCTCTACTATGCTCTCGCTCTACTATGCTCTCTCTCTCTGGGTCTCTCTACCATTCTCTCTCTCTCTCTGTCTCTCTCTCTCTCCCTATCTATTATGCTCTCTCACCCTGCTATGCTCTCTCGCTCCCTGCGATGCTTTCTCGCCCCGTGCTTTGGAGCGCTGTGCTAATTCCTCCCGATTGACCCGTGATGAGGAGACAGAGCTGTGTGGAGAGAAGGGAGAGAGACATGGAAAAAGAGAGAGAGAGAGAGTCTGTATGTGTGTGTGTGTGTGTGTGTGTGTGTGTGTGTGTGTGTGTGTGTGTTTTAAATACACGCCGTTTGAGCACACACACCACATCGAGTGTAAAGACATGAGGGCCAAGGCTCCTACTTTTTAATACAACTTAATTACTTTTTAATTTACCCTTAATAAGAATAACCTTAATAACCAAGAAGCATCAATTGATATCTGATATATAAGACTTCACAGTCTGTCATGACTATCTTCTCTATCTGATAGATGTACGGTTGAAGTAGTGCATTAGTATTTTGTTAGCTCCGGTCTTTGCTTAGTTGGTTGTCTTGATTGCCAGCCAATCATAGTTCAGAGGCTCAGATGAGGAAATGTTTTGTTACGTTTCTTTCTTTTTGTGCCTTTGAAAGCTTCACTTGGAAGTCTTATTTATCTTCAGTTAATCGTAACACAATACATTTAAATATTTAGTTTATTTAAATGTAAATACTGCCAATGTTAAGCTATTTGATAGTTTCCTGCTGTAAGTAAGCCAATACCATTTCAATTAATGTTTTAAGCTGGTGAACTTAATGTGCATTATTCATAGGACGGTTGCAGTTTGTGTACAGCTATTTACATATCATCTGGATGATTCTGTGTCGATATTGTTTAGATGGCATCCAGTAATTTCTGTTATTTCTATATCATTTCAGTTCCTTGACGAGAATGATGAGAATGGGACGTGTTCGCTATCTGTCATTTTGTGTACAGACACACACATTGAGGACAGAATACAGTCATATGGGGGGGGGGGTCCTGATGAACATGAATGTACAGATGGTCAATGCTATGCCAGGGGCCCATGGACAGAGAGACAGACAGAGAGACCAGAGACAGAGAGATACCAGAGACAGAGAGAGAGACCAGAGACAGAGAGACACCAGAGAGAGAGAGCGACAACAGGGAAGAGAGAGACAGACAGACAGAGAGAGAGACAGAGACAGACAGACAGACAGAGAGAGAGAGAGCGAGAGAGACTATAGGGATAGAGAGAGAGACAGAGATAAACAGAGACAGACAGAGAGGGAAACGGGGAGAGAGAGACAGACAGAGACGGTCCCCCCACTCTTGAGTGTAAGGACGCAGGGGAAGTCCCACACAAGACACTTAAGTCCTCTTCTTTTCATCTCAGGTCCGCCCATGAGTGGCGGAGGAGGTGGTGGTCGACGGCGTGATAAGAAGGATGTGTATACAAACACACACACACACACACACACACACAGTGGCGCATTAAACCATAACAGCCCCCAACGCTCAGAGATAATCATGCAGGTGCTCCGCAGATAGCATCTACGACGTCGGAGTTGTTGTGTTCAGAGAGCGGATGCCCTCAGCTTACCACATCGCTTTGTGTGTGCGTGTGTGTGTGTGTGTGTGTGTGTGTGTGGGTGTGTCTCTCTCTATCTCTCTCTCTATTTGTCTTCAGTCGTTTTTCCTTTTCATTTTCTTATCTGTACTCATGTGTCCACTTTGCATCAACATTCATTATTTTAACGTCTTAAACACTCACACACAAATTACTTTTCTATCAATAACTTTTATTTTTCTATCAATCTGTCAATTTCTCTTTCTAGGACTATCCCTCTCTCCAGTGTCTTGTCTTTCTCTCTCGTTTTATCAATATCTCTTTTTTTCAAGAACCCCCCTCTCTCTCCCCTCTACTATACATACTACTCTCTCTCTCTCTCTCTCTCTCTCTCTCTCTCTCTCTTGCAGAACTAAAGCGTGATCGTGTTCAAGATGTGGTTGAAAAACCAACAAGAAAACAACATGGCTGCCGTCCATATGCCCCTCCCTCCCTCACTTTCTCGCTCCATCTAACACTCTCTCCCTCTCTTCCATTTCTGTCTCTCCCTCTTTTGTGTGTGTGTGTGTGTGTGTGTGTTTTTCCCGCCTTCTGCAGCGCTCCCTCGGGAGGACGTGACCACCTTGGAGCCTCATGACCTTTGACCCCAGTCGGGGGTTGGGGGGGGGGGGGTCGGGGGCGTGGAGAGTGTACTGGCTCTCACATCAAAGGCACTCAGTCCGCCCCCTCCCCCTCCCCCTCCAACAGCCCCCGCCCCTCCCATCCACCCCTCCCATCCACCCCTCTCTCTCTCTGACAAGTCCTTTCAATCAACCAACAGAGCCCCCTCTCTCTCTCTCTCTCTCCTCTCTTTCTGTCTCTCTCTCTCTCTCTCTCTCTCTCTCTCTCTCTCCTCTCTCTCTCTCTCAATTCAATTCAATTTCAATTTAAAGAGCTTTATTGGCATGGGAAATGTACATTTACATTGCCAAAGCGAGTGGTAAATAAAAAGTATATTTATAAAGAACTAAATATATACAGTCAAAGTAAAAAAAAATATAAAAAATACTAAAATATAAAAATACATAAATAAGATACAATAAAAAGGAAAAAAGAAAAAAATGGAAAAGAAAGAGAAGAAATTAAATATAAATGTTTTTACAAAAAATGAAATAAAAAGATATATATATAAAATATATATATATATATAATAATAACACAACACACACTCAGTAAGTTGGTGATGTCTCACTGCATTTAGACGTCACAGATTGTACAGGAATAAAACCTCATGTCCGTTGTCAGCGGTAACTATCTCCCTGAAAAAACTTTTTTATTGGGCATATGAACACCTCAAAGCAGCTAAGGGATTATGTTATGTTAATGTTCGTTTCTCCTCGTTCATTCTAATATATGGGTCTGTTTTCTAACACTTGTGACGGAACACGTTATATTTTCATGGTATTCTAACCGGGGTTCTTCTGTCAGACAAACTGTTAACTTGAATATATGTTTTGTATCCATTTTATCTCTCAACGGTTCAAACCAGGTATAAGTGCTTGTTTTTTTTCTTATTAGAAAAAAAAAGGCACCACATGATAATCTTGCAAAATGTTTCGTTTTTTACTTCTAAAAAAAAAACCAAACGTAAATATATCGCTGTTTATTCCGAACTATGTACCTCAAAACAGATTGATCAAAAGAATGGACTAATAATAATCAATTGACAAATGCCTACCTCCAGTTGAAAAGGTTTTCACAAAACATGATTTATGATTTGTTTTCTCTGTATTAGGACTGCAAAAGGATCTGTATTGTCACGCAAACTCAGTACACTTGTGAAGAACCCACCCGCGACATGTGTTCTTAAAACTTTCAGGTTTATGAACTAGATATGTATTTTTTTTGTATATTGTATTCTTGAATATGTATGGGTTTTTTGTTTGTTTTTAATTAGTAGATATTTGATATACTTGATTAGCTGTTTTTTTGTGTACTTGACACAAATGTGATTTTATTTTTTATTTTTTTTCGTGTTGTATGGTTAAACCAGATGTACATGGAAATGCTTTTTACATAGTGATGGATTATACCAATTTTACTTTTACCTGTCTATGACCATGTAAAACCGTTGTACGTTTACATGGTGTTTCTAAACCAGGCCAGAGGTAGTGCCTTCATAGAGAGAGCTAGATTTAAACTGCCAACCTTCGCCTTGCAAGTCACGCTGGAGTACGAAAGGCGCGATTACCAGCATATCTTCATCATCGAACGGAAAATCGATTTTTCATTTAATCATCAAGACTTGATAGCTTGTTTTTGACAAAGAAAAACACCGAAAGAACTATTTATGCCTTGATTACAGCCCTAATACACAGAACATCGGTGGCTGAAATCGAATTATACTTACGTCTAAATGACTGCAAACCTGCTTACGCTGGCAAAAACATTTTTTTACAGTAGTTTTTTCAGAGTCAAACTCGGAAACCGATGGACGCCAACGGCAGCGCTCGTCGATGCTAGTTGCTAGCGGCAGCGGTAGCGCTAGGCGGTGGCTCCGTTGACTCCATGTCCTCGAGTGTGAAGACAAATGGAACCACGGCTACTTTTCAATGTTACCTCGCTGACGGTCAGACTGTGTGTGGAAGCCACTGTTCATGAGCCTCGAGTTGCGGGAGTCTCGACAAACGCTCATCTCTTGTTTTTATCCCTTCACAATATCAAGTTCTAGTACAATCGAATACACGTTACTACCTCTGAAAGGGCCTACTGTTACCTCATATTCAACGTAAAAAAAAAAAGAAAAGATATACTGCTTAACGGTTCACGTGGCCGAGAGGCACAGGGGGAACATATTCAACGCATATTGAACCGCCGATTTTTTCCGGGGTTTATTTTTGTGGGGGAATATATTTTTATATACGCGACTCTGTCTGTGCTTCTCGGTCACAGTTCTACATGACTGGACATTTGTACTTCTTCTGACCTCATGCGATGTTACGTAGTTCGGTTAGCGGCGGCGGCGGCGGGACGCCAGGCGCGAGCCAGCTAGCTCGACTCTCTCCTCGCTCCTCGCAAAAAATCATTTCAAAAACGTCTTCTCCAGTATCTAACTCTTTTATCGCTTTTTTTTCACCTATCCACATTGTAGCACTGTCTTAAATTACACTACAAAACTGCTTGCTTTGTTGTTGTTGTTTTGTTTTTCTCTTTGTAATTCTCTTCATAGATATTCACTGCCTTATTCAGCACAATAAAACAAAAAAAAGTATGGCATTCGTGACCATGTGTTCTGTGAGTTTTTGACTATTTTTCCACCGTCGTCTTGTTGACTGGAAGAGAAAACGGATTACTAATAATAATAATAATAATAATGTAACATGACACAATGACACAGTCACAGGTTGTATGATCGCTAATTGGCATCAGAAAAATGTGTTATTGGCTTAGATGAGGTTTTTATAGATTCAATATGGATTGAATCTATAAAAATAAGTTTCTATGTGGAGTATAGATGGCTAGTTAAAAGTGGCTAGTTAAGTTCAGTAGTTAAGTGAGCTTAATGGCGATTTAAGTCAATGGCTACTTAAGTGCATCTCGTGTGCAGAACTAAAGCGTGATCGTGTTCAAGATGTGGTTGAAAAACCAACAAGAAAACAACATGGCTGCCGTCCATATGCCCCTCCCTCCCTCACTTTCTCGCTCCATCTAACACTCTCTCCCTCTCTTCCATTTCTGTCTCTCCCTCTTTTGTGTGTGTGTGTGTGTGTGTGTGTTTTTCCCGCCTTCTGCAGCGCTCCCTCGGGAGGACGTGACCACCTTGGAGCCTCATGACCTTTGACCCCAGTCGGGGGTTGGGGGGGGGGGGGTCGGGGGCGTGGAGAGTGTACTGGCTCTCACATCAAAGGCACTCAGTCCGCCCCCTCCCCCTCCCCCTCCAACAGCCCCCGCCCCTCCCATCCACCCCTCCCATCCACCCCTCTCTCTCTCTGACAAGTCCTTTCAATCAACCAACAGAGCCCCCACACCCTCTCTCATCCTGTCTGTGTACTGTGCTCTCTCTCTCTCTCTCTCTCTCTCTCTCTCTCTCTCTCTCTCTCTCAATTCAATTCAATTAAAAAAAAAAATTCAATTTAAAGAGCTTTATTGGCATGGGAAATGTACATTTACATTGCCAAAGCGAGTGGTAAATAAAAAGTATATTTATAAAGAACTAAATATATACAGTCAAAGTAAAAAAAAATATAAAAAATACTAAAATATAAAAATACATAAATAAGATACAATAAAAAGGAAAAAAGAAAAAAATGGAAAAGAAAGAGAAGAAATTAAATATAAATGTTTTTACAAATAAAAATGAAATAAAAAGATGTATATATATAAAATATATATATAGATATAATAATACAAAAATACAAGTTAAAATAATGATGATAATAATAAAGTGGCATTGACAGGTGATTGACAGTCTTTATGGAGGTTGGATGTCCTTTTCCTGTCGCAACATCTCACAAATCTGTCTTTCTACCATGCTCTCTGCTATGCTCTCTCTCTCTCCCTCTCTCTCTACTATGCTCTCGCTCTACTATGCTCTCTCTCTCTGGGTCTTTCTACCATTCTCTCTCTCTCTGCCTCTCTCTCTCTCTCTCTACTATGCTCTCGCTCTACTATGCTCTCTCTCTCTGTCTTTCTACCATGCTCTCTGCTATGCTCTTCTCTCTCTCTCTCTCTACTGATGCTCTCGCACCTACTATGCTCGTCTTCTCTCTGTCCTTTTCTACCATGCTCTCGTGCTATGCTCCTCTCTCTCTCCCTCTCTCTCTACTATGGCTCTCGCTCTACTATGCTCTCTCTCTCTGGGTCTCTCTACCATTCTCTCTCTCGGTGCTCTCGTCTGCTCCTCTCTCTCCCCATCTATTATGCTCTCCTCCACCCTGCTATGGCTCTCTCGCTCCCTGCGATGCTTTCTCGCCGCGCGGTGCGTCTTGGACGCGCTTGTGCTATCTCCTCCCGATCTGACCCGCTCGATGCAGGAGACAGAGCTGTTGTGGACAGAGGAGAGCAGAGGCACATGGAAAAAGAGAGACGTACGCAGAGAGTCTGCTATGTGTGCTGTGTGTGTGTGTGTGCTGTGTGGTGGTGTCGTGTGTGTGTGTGTTTAAATACACGCCGTTTGAGCACACACACCACATCGAGTGTAAAAGACATATGAGGGCCAAGGCTCCTACTTTTTAAGTACAACTTAATTACTTTTTAATTTACCCTTAATAAGAACAACCTTAATAACCAAGAAGCATCAATTGATATCTGATATATAAGACTTTTTTCACAGTCTGTCATGACTATCTTCTCTATCTGATAGATGTACGGTTGAAGTAGTGCATTAGTATTTTGTTAGCTCCGGTCTTTGCTTAGTTGGTTGTCTTGATTGCCAGCCAATCATAGTTCAGAGGCTCAGATGAGGAAATGTTTTGTTACATTTCTTTCTTTTTGTGCCTTTGAAAGCTTCACTTGGAAGTCTTATTTATCTTCAGTTAATCGTAACACAATACATTTAAATATTTAGTTTATTTAAATGTAAATACTGCCAATGTTAAGCTATTTGATTGAATGTTCCTGCTGCAAGTAAGCCAATACCATTTCAATTAATGTTTTAAGCTGGTGAATTTTATGTGCGTTATTCATTGCACGGTTGCAGTTTGTGTGCAGCCATTTACATATCATTTGGATGATTTTGTGTCGATATTGTTTAGATGGCATCCAGTAATTTCTGTTATTTCTATATCATTTCAGTTCCTTGACGAGAATGATGAGAATGGGACGTGTTCGCTATCTGTCATTTTGTGTACAGACACACACATTGAGGACAGAATACAGTCATATGGGGGGGGGGGGGGGGTCCTGATGAACATGAATGTACAGATGGTCAATGCTATGCCAGGGGCCCATGGACAGAGAGACAGACAGAGAGACCAGAGACAGAGAGATACCAGAGACAGAGAGAGAGACCAGAGACAGAGAGACACCAGAGAGAGAGAGCGACGACAGGGATAGAGAGAGAGCGAGACAGACAGAGAGAGAGACCAGAGACAGACAGACAGACACCCGAGAGAGAGAGAGCGAGAGAGACTATAGGGATAGAGAGAGAGACAGAGATAAACAGAGACAGACAGAGAGGGAAACGGGGAGAGAGAGACAGACAGAGACGGTCCCCCCACTCTTGAGTGTAAGGACGCAGGGGAAGTCCCACACAAGACACTTAAGTCCTCTTCTTTTCATCTCAGGTCCGCCCATGAGTGGCGGAGGAGGTGGTGGTCGACGGCGTGATAAGAAGGATGTGTATACAAACACACACACACACACACACACACAGTGGCGCGGCGCATTAAACCATAACAGCCCCCGACGCTCAGAGATAATCATGCAGGTGCTCCGCAGATAGCATCTACGATGTCGGAGTTGTTGTGTTCAGAGAGCGGATGCCCTCAGCTTACCACATCGCTTTGTGTGTGCGTGTGTGTGTGTGTGTGTGTGTGTGTGTGTGTGTGTGTGTGGGTGTGTCTCTCTCTATCTCTCTCTCTATTTGTCTTCAGTCGTTTTTCCTTTTCATTTTCTTATCTGTACTCATGTGTCCACTTTGCATCAACATTCATTATTTTAACGTCTTAAACACTCACACACAAATTACTTTTCTATCAATAACTTTTATTTTTCTATCAATCTGTCAATTTCTCTTTCTAGGACTATCCCTCTCTCCAGTGTCTTGTCTTTCTCTCTCGTTTTATCAATATCTCTTTTTTTCAAGAACCCCCCTCTCTCTCCCCTCTACTATACATACTACTCTCTCTCGCTCTCTCTCTCTCTCTCTCTCTCTCTCTCTCTCTCTCTCTCTCTCTCTCTCTCTCTCTCTCTCTCTCTCTCTCTCTCTCTCTCTCTCTCTCTCTCTCGAGGGTGACAGCCTGTTCCTCACTGAGGTTTCCGAGCTGAAACACAGAACTCTATCATGATGAATGAAAGCTTGTCCCAAGCAAATGTGTGTGTGTGTGTCCCTCCCCCTCTTCCACACAAACACAGACCCACCACCGCCACCGCCGCCAACCCCATTCTAAACACACAGGGGCTGCCCTGTGCCTCCTCACCCCTCACCCCACCCCCCCCCCCCCCCCACGCTCTCTGACACACACTTCCCCAAAGCCCATTTTTTTTAAAGTAAACACTCAACCTAAATATCCTACCTCCCTCCGTCAGGATGCATATCCACATGGAACCCCCCCCCACACACACCACTCCCCCTTCCAGCAGCGGAGTGAGGGAGACAATGACCCCCCCCCCCCTCACACACACACACACACACACACGCACACACACACACACACACACACACACACACACGGTCCTCTCTGACCTCACCTCAACTGGTGACCTTGGTGGTTATTTTTCTTCATTACTCATCGGACTTCATCGGTGTGTATGACGCACGCGTGTGTGTGTGAGCATTTGTGTGTGTGTGTGTGTGTGTGTGTGTGCGGTGCATTCAAGTTTACTTGCCTGCGTGGAACACTGGTTCCTGTGTGTGATAAGATGATAAAATACAATACTAGAATATGAGAATAACAAGTTGGGTGGGTTTACAAAAAATGGATGTCTCCTGCAACAAATGTACTATTTGTAAGTCGCTTTGTATAAAAGCGTCTGCCAAATGCCCTAAATGTAAATGTAAATGTGAATGTAAGAGATGGACGGGTCAATACTTTGAACTGTAGATCCTCTTCAAAGCGTGCTCAGGCCCGTCAGGCGCAAGCTAGCAGTGTTCGCTCGTAGGGTGTGAGTAGAGAGTTGGTGGACGTTGCTGCTGATTGGCTGAGAGACATCTGTGTGTGTGTGTGTGTGTGTGTGTGTGTGTGTGTGTGTGTGTGTGTGTGTGTGTGTGTGTGTGTGTGTGTTACCAGAGGTAACATGGAGTCATGGCAAAAGCACATGCTGCTCATGGACACAAACATAGGGCTGTGCGCGAGTGTGTAGGTGGAAAACACATGCAGAGAGATAAACACACACACACACACATACAGATCAAACTCTCACACACACACACACACACACATCAAGCAGAGGCGAGTCACCTGTCCAGACGGATGTCTCGTCTGTGGGTTTCAAAGTGGGGGCGGGGCCAACACATGTTGTCTGGCCCCTGCTGGGCTCCATCACTCATTACGCCCACTGCAGCGAGAGGATACGACTACTTCCTCCTCCGTTTCCCCTCCTTACTCGACACACTCACACTCCCACTCCCCGACCTCCGCTCCCGGCACACACACACGCACAGGCACACACACAGATGCACCCACAAGCACACACACGCACACGCACACACACACACCACACACACCACACACACAGATGCTTGCACAAGCACGTCCACACACACACGCACACATATGCATTCACACAAACTTGTACACACACACACACACTATACGCACATATGCATGCACACACACATGTACACACACGCACACACACATACACACACACACATATGCACGTATGCAGGCACACACGCAAACACACACACACACACACACAAGGATGCACGCACAAGCACACACACACGTATATGCACGTATACAGGCACACAGCAAACACACACCACACACGGATGCACGCACAAGCACACACACACGTATATGCACTTATGCACGCACACACACACACACACACACACACACACACACACATGTATGGGAGGCCGTTAAGCTAATGCTTCCTGTGTCCTTGGAAAGGTTTGTGGATTTTATGCTCTGTGTGTTTTTTTCCTCGTTGCAAGATGATATTATCCAAAACTTCAGGGAATCCACTGGTAGCGTTTAGGAACATTTTGGATGTGCTCGCTCAGGTGAAAAGTAGCCATGTGGGACCCCCATGCCTGGGGGCGTGTCTTAAGATAGATAAGATAAGATAAGGCAGAACTTTATTAATCCCAAAGGAAATTATTTTGCCAGAGGTTGCTAAAAAACCCCAACAACATAACAATAAAAACAATAGAATAATAAAATTATAAATGTACAGTGAATATGTCAGGAATTCCACCTGAGTGGTGTCTTCTCCTGTTGTGTGTGTGTGTGTGTGTGTGTGTGTGTGTGTGTGTGTGTATATTTCTTTAGATTCTGTTGTGCTTGCTTGGATTTAGTTTTGTTTGCAGGGCCACACGCCGTTTGTTTAATTCAATCTAGGCACTGTTGGCTCCGCCCCTAACCTGTTGCCTTTTAGCACCTGATTACTTCCTCCTTTGTTTCGACCTATCATGCGTTTCTTCAGTTAATCACCCAGTGTATTTAAACCCATTGATCCTCGCTGTTAAGTGCGAGATTGTCACTTGGTGTTACTAGAGCCAGCAAGCGGGCTGTTAGTCGTGAGGCTGTTAGTCGGTGAGGCTGTTTTTTCTCTGCCAGATGTTTTTGTGGACTATTTGCCTGGCTGTTTAATTTTGATCTCTGCCTGGATTATATCTTGTTTTTGACTGGATCAGGTAATCCTTGCATTTTTTTTTTTGCTAATTCTATGAGTGAGTCCTTACCCCTAACCTTGACAGAATAAGCCTAAAAGAAAAATATAGGTGAGATATTTAGTGAACAAAACAAGTTGGCAATTCTAAAGTCTAAAGCCCTTTAGACTCAAACGTTTTGAAAAGCGTCCGACTTAACGTGTGGATTTTTCCGATCAAACCTGACACAGACGACACATAAACCAGCTGCTCAAGTCACGTTAAGTACGTACGCGAGGGGATCTCCTGGCACACACTGCGTGTACTAAAAGGGGAACTTTGCCGATGTGCCGACCTTTTTCCCTGTTTATCCACATTACTGCTCTGTTCAAGATTCTAGATTCAAGATTTCTTTAATACCATATGCAACAAGTACAATGGAATGCTTACTCCCCATTTGCTTCTCCAGTACATTTACATTTACATTTAGGTCATTTGGCAGAAGCTTTTATCCAAAGCGACTCACAAAGAGTACATTTGTTGAAGGAGACAGCAATATATCACTGTGGTACATAAAGATAAGAATAGAGCAGGTTTCAAGCATTCATAGTTACAAGGCTAATAGAACGAGTTTCATAATTGCCAGGATGCCTGCATAATATCTGGGATAAGAGCAGACGTGCCATTCTGACCAACATCTAGGAACACACAATATGCTAAGTAATGCTAAGTACCAGGGGTGTAAAGTACTTGAGTAATAGTACTTCGTTACAATACTTAAGTACTGTTTTTTGGGGATTTGTACTTTACTCGAGTATTATTAGGTTTGTATACTTGTACTTTTACTCAATTACATTTCAAAGAAAAAAAACATACTTTTTACTCCTTACATTTAAAATGCAGACCTACAAAGTACAAAGTACAAATCTCGCAGGTCCAACAATTTTAATTAGTATATTTGTTTCTCTGGCCGAACTAACGTTAACGTTATTAATCCTGCGGCCGCACTTTATTTAAAAACAGCCAATCAAATCCCATCAATGGAAGATGAACCCGCCCATACCCATGCTGATTGGTCCTTGTGCAAGACTAGACAGCGGGGATCTTTGATGAAACACCTGCTATCAGAAGAATAGACAGTCAGAGTGACAAGCTACAGAAGATGACTACAAACGATAGTACGAGTGATGAGAGGACGAAACGGTCGCCGTGGACGGACAAGACGAACACCCATGGCCTTGCAATAAAAAAAAGTTTTTACTTTTACTTTTTAGTACTTAAGTACATTTAAAAGTAGAAACTTTTTGACTTTTACTCGTGTGTTTTTAGCCAGATACTCTGACTTTTACTTGAGTAAGATTTTGAGACGGTACCCATACTTTCACTTACAATTCACACGACATATTTGGGTTTCTAAAATGACATGAGGTTTCCATGGGGAGCTGCCTCAGCAGGGACTTGAACCAAGGTCTGACAACTCTCCACTTGCACCAACCGAGACAAGGAACCTGATTTAGTAGGTTATAACTGACATTACAACACAATTCTCATGACATGGACGCGAGTGGCCCGGCCAATCCAACCCAGATGCGGCCACAACAACGCACGTGCGTTCCACGTGTGGCAGGGAAGCGATGCGCGGCATGCCAGGCGCGCTGAGAGTATGTAACATGTGTGTGGATTTCTGTGTGCGATACAGCCGCTGTAGATGGCATGTCATTTAGTCACCGCAGTTGAGGGTCTCGTGCCCTCCCCACCCCCTGAGAAGGAGCAATTGCTGAGCAGCAGATGACCTGGAACCGGGACAACTTATGGGTGGCAGTAGCTCAGGCTCTTCGGGCTCCGCCTAGCCAAGTGTGGAGGTGTCCTTGAGCAAGACACCACCTAACCCTAACTGCTCCTGACGTGTTGGTTGTTACCTTGCATGGTTGGCACCGCCGTCGGTGTATGAATGGGTGAATGTGAGGCAATACTGTAAAGCGCTTTGGATAAAAGCGCTATTACCATTTACAACTGTAGCTAATTCACTTTTGTTTTTATGATTTGACTGATTCCATCATCATACTAGTGCCAGTGAGTACTTCAACTGGCCGTGACCCCCTGACCCCGAGATGATGTATGTCCAGCGAGAGGAACAGTCTCTCTACCTCCGTGTCGGCCGAAATCTGGGCTTTGGTTGGTATCCACGCTCAAAGCCACTGTGTGTGTGTGTGTGTGTGTGTGCATCTATGACTAACTGAAAAATAATTCAATGAATGAAAATGTGGGGTTTAAAGGAAGTACAAAAAAACCTGAACGAAAATAAAAACCATCCGCCTTCATTTTTGTGTGTCTCACATGATCCGTGAGTCACTCATTCGTGTGTGTGTGTGTGTGTGTGTGTGTGTGTGCCGCGCATGCGTTTATAAAACAAGGAAAAAAATCAAGGAGTGAACAAATTGCATGGCAAGCCTGTGACTCCTCGCAGTGATATGGACTGACTCATTCAGGTTTGGGGCTCTTATCCACTTCCTTGCTGACTACCTCTCTGACTCACTCTGGCTTCACAAGTAAACACTTGTCTCACACACACACACACACATAGCTTGATACCATAGTGGTTCAGTCACCACAGTCATCGAGGAATGGTTTGAATCTCCCTGTACCTCATCCAGCCACTTAGCTTCCTGAACACATAGAATTGCTAAAGCCGAGGCAGTGAGCAAAGTAGCCGACACATTACTGTCAATTAGCCGTGCGTGCCTCCTCAACCCGGCCTTCATCCACCTCAAAAAACAGGTACATGTAAACGTAAATGTTTGTAATATTGACAGCACCATCACGGCCATGAATGAATGAAGGCCTGTGCGTTATAAATGCAATTAAATGTCAGAGCGTTAGTGAATTAAAAATAAATCATAAGAACAAGGATTCATGAATGTCATGAATCCTTCGTGCCTGCGTGACTCATTCTGGCTTCAGCTAGCGAGCTAGAACCTTCAAGATACGTCTCTCTGCTGTCTCCTCTCTGGTAGTGTATGTGACCTCTGTATTACAAAGCTCGTAGACTCAGAGGTTGAAGTAAAACGGCATCAGCCCGGAACCAAGGAACCTCCCTTATCCAGTTACCACTGCTTCCAAAACCACCCAAAGGGAAGAGGATGGATTTCTAGGGCAATCAAAGCCATGCCTGCAATCCAGAGATGGGTCTCTCTCTCTCTCACACTCTCTCTCTCTCTCTCCACATTTTGTTGGCAGCCGAACAATAGGCCACGATACGATGAGTCAACATGACTCACCTGTGAGGGGGAAAATGATAGGGCACTTGACAAATGTAATAAAACAAAAATAAAACGGGATACAGGGGGAAGAATGGTCTTTTATGTTCCAAAATAACTACGGTAGAATTTTCCCAGCGAATAGAATTGGATATGTGGGCACCCTGCTGTAACCCAGCCAATGTATAGGCAACTTTACTCAAATGTGAATAGGAACTCTAATGATTACATTAATTCCAGAATATATTTTTCTATATCCATATCCATCCATATAGGATTTGAGTGTCATTAGTTCGAAACTGACTTTATTTTCTTTACATTAAAAAAATTAATAAAAATAACCCCAAATATAGTGCCGTGGCGACATCTAGTGGACAAAATAGAACTCCGATTTCAGTCATACGTCTTCATTAATTCCACAGCTGCCATAGAACGACAGATTAAACTATCTTGTACAAATTTCACTGCAACTATAAACGTCCACTAAACAATACATAATATGACAGTTTAAAAGATAAAGCCTTTTCAGAAGGCTGCAGTGTTGTAGGTGCACATGTACGCCCGTCTTCTCCGACATGTGGTCTTTCAAATGACATATCTGACTCCAACAGACTTGACTCCATACTAAGACATTGTTGAGTCCTGGTCGGAATTCTTTTGAACCACAGAGAGAGAAAAAAACAAAGCAAACCCGCTTGGGTATTATAGACGACTGTATAACATCACAGAGACTCCTTAACATATGGAACCATAATATTGTGGAGGGGTGCCATGGCAACGGAGGAGGGTTTGGCTGGGAACGCTCCCTCCCCCTTCCACACAGCATACATAGTCTGGTATGCGACAATTACACAAGCACATAAAAAAGATCCTGCAAAGCGTGGAGTAGACATGCAGAGTAAACTGCTCTATAGCAAACACTAACCTGATCAACTGAATGGTACAAAGTAAACACACAAACAATAACACTGACGCAATGACGTGACGTTCACAACGGCGCCGGCTTGCAGCCCCGCCCACCCCAGACTCTAATTGGACTAGGCGAGGCTGCAGCCCCGCCCACCCCAGACTCTAATTGGACCAGGCGAGGCTGCAGCCCCGCCCACCCCAGACTCTAATTGGACCAGGTGAGGCTGCAGCCCCGCCCACCCCAGACTCTAATTGGACCAGGTGAGGCTGCAGCCCCGCCCACCCCGGACTCTAATTGGACCAGGCGAGGCTGCAGCCCCGCCCACCCCAGACTCTAATTGGACCAGGCGAGGCTGCAGCCCCGCCCACCCCAGACTCCAATTGGACCAGGCGAGGCTGCAGCCCCGCCCACCCCAGACTCTAATTGGACCAGGCGAGGCTGCAGCCCCGCCCACCCCAGACTCTAATTGGACAGGCGAGGCTGCTAGCCCCGCCCACCCAGACTCCCAATTGGACCAGGCGAGGCTGCAGCCCCGCCCACCCCAGACTCTAATTGGACCAGGCGAGGCTCTCAGCCCCCGCCCACCCCAGACTCTAATTGGACCAGGCGAGGCTGCAGCCCCGCCCACCCCAGACTCTAATTGGACCAGGCGAGGCTGCAGCCCCGCCCACCCCAGACTCTAATTGGACCAGGCGAGGCTGCAGCCCCGCCCACCCCAGACTCTAATTGGACCAGGCGAGCCTGCAGCCCCGCCCACCCCAGACTCTAATTGGACCAGGTGAGGCCAATTAAGCCAGCACTCGAAACACTTTACTTTCTCCACAAGTACATTTTCATATTTTTGTCCACACGCATTCGTCGAGGTCCTCCAGTGCCTCAGTAGACATGCGTTGATCAGTAGTTCCTCTAACTGCACACTGCGATATTTGTCTCAAGATGTAAGGGAGTCTCAGAACTACAATGAATGCACTTGTGTCACTTGATCCACAAATGCAGACTGCAACACAACAATTTTCTTATTGCAACTAATGTGTATGGACATAGGAAAATATACTTTTTCATCTGAAAATGTAAAATGTGGATTCATAAATATGTATGCATTTGTGTAGTGAGTTCCTGTTTCCCGTGAAATCCGACCCGACTCAAATATAAGAGAAATCAGCCCAAAAGCTGTTCTACAACAGAGAGAGTCGGGGAAGCTCTCATGTTTTAACTTCAACCACAACCTGATCACAAACTGGTGATTTAAAGAGATTTGTGCTGTAAAATCCTCCATGTAGTCCCTGAACGGATTCATTATTCTTACATACAGGACTTTTAAATGGACCCTATTAAACTGGTGTGAGGGTGATTAGCCATTACAAGCTGTTTCAGAATTGTCATTGTGACATAGTGACATCACAAGTGGGAGTGTCTGTCTAGATGTATGACGACTTGAACGGTTTACCAGTTGGTACAGTCCACTGGGTATAGGCTGGTAGTCTGATCTAGTCGTTGGCTGAGAAGACCTCACCAAAAGGCCTGAGACCTAGCAGATGATCGCCATTGGGTGGCTGCTGTATCGTGACATCTTTGCCTCATATCTCTTTGCAGTGTGCCATCCATGTGCTCGTCGGACTCCAAAGCAGAAAACAAAAGCATATTCTTCTACAAGATATACAGTATAGTGGATTGTTTAGTAGACCACAAACCGCTATTGTATACACGTTCCGTGGTTTTATATGGTGAGGTGTGTAATCTGAGGTGGTTTAATAGAGAATCTGTACATATAACATACAGTTAATATTGTCAAGGTCTGATCTTTCTTTTTTGCCTTCGTTCACATTTATTACACTTCAACACTTGTATGCTTACTTTGTAAGGGTTAGTGGATGAGACCGCTTTAACCCAACTCCTGGGTCAAATGGTCCTCTCTGAATTACATAAACACATGTCTACAGTGTGTTAAAGATATATTCAACATATAAGTGTAATAGTTCTATTCAATAACCAACATATTCAGTGGGATACACTTCTAAAAATTAAAAAAAGTGTTCAATATACAGAATGACTCCAGCCTGGTCTTTGAACGCGATGAAAGCCTCTACCGACCCAGGCCTGCAGAGTTCTGCCCACGGCACCAACAGGACACAAGCGAGTATCGGTCAGAAGTTAGATTTGACAGTACAATTCCCATGACAATTCGTAGTTTCTAAAGTAAATGGGGCGTTGACTTAAAAGTAAGGTGCACCATCAGTGTCCTGATGGTGCAGTGGACAGAGTGCATGGTTATCAGCGCTGAGGTCATGATGGAAATCTCTTGTCCTTTTCCAACTTAACAATGCAGCGTAAGTGTAATGTCAAATGCCACCTCTGACCGGTTCATAGTGTGTTGGCACAGCTGCGAGCGTTCTTGCCTTCAGCCCCCCAGTCCTGGGTTCAAATCCCGTGGAACGCCTTCTATTATGTCTAAGTCCTGTGAATGGTCAAGTTAAATACGCCCAGAGACCATGCCCAAGTGTCTTGGTGGTGCTGCAGAACCCCCCCTCAGAGGGGCTGGAGTGTTACACCTAAAGGGGTCTGGCCCCTCATTTAACCCCCCCCCCAAAACAACTTTACCCTGGTAAACCTTTAAGAAAGTCAAGTCACTTTAATGATTCATGTGAGCGCCAAAAAAAAAGTAGCAAGACCCCTTTAGGTGTAACACTCCGCTCTGATGGGAGGGGATGTTCTGCTGACATTCACTTCTTGGCGGCCGTATGTGTGCTGACTCAAACCTGAGTCTCCAGAGTGTTAACCTACAGCACCACCAAGACACCTACTTGGACATGTTCTCCGGGCGTATTTAACTTCACCGTTCACGGGACTTAGCCATAAGAGAAGGCATTCCATTAAAGCCTCCTGCCTGGATCACAGCCACAGGATTTGAACCCAGGACTGCGGGGCTGAAGGAGAGAACGCTTTCCGCTGTGCCACCGAGACAACACACTATGAAGCGGTCAGAGGTGGCATTTGACATTACACTTCCGCTGCATTGTTAAGTTGGAAAAGGACAAGAGATTTCCCTCGTGACATAAACACATGACCTCAGCGCTGATAACCATGCACTCTGTCAACTGCACCATCAGGACACTGATGGTGCACCTTACGTTTAAGTCAACGCCCCATTTACTTTAGAAACTACGAGATGTCATGGGAACTATACAGTATAATAACCTCTTGGTATCGCTAACGTCCCAAATATAGTGCCATGACGACATCTAGTGGACAAAATAGAACTCCGATTTCAGTCATACGTCTTCATTAATTCCACAGCTGCCATAGAACGACAGATTAAACTATCTTGTACAATTTCACTGCAACTATAAACGTCCACTAAACAATACATAATATGACAGTTTAAAAGATAAAGCCTTTTCAGAAGGCTGCAGTGTTGTAGGTGCACATGTACGCCCGTCTTCTCCGACATGTGGTCTTTCAAATGACATATCTGACTCCAACAGACTTGACTCCATACTAAGACATTGTTGAGTCCTGGTCGGAATTCTTTTGAACCACAGAGAGAGAAAAAAACAAAGCAAACCCGCTTGGGTATTATAGACGACTGTATAACATCACAGAGACTCCTTAACATATGGAACCATAATATTGTGGAGGGGTGCCATGGCAACGGAGGAGGGTTTGGCTGGGAACGCTCCCTCCCCCTTCCACACCAGCATACATATCTGGTATGCGACAATTACACAAGCACATAAAAAAAGATCCTGCAAAGCGTGGAGTAGACATGCAGAGTAAACTGCTCTATAGCAAACACTAACCTGATCAACTGAATGGTACAAAGTAAACACACAAACAATAACACTGACGCAAGTGACAATAAGGAACGCTGTGGCAATCAGTACCCAGTATGTTATATGTGCTATATTCCAATATTCTTCAAACTTACACCCTGTATTAGTTCTTCAGGTTCTAGAAGTTCAAAAACGCTAAAGCCGAATTTCGGGGGAAGACGCCCCAGGTGCAACGCCGGGGCCGGAAATCAGAAAGTGCGAGGGGCGGAGTTAGGCCCGAGTTCGTTTCTCAATACCAAGAACTGCGAAAGACGGACTTGGGGAGAACGTTTAGTTCAGGCGATGCGTTCTTCCGGGTAGCCTACTGTCTGCAGTATAGAGAGAAAAATAATAAAAACAGAAGGATTACTGAAGAGAGAAGAGGGTAGACCCTCTCATAATAGAGGCGTTAAACACAGGTGTTACTCATAAGAATAATTATGGGTCTGCTCTTTTGAACGGTACCAAGGGACCGGGTAGCAGACTAACCTCGTAAAGACATCACACCTTGGCCATATGGACCATGAGCCTTTGTACATAAACACAGCAGACCCATCATTTGTGATACGAGCGACAACTGTTTGTCCTACGATGACACCTCCGTGAAAAGGGTCTAATTGAAAAAATACTGCTGAGGGGAGTTGTTACGACAGTACATGTTTACAGTTTACAGTATAATCTTCCTTATTCTTATCCAACATGACTTTCAAGACAGTGAGAAGCTTGAACTTGTTTTCGCAGCTATTGTTAATCTACAAATATCTATCATGTCAGAGATTACAAATCATATGTCATGATCCACTTCACTTTTACCGTCAGTCAACCTAATTACAATTTCCGGCCTCCATACAAATCAACCATCATCTAATCCCAATGCTAGGCCTAGCCAGACATTTGTGTCCACAACAAGAGCGCCATCTAGAGTTTAACTAATTCCAATAATGTTTACGCATTAATTTCTGTGATTCATTTGTTCAACAAGGGCATTAAAGGGGTCTGCCCCTCATTTAACCCCCCCCCCCCCAAACAACTTTACCCTGGTAAACTAAGAAATTACACTTACACTGCATTGTTAAGTTGGAAAAGGACAACAGTTTCCCTCGTGACATAAACACATGACCTCAGCGCTGATAACCATGCACTCTGTCCACTGCACCATCAGGTGCACCTTACTTTTAAGTCAACACCCCATTTACTTTAGAAACCACGAGATGTCATGGGACCTATACAGTATAATAACCTCTTGGTTCAACAAGGGCATTAAACATGGTACAATCAATTGAAAGGGTGTTCAATTCATTGACATATAGGCCTTGTGAAGTTAATCACATTGTACTGAGCTCCATAAAGATACATCTGTGGTCGACTAATTATATCACACATACCGATGAGAATCGCACACTTTTATTTCAGAGCAACCTTTCTTAAACTAAGACAGGTCTCAGTCAATTGAACCTAATTGGCCTCAGAGACCCACAAAAATAATCCTGAGCATGTACAGAACTTTAATTGCTAAAGCATTAATGTCAACATTAAGTGGGTCAGTCAGCTTATAATGATAAACATGTGAAATGTGATTTGACTGCAAGTTCTGTGGTCTGAAGGGTGAAAAACCAAATCACGGCTTGAGAAACGCTCATTTCGGGGGTCAACAAAGGGTTCACTCAGCATTATTTTTATTTCATGAAATAGAAAGAAAATTACACACAATGATCAGCATTAGGTTGAGTCACCATTCGAGACACTTGAATTGGAGCACATTTTTACAGATTTTATAAATCATTCACTCCCTTCATATATTAAACAATTTATTCTCTCAATACACATTGTCTCATAAAAAGTTTTAATTCGAACTTTAAATACTTTGGCACTTTCATTTTTAAGTTTTCTAATGATTATATTTTTCACGCAGTGTCTCTCACAAATACTTTTGCGACCCAGCAAAACTAAAAATGGTGCATCGTGAGAGGCAACAGTTGGTACAACAAGTGGACCGGGTCTAGTGTGAGTCACTCCAAACTCTAATCTCTCTAAACAGGCCTGTGCACACACACACACACACACACAGGCCTGTTCTAATATCAGCACCAAGTTCTAGTGCAAATGCTGCAATCCCCTGGCAGACAAGAGTTAAAAATACTTTCCCAACAATTTGGAGTAAAGTGTGTGCAGTGTGTGACCATTGTCAACAGTGAGAGGATGAAGCGATGAGGCAAACTGTCCTTCAGAATTTTTAAAATCACAATATACAGAGACCACACACACACCCTTTTTGCCTGGACACACCACTTCCTGAGTCCTGCATCTATCAAATGCCTAAAACTCACAACAATCATCCATCCATCTACCAGCCCAACTGGAATTGGCGTTGCTGTGAGCTCATTAGAAGGTGCTTACTCAACCAGATTTTGGCTTTTTGGGTTGTAACCGTCACCACTGAAACGGTATGTCACCGGTTTCCAAGTAAAAACGCCAAACGGATGCAGTGTCAGAGATCACCAATTCGCAGCTGAGCCAATGTAACGGCAGGTGACTCCAACCTTAAAATATGGCGGCAACAAAAAACAACATCTCAAAAGCATATCGATAGAGTATTGCAGAACGTGGTGGAATATGCAGCTGAAAGGGCAGTAATTTGGCAGTTACAAATACAAAACGGAAAACAATAACAACACAGCCCAACCTGAGATTTTTTGGGTGAAAAAAATCCATTCAACGACATCCTTGGACAACGGAATGTCAAGGTAAGTTCCAAGAACGACGCCGGGGGGAGGGGGGGATTCCTCACTTCCTCCTCCTTGGGCTCCGCTCCGAATCGGGCCTCTTCTCCACAGCCAGCTCCCTGTCCGCTTGAGGGCCCGCAGGGGCCTTTGACCCAGGCGCCGCTTGGCTCTTGGCCTTCTTGGGCTTCGGTTCCGCCGGAGGGGCTCCGCAAGGGCGACCGCCGGGGCTCCCGGACAGCACGCACTTGAGGACGCATATTGTGGCCACGGTGGCGAGGAGGGCCCACTGGACGTAGGGGACCGGCAGTGACTCGACGTGGCCCCTGAGGTGCCCCAGGATCTGGGCCAGCAGAGAGGCCGACGTGCTGGACTGGGGTAGGGACTTTTCCTTTTTAAAAACACAAGCAGAAGTCAGTTACGCACCGCATTTGACAGGCAGCGGGAAATCCCAACTGCCACAGTTTGTGTGATTTGCAGACCACCATGTACAACATTTCAGCCAATCAGAAACAGCGCACGCATAACCCGTCGTTGAGATGCAAGGTCTGATTGCACGTTGTTAATGTGCTATTTTGGAATAACACACATGGATTGAAACTGGTCTCGATTCAGTAAAAGCTCAAATGATTTGTTGTGTAAAAAGGTTGACATATGGTCCTCGTATGTATATCATTTGGTGCACAAATAAAATAGTTTGTTTTCAAATCAGGCCGTTAATCTGTATTCAACTTACAGTCAGTCCGTGTTGACTCAGGTGTGCCTGGAGTTCACCTAAATGCACCATGGGATGGAATTCCTTCACAAAGTCTCTCCTCCACCACTGCTTAGGACCAGACCTACACACACACACACACACACCAAATATTGTCATTTACTGACCATGTGTGATATCTACTCAACAAATATAAAAGCTCTTCATGCAAGAATACATTTTGCAGTCTCAATTAATTAAGCATTATATAATTTATTCAAATAATTTTTCTTACATCAAAACTAAAACAGCAACAGCTGAATTGCATCAGTTGATTTAATTTAGTTGATCATGTGAGCAGAGAGCAGAATAGTTAAACGCTGTCACACAAAACAACTACGCCACTGATCACTGATTCCAGTAGGGCTCTGATGCACTCCAACAGAAGTGAGAGAGTGAGAGAGTTGACTGACCCGTCCCGGTCCTGCTTGGTGAACTGGTACTTGTAGAGTCTCGCTCTGAGATACGCCGGCGGCTCTTTGCTGAACACGTACCGGGCCTGTTCTGTCTGGAGCAGTCGCTCCACTGAACACACACAAGGGTTACATGCCAACACAAACACACCGTCGCCACCTTCCAGCTCAAATCGTCGGCTTGTAAGAGATGATTCACGGCGTTTAAATTCAGGAAAAACAACGTGGTCGGTCACCCACCCTCCTTGTTTCCCTGGAGCAGGCGGAGCAGCAGTCCGGAGAACCAGGCGCTGTCCTGGGCGCGGCCCCCCGCCGCCTTCCACATGTGCCAGTCTAGACGCGCCTCGCACGGGCCCACCATCAGGGGCGCTGCGCTCACGTTGCCCATCTTGTACATCCAGTCGATTTCCTGGGTTTCCAGGGAGAATTGGTTCAAGTTTTTAAATCAACAGAAGGAATTTGAGTATGATAAATGTGATTGTGATCTCTACAAGACCAAACACTACAAACCGAGAAGCATAAATTAAAATCGTTCTCAGACATGTCCCGGGGCATGTCTGAGAAAAACAAAAAACTTGAATTCCTCCTATTACTCCATAACTACAAGACGATAATCCCTAACTCTTCCAGATTATCCATCATTGCACTGCATCATCCCCCTCCCCCAACCACCCCCGATTTCCTTTTTAAACAACTTTTACAGAAAAAAGAAAACACGTTAATGACATTTTAAAAGTACCGGGCACAGTGGCTGTTATGGAAAAGTTGACATGCCTTGTGAGAGTCAAAGAGAATACTGGGAAAAATGGAACATGTATATGAGACGTGACACTGACTAAATTAATGCCTAATCAGAATACATTTGTGTACATATTGAAATATTTGTTTGTTATCATTTATCTTATTTTACTTTTCCGTTCCAATTGTTTGAAGGTCTTGCTTTAGATGTGTTGTTCTGTCTACTGTATATCTTTGTGGAAACTCAATAAAAACTGGAGGAAAAAATAATTACCGTCCAGGTGTCTCGGTCCATGCTCCCCTCCAGCACCAGCTCGGGTCTCCCGCCTGCTGCGTCCAGACGGCGGTCGAGGGCGTAGCTGCTGACCAGCCTGTAGGGCTTCACAAACTCGTGAGCCCTCTTGACCTCCGGGATGACCTTGCTGCTGGACCACGGCTCCATGGAGGTGTACGGGACCTGGGGAGTGGAGCCGAGACCCACGGCACCCAACCAGGTGAAATGAATGATGAAGACAGTGAGTTCTGCCTAGCAAATCCGTCAGAAATGCAATTTTCATAGAACTGTAGCCACTTTGAAATGCTTCACAGTGTCCTCGCGTACGCACACACTGGCAGAACACATGGCAGACTCACCACACTGATGGCAAACATCGCCACCGTCGCACTGGCGAAGACCCCCCATTGGACGAGAGCCCAGAGTTTCCAGAGACATCCTCTCACATAAAGAGACCTGGAACACAAACACACAAACACAGATCAAGTCATGTCCACCAGTAACCACCCGTTACCACTCTGGTCCAGAGCTGTGCCTGTCTACTGGAGATGTCCCTATCGATCGATCAATCACATTTTTAGAACTTCTAGAAAGGGCAACAAAAAGGAGTTTAAAAAAAAAGTATCTCCACATCTCTGCATTACCTTTCATCATCACGTGCAATATTCATGTGTAGTACTACTTCTCATGACTACTTTTCAATACCATTGCCAACTTGTTTTGTTTACTAAATATCTTACCTTTATTTTTCTTTTAGGCTTATCTATTATTCTATCGATTTTATTCTTATTTAGTTGGTATTTTTGAGCAACCTCTGGCAAAGGAATTTCCTTCGGGATGAATAAAGTTCCATCTTATCTTATTACAACGATGACTTTGCGATGACACAATACTTAATTCGAAGAAAGCTAACCCAAACATTTTAAGATTTGCTTAAACGTGTCGACAGATTGTGATGCCCTCGGCTCCTTCGGCAGACCAGTTCCAGAAAGTTGGACCACAGACCCCCTAAGTGCTCCCTCACAGGGCAGCTAACCATCCACACTCACCCCAGAAGGGCGCCCACCACCTCCCAGGTGAGCGAGAGCACGGCGATCCAGACGGTGGGGCCCATCAGCACCTTCAGCACGTCCCCAAACTGCTGCTGGGTGAAGGCTGGCGATGACAGGTCATGACTGGTTATTTGTACTTGTTCTGTTGCACATTCCGCTGGGCATCACCACTTTTTTCCTTAAACATACAAAGCTATTCTAATATTGATTTAATATCCATTTCTCATTCCTGAGCTTATCATTCATGCTGGTCTTTTTTTACTGTAAATATTGTAAATATTCTGATTATGATCCCTATAACTGCAATATGCAGTTGCAGATTTCACTCATCTGTGGTGGTTCAGTGTAGCGCAGTATTATCACAATTATATTTGCAAGCATTATACAATCGAAAGAAAAATTAATTGCTGCCATAGTTTACACAAATCAACAGCAACAATGTCAGTTTTGCATTTCTCTTGCGTGCAAGATTGTGTTGTAAGTTGTCTGTGACACAGATGCACGCAAAACAAATAAAAATGACTATTTGATGAGAGAGGCCAAGTACCGGTTTTGGACGATATGGTCTTGGCCTCCCAGTCCACGTCGATCTGGAAGAGGCGCGCGGTGCTGTAGACGATGAGGACGTACACACCCAGCTCCACCAGCAGGGTGAGCATCCACACCAGCGTCTGGCCCCATGCTGAACACAACAGACACACAAATGGGTTGCATTTTATACAGCGCTTTTATCCTCTTTACAGTTACCTCACACCTCAGACACCGACGGCGGTGTCAACCATGCAAGGTAACAACCAACACGTCAGGAGCAGTTAGGGTTAGGTGGCGTCTTGCTCAGGGACACCTTGACACTTAGCTAGGCGGTGCCCGGGGAATCGAACCAGCAACCTTTCTGTTGCCAGACAACCGCTCTTACCTCCTGAGCTACTGCCGCCCCTGCTACTGGATGGCCCAAGTATTTCATAGGTATAAAGGAATTAACACTAATTGATATTTGAAGTATAAAAATTCACGTTTTTTGGATTACAACATAAAGGCTAAACTACCTTTTGTAAAACACCATTACCTCCAAGTTGTACTCTGCGAGATCTGAACAGGTCAAGACATTTGCGTAAAAGTTTAATTACAATGCATTAATCACCAGCCATCTTCTTCTCACATTTTGTAATACAGTACAACATTTCTCCACAAAACGTAAATTAACAGGGCTAATGGTGTGTTTTATCCAATCAGCATTGAGGTTCTCTGTGCCTTTTTTTTTAGCTCGATTCAGCATGTGTTGACCTGAGATTATGGCACAGCCAGTCAGGTGGCTTTGCCCTCAAAAGGAGTGAAGTAACGGTACGTTCCAGTTGTACTCGGAAGTCAGACTCTCCGACCTCCAAGTCAGAAGTTTCAGGCGGACCGCCGTGTAAAGTCAGAATTCCAACTCGGAAAGTCTGACGAACCACACCAACTGGTGCCATTTGGTTCCAGTTACCTCAGAAGTTGGAGCTGGTAATGACGTCACCCCCGAGTTGACCGTAAAAAAAAAAAAAAAGACGGAAATTCCGACTTCAGAGTACAACTGGAACGCACCGCAAAGTCTCCCACCAAACTACTAAGGTGACATCACAGAGTCTGGAAGTGTGCCCGGCTCAGTCAACAGACAAGTGTTTACTCAGCGAGGAATGCCAGTTGTAGATTTCACTCCGGAACCTTAACCCTTATCAGTCGACAAGTGTGGTTTATTTAACAGTCGACTGGCTTAGTTTGTATAAAGGTCGACTAGCTTAGTTTGTGTAATTGTTGGCTTGTTTAATGTATGTAACGGATAGACACACAGCCTAATTTCATCATGGACAACGATGTACAACTATTATGTATATTGTGTTCGTGTATTATTATGCAGCTCAAGGTGTGTGTGTATATATATATATATATATATATATATATATACGGTATATATATGGGCATATATTTTTATGTGTGTATATATATATACACATTTATATATATTATATATAAATCTCTTCTTGGCGTTTTATCTTTTATCTTGCCATTTGATATTTGATCTTTTTGACTACTCTGGCCCTGTGTTATGAAGAACATGTGACAATAAAACACTTTGTGCAATGGTCTATGATCCTTTTTGTAATGGTCTACCTTGTGCCTAGGACTTGGGAGTTGGATTACGAACGTGAAAATGAAAGAGTGGAAAGTGGTGAGAGTGGTTGGCGTAAGTGCGGGTGAGGTCATACTCTTTGCCCTCTTCCTCTTGCCGTGGGCTGGGCACGTGTGCTCCGTGTCCAGCAGGGAGAAGCTCAGAGCCACCGTCAGCACGTTCACCAGCATCAGGTTGCCCGTCAGCGCTGACAGAACCTGGTACACCAACTGTGACACAGATACATTTGTTGTAGAAAAGAATATGTATAAAAGCACATTTGTTTTATGTCCTATCGGTATGGCCTGAGATTTTGTATTCATTTTTAACCAAACATAAATAAATAATAAAAAAAAAAAAAATGTAAAACATTGCCCACAATCTATTGTAGAAAACAAGTTTAATGTCCAAAGCAAAATAAAAACGAATAAAGTAATTAATAAAGAGGCCTACCCTCAAACAAGTATGGCAGTTAAAAAACAAGCCTCTCTGAGAGTAGCCAGACATTCAAATGAAAACACATCACAAATATCCCTTTCTGATTGGATAAAGCCTCAGCCGCCATACAAACTGCCAAACGAGAACTGAAATCTACCATTTTTGCTTTCCCGTTTCAAAAAATCCTGTTCTCTTTTTGCTTCCTGAAAAGAAATTAAAACCAGGGACCTGGATGTAGAAAGCCCCGAGGCGCAGACATCGGACGGGGGCGAAGTACAGCAGGGGCACCATGACCTGGGATACCAGGACCCCGACGGTGGCTAGCCGCAGCACCCAGGCTGGGAGCTGGGCGGCCCACCAGGCCAGGGGCGTTGGGCTTGCCTGGCTCTCCAGCATGTGGCTCACCGCTAGCAAGAGAGACAGAGACAGAGAGAGAGAGAAGGCAAAATGAGAACTGGTAGCAGTGCCCGCTCGCCCTACCACACAAGGCTAGCCTTAGCCTAGCCTCTTTTGGTCTTGGTCGCAGACTGTAAGTGGACGTTTGGCCATCACCATCTTGTCTTTTAGAACAACCGAATGATAAACAAGAAATGTTTTAGGTGACCAAAATTAAACAATTAGCTTTCATGAACCTCACTGTGAAAGGGTCAAAGTTCTAAGACACCAACACAGACAACATCCAAAAACAAGTTCAGGGCTATTTAACTGTACACAGTGCAATAGATGCTATCTTGATTGACAAGTTTGTTTGAATTAAACGAACAACATGTACTGAATAAGACTTGAAACTAGTAATTGAGACCATGAACTCATTCGGAAAATGTTTACAGGGTGAAAAAGAAAATGACATGAAAAGTAGGGTCATTTTCTCATCTGCTACCATACAATCTGCCTTCTTTTTGCAATCAGTGGTTTTTCCATTAGAAATAATGCAGGTTTAAGAAACTTCCACATTGGCTTCATTCACCAGACAACAGGGTTTTCCCCTTGGCTCCATGCTGTGGCTTTGATTTGGTTTGCATTGGGGCCGTTTTGATTGTTTGTTGACGAGTGTGTCCATTCTGTTCTCAAAAAGCTATAATTATTTACTTATAATTAATTACTTTTCCAATTAACTGTAAACGTAACATAAGAGCCATAAAAGGTAATTGAACAGCGATGGATATTAGGGCTGGGCGATAAAACGATAACGATATGTATCGCGATAGACACGTAATCAATATCGATAGAAAATGCGTTCGATAGAACGTTTCGATATTTTTTTTTCCTCGTTGGAAGAAAGCGGAGCTAGCTCCGCTTTGAACCAGAGGTTGCGAAGCAAGGTTGGTTGCATGAACAAAGGCACTCGTCCTCCGGTACCTGGCAACGTATGGAGTGACACGCTAACAGCCAATCATGTACCAGTATCAAGTTTGGTTGCGCCGTCTCGTTGTCTCGTGTTCGTGTTTGTTTCTTGAATAACAGAAACAGCGCGGAGTGAGAAGTGAAAGATAAGCGCCGCAACACGCGAGGAAATTGTCGACAAAAATGGAAAGATCAGCTCACCAGTATGACAGTGGTTTGGATTTTATAAGTCAGACCGTAGTCAGACCAATGTTGTCTGCAAATTATGACCGTCGTCCACCAAGACTGGTAATACAACCAACTTGTTTTACCACCTTAGCCGCTCTCACCCTTTGGAGCACAACCACAGCCTTTACACATGTTTTTGTAACACTTTATTTTTGTTCAGCACTTTATTATTGATAATTGTTAAGTTTTCATTGTGATTTTAATTTTCATTCATGTTTATTTTTATTTATTTGAGTGTTTTCCATGGTTGTGTTGACATTCCTTTTCCCTGTCTGCCTACAATCAGGAAGGTTAAGTTTAAAATAAAAATGTTTAAATTCAGTATATTTTTCTCCTGGTCCTTATTTTAAATAGGTCATACAAATTATCGATAATTATCGATATCGACCGATATGAAACACTTATATCGTGATAGTTTTCAGCCATATCGCCCAGCCTTAATGGATATATACAAAATCGTGCCATACCCCACAGATCGTCAGCAGCAAGGTAAAATAACTTCCTGTTCCTGTCACTTTAACGCTAGGTCGGTTTTATGCATGTCTGCCGCAGTCTGTCCAAGTATATTTACTTGAGTTTTGTCTATACAGGTGCACTGCCATACCTAAATCAAACGCACCCATAATCTATGTTGAGATGTCTATGCTGTGAAAAGGGTCTATGGTACCGAATGTTCATCACTGACGACACGAGCTAATGCTGCGGTTAGCAATGCACTGAAGAGAAGATAATGGTTGTGATCTGGATGTAATCTCTTTCAAACGCTCAAGTTACAGCGTAAAATGCTCAAGTTCGGCGCAAGCATAATGACGGATCTTCTTTGAGGCAGCATGGCAGGATCGCCGTATAAAAAGTTGGCTGATGTCATCCACCTTACCACTGAGGTTCCACCAGGGGGCGCTGTGCCCGGCCAGCTTGGCCACGCCGGAGCCGAAGGTGAGGCGGAAGAGCAGCCAGCGGGTCAGCCAGAAGGTCATGGGGTCGTGGCGGCGGGGCAATGCCTGGCAGCACAGGGGGGCGACCAGGATGGCCAGGAATCCGGCCTCCAGCAACAGATCGTCCCTGGAGGACGACGGACACACACCAACATCACACACACTCCTCCATAGTATGTTCCCACCGTGTCTGAGGTTCAGCGTTGGTGAGTCATGTTGCCATTATCTCAAACTGCTTGCCAGTTAATGCCAGTTATTCTGGTTGAGCTTACAGATGCAACCGCAGTGGAATTCCACAGGGGATTAATTAAGGCCATTAAGAGGCCAGTAAAATTGTCTGCACGTTAGGCTATGGGAACTATGCTACCCGTACAGTTTGATAAAAGCATGCGGATACTGCGATAGAACAATCTTTTACATAGTTTGTGTATCTTTCTTTGCATTTGCTTGTCTGCCAAGCTTATAGGTTGCGGCCGCATTCATTTTGAAAGGTGGCGGTACATGCCCAGGGCATTTTGAATTCTAGATCCACACAAAGAATCGTTTATTCCCCCATCCTGTGTTTACCTCCACAGAACAATACAACTATTAGTTCTGGGCATCTGGAGACAAAAAGGTGGGTTACGCCACCCCCACCGTTACCTCCGTCTACCAGTCAGACTTGAATCCTTTCATTCGATGTGGTGAGTGATGGTGGTGGACTATACTGTCATTTGATTGGCTGCAGTTTCTGTGCTGTCACATAGTAGATCGAGAAGTCAGCCAATCGGCCAATTTATTTTCTGTAGTATTCAGCAGCAGCATTCAGGTCAAGATTGTTTGCCATAACGGGACCGTACTGCACAATGGAATAATAAATTGTACCATGTAAGTAATAAGGTAAATAAGGTAGTTGTCATATTTAAGAGGCATTGAACACAGGTTACAAGGTCATGTAACACAGGTAAAGGAAATTTGTGGGCATCCCAGAGACGCTAATGCGTCCAAGAAAGGGATACCAGTGGATTTGACTGTCAAATCATACCATCTCTGTCACTCTGTGTCTGTGTGTGTGTTGCTTTAAGTTACCATGGAGAGCTCAGGAGGTCTCTGCCAATCTGTCAATCAGAGACACACAATGAGTTGGGAGCAGTCTGCAGTCAGTTATTAGGTTTCAAGCACTTCATTTAAGCTGTGAATGCATCATGATTTATGGGCCTTATTCACCTAGCAGCCATCTTGGTTCCGCATTCAGTTCCTGCACCCAGCTCGTGTTTAGAGCCAAGATGGAACCAATATGACCATTAGATGAATAAGGCCCATAGAAACAGAGAAAAACGATCCTAGAATCATAACACGGCAATTATAAATCTGCCTGCCAAGAACTAGAGCTCCAACCTTTGTAAATGCAAATGTGCTATCGAAGTCGACAATGTGTGTGCGTGCTCTCACACACTCACACACACACACACACACACACACACACACACACACACACACACACACACACACACACACACACACACACACACACACACACACACACACACACACACACACACACACCTGGCTGAGTGAGAAGTATATGGCCCAGAGAACGAAGAAGACCACGCTTCCTCTGAGAGGGGCGAGCGAAGCCGCGCCGAGGGCCAACAGCGCCCCCAGCAGGCACATGAGCTCCATCAGCTGCGGGGCGTCCAGCCCCACGCCCAGGCCGGGCGTCAGACCCAGCCAGAGGAGGGAGGGGGCCGTCCAGGGCTCAGCCAGACGCACGGGCGCGACTCCATCGTTGCCATAGAGTCCTACACGCAAAAAACACACAAAAGACGATTGTTACAATCATGAGGGGGGGGGGGTTAAAGTGATTAGCGGAGAGGCCCCCGATCCTCCGTGTGTGAGATTTGCTATCCGGGCTTTTCAACGCCCAACCTATAGAGTGTAGGCCGACCTAGATAAGATAAGTTAAGATAAGATAGAACTTTATTAATCCCGAAGGAAATTATTGTGCCAGGTTGCATAGCAATAGAATAAAACTACAGAGAAATCAACAGAATAATAAAAACAGATTTACAAATGTACGTGACAAGACTTCCATTCAAGGAAACTGGCCCACAAACGAACCTCAATGGCCAGCGAAACGTGGCGTCTTTAGCGCGACTCCTCGCTACTCTGCTACAGTGCCACTTTGTGTCGTTGTGTGTGTGTGTGTGTGTGTGTCTTTCACTGTGAAGCGTGTGGCGATGCCAGCAGCAGCAGCAGCAACAGTGTGGCACGTCGGCGCACACCGCGGCATATGTTGCAGTGTGTGGCACTTCGTGGCAACAAAGTGGCACTCTGGTAACTCGCCCTTCCCTTCCGATGTAGGCCTACGTTTGTTTTGATAACGCAGCACACATTAAACGATAAAAGGTAAGTCTCCAAGTTGTGAGTGAATGCTGTGCGCAAGACAATTGTGATAAGTGATTTACGCGGACCCTCATTGACACCAACACGCGTCTTCGGAGTTTGTGGCTTTATCGTCACGTGTGTATTTATTTAAGTCAATACTATAACGTTGTAAAGTGTCGTAATCCTCTTACCTGGGGTCTGGACGTAGAGGGACGAGAAAGCCAACATGTACACAACGGCCATACTCCACAGAAACATATTTCGCGGCGTTTTTATTTCCCCCATTTTGACGACAAAAGTCGCAGCTGGTCTCGGCGAGGAAGAAGCTGGGAAGTGTTCCTCGTGCACGCTGCTGACGCGCCGCCACTGGAAGAAAGACGCCTTGGACACGGGGGGGGGGGCGGGGCTTAACTTTGAACTTCCAGTGTACAGTGCAGTAGCCCGCCCGCCCCTTTTCTACTGTACGTTGTTTTTACTTTTTATATATTTGTATATTTTGACTGTACATTTGGAAATCTGTTAGTTTATATTTATTATTCTGTTTATTTCTCTGTTGTACTGTATTGCTATGCAACCTGGCACAAGAATTTCCTTCGGGATTAATAAAGTTCCATCTTATCTTTATGTTGTTCACATGTGGTTTTAATGTGACCTCACACAAACCATGTGCCACTGTCAACGGATCCACGGATCTGGTATTTTCATATTTCACAGTGTAACAAATCACAGTTAAGGAGAAGTTACAACTTTACTTGAATGTTTCACTGGAGGAATACAGGAATACATTAATTACTTTCAATCTACGGATGATAGACGAGGGGGGATAAAATACAATAATTTCACTGATGCAGAATCACAAAGAAAGGTACACTCAACAGTCAGTCGACACATCACCTTTAACATATAGTTGGGTCGGGATAGTGTCGTGGTTTGAGTCAAACGTTGTGGGTTCGATCCCCAAGGTCCGACTCAAGTGCATCTGAATTCACTACTCTCCTTTGATAAAATGGCTTCAATTATTGAAATTGGTTTCAATTAAATAATCTACACAGAAACATACTGTACATGTTATAAAAATGTATTTATTCATAAAATGTCATCCGTGGTCTCCGTGAGCCACAACTGGACGTCGGCGATGCTGGAGAAGACGGCCGGCTTGCTGGGGTCGCATCGCCTGCTGCCCCACGTCATCACGCCAAACAGGTAGTAGACCCCGTTCTTGTGACACACCAGGGGGGCGCCGGAGTCCCCCTGGTGGAGAGAGAGAGGGAGACATGATTGTTTTGTAAAAGAAGAACAACACTAGACGGTAAGTCCAAGTTAACAGGCAACCAAAAATGTTTGAATCCAATTAAATAAATCTTGGTGCTCTTGCTTTATTTATTTTTTATTGTCCCCCATTTTACAACATGTCACTTATGTCTCAAAAAAGCCAGACCACCCACACCAAGCTTTTTATGTTGCATATGCTTATAATTTTGCCAATTTTCTTACTCATTAACAAAAAACGGCCACATTACACTTGCTTAGTGACAGTAGCATGTTCCTTTTCCTTTACTGTGACACTCACTGTAACCACTAGATGGCGACGACAAGCATCGTTTCACTCGTTTCACTTCTCAGCCAAAGACACCGTATCCCACCGCTATCAGCTCACCATGCAGGACACGGCTGCCACCGGGTGGGTGCAGAGGTGGGTGTCTCTGATCAGGTCCTCGCCCCAGCTGGCCCTGCAGGCGGTGAGGTTCACCAGGCTCACCTTGGCCTGGCGCAGCGCGTGCTTGCTCACCTTGGCTGAGGGCATTATTGGATTGGCTATACATCACGGGTACAAAATAGCCAATCTGTACTCCCTATTTGTGGGAGACACGTCTAGGCCTGTCGCGATAAGCAATAAATCAATTAATTGCATGATAATTCCCATTTGCATGCTTGTTTGTTTTCCTCGTGTCTCTCTCTCTATCAAAGAGACTGGATGACAAGAAGTTTTCACTCCGGTGCATCGGTCTCGACTGACCCCCCCCTTGCTTCCTTAGCGTAATGAGGAGTAAACCCTCGTGTCGTGTCAGTCACTAGTCAGCCGCATGGTCTCTGTGTGGGGAGGCGGACCCCTGGCGTTACACAGAGTGCAGCCCTGTGAGTGCAATAACTAGTGGGCAGTGCAATCATCCTTATCGACTACATTTTTATACTATTTATTGGAGGAACTGTGTGTGTGTGTGAGGAGGGGGGTTTGGGGTGCGTGTGTGTCATGGGTATAATGGGTGTCAGAGTGGGGTTGTGTGCGTGTGTAAGCATAATCACCCATTCCATTTAATTTATTGTTTTTGGTTGTTTTGTTTATTTATTTTGGATATTTAAAATGTCTTCCAGTTTCAGTGTTAAATATTCTTTAGAAATAAAAGTTTATTGATCTTTGAAAGGGTGTAGGCCTACTTGCATTATTATGCCATTATCATTATATTAGTTGAAAATGGTCTCAAAACGGCAATATTATCGCTTATCGCAATAATTTCTGGGACAATATCATCCAGCAAAATTTGACACGTCGCCAATCAGTCTGCAGTGTTTTGGCTCGACACGCCCATTTATAGTATCAATGGACACGGCCATTGATACTATAAATGGCCGTGTCGAGCCAAAACACTGCAGGCGACTGCATCAGAGCCATATCGGTCGACCCCTAAACAGGAAGGTTGCCGGTTTGATCCCTGGGCTCCTCCTCCTAGCTAAGTGTTGAGGTGTCCCTGAGCAAGACACCACCTAACCCTAACTGCTCCTCCTCCTGACGTGTTGGTTGTTACCTTGCATGGTTGACACCACCGTCGGTGTATGAATGGGTGAATGTGAGGCAATACTGTAAAGCGCTTTGGATAAAAGTGCTGTATAAATGCAATCCATTTACCATTATAGCGGCAACAATACTTTCCAATAATATAAATGTCATTTTGGAGCATTAAATCTGTTCATTATTAAGATATTACCCATAGCTTTTGTAGCTCCCCAGCCAGTTGTGACGCACGTCCAGCTGTTGTCCACTTCAATGTCGTCGTCGGGGAGACAGATGGGGAAAACTGAGTCACCTGGTGGGCCGCAAAGAAACAAGGCATCATGGGAGTTGTACAAAGGCAGTACAAAGACAAGTAAAACCCTGCAGAATAAGAACTGACCGAAGCATCACAGAAACGGTTCCTTGTATTTACATACACTGTTGCCATTTCCTGTTGTTCATCACTACAGATGTTCCAGGGTAATAGTGTAACAATAATCCCAGTAATGAAAGTAATGGGTGCAATAAAGAGTACCGTATTTTCCGGACTATAAGGCGCACCGGATTATAAGGCGCACTGTCAATGAACGGGTCTATTTTCATACATAAGGCGCAACCCTATTATAAGGCGCACCGCATTATAAGGCGCATTAAGCAACACAAAACAGTCAGATAAATCGAACTTTATTCAACTCATTCACAATAACTCTCAACATTGTTCAGTTGTAACACATAAAATACAAAACAATACACTCACTTTTTCAGTTCATTCCTCATCCACAAATCCATCAAATTCTTCATCTTCAGTCCTTATACACACACCATAATATTACGGTATGTTGAAGCACAGTACGTATTACTCCGCAAGGCTAGTATTACGCCGCGGTAGCCGTAATGCGCCGACAATCCATCAAGTATTACTCCGCGGTAGCCGTAATGCGCCGACATCCATCAAGTATTACTCCGCGGTAGCCGTAATGCGCCGACAATCCATCAAGTATTACTCCGCGGTAGCCGTAATGCGCCGACAATCCATTAAGCGGCGCTGCTTGACAGATTTTTGAGCGCCGTGTACCACATAAAAATCGGTTCGAGGTTAATACATAAGGCGCACCGGATTATAAGGCGCACTGTCGATTTTTGAGAAAAATTACAGGATTTTAAGTGCGCCTTATTAGTCCGAAAAATACGGTAATATTGTTTGTTCTTTTTTATAAGTATAATCACGTCAATGTATGTCAACGTTGTAAAATAT
>PIJE02000229.1:279667-292056 GCA_002895965.2 Coryphaenoides rupestris | reverse complement strand
AGAGAGTGAGGATCGCGGCATGAGTAATCTCACAACCGACGAAATCCAAGATGGCTGCTCTGCGCTCCGCGTCAGTGAAAGCTGTATTAGATGCTCTTTTTAGCACTTCTGTCTATTTGTGTCTCATAAAATCAGTCGTACACACAGTACTTTCCAACTTCTACCTGTGGACATGTTGCAACGGTGTTTGTAGGCGCAAAATGCTGCATAATACATTGTTGTTCAATTAATTTTATTTGTATGGCCCTTAATCACAATACAATCTCAAAGAGTTTTAAAGGCCAGATTATTATGGGCCAAGTAAAACAAGACTGGTAAAACAAGGCGTCCATCTTGGTTTTCCGACTTGTTAACTGGAACGCGGTCAACTCGGGTGTGACGTCATTCCCAGTTCCGACTTCTGAGGTAAATGGGACGCACCATAACTGTGACCATGAATGGTCAAGCATTGGTCAAAACATGACAGAAAAAATGTAATGAAAAATAACAAATTGAACAATTCGACAATGAGCATTGAGATTCGATGACGGTAACCAGAAAACCCATATGATCAGAACCTGCTAATTAAGGGATCTTTTAATATGTTCCTGGTCCGTCCCCCAGATGGTCCACGGGTCAACAGGCTGCAGGAGGTGAACGTGACGTGCCTGCCACTGCAGGACTGCAAACGCTTCTACAAGGGCCGCATCCACCCCAGCATGTTCTGCGCTGGGAAGCTGGAGGGGGGCGCCGATGCCTGCCAGGTGGGGGGAAGCTCGTCGTCTTTCGCAGGGGGTCTTCAAGTAAGGGGGTCGCAACCTGTTTGGGAGGTGGGTGGGCGACGCACAACATGAGAACTCCCAGAAAACCCTCAGAAGCCTTTTGTGACCGTGTCTGACCAGTCTTTTAGCTAACATCCTTTTTAATTGTAAGAAACATTTCCACAACAATTAAATTCAACAATTTCCCTCTTCTTATACCTCCTCACTCTTTACGATAGCCCAGCTACAGATTAGGCAAAGGTTAAGGAAAGTGATGGCTGAAAGCGCTAATGCTGCGTTCCGTTTGTACTCAGAAGTCGGAATTTCCGTCCGTCTTGGTTTTCCGACTTGTAACCAGAACACGGTCAACTCGGGTGTGTGCGCGACGTCATTCCCAGCTCTGACAACCCATATCGGGCATAATTCCTTCATGTTTTGGTGCCATTTAATTCAACCTTCAAAGGATTTGGTGTTGCTTAAGAAAGCACCTCACTGTTATTGTGATATTAACGAACCCAATTGTCCAAAGTCTGAATAATTTGTTTTGTGGGGCCCCAGGGGGACTCAGGGGGCCCGCTGTCCTGCTACACGGGCGAGCGTTACCAGCTAGCGGGCGTGGTGAGCTGGGGCGTGGGCTGTGGCCGGGTGAAGCGGCCCGGCGTGTACACCAAAATCCAAGACCACAGTGACTGGATTTCCGACGTCATGTCGAGTGGGTACTCCGATGAGGGCCAACAATGTTGTTAAATAAATATATTTCTTCTGTCGTATAACATGTCTTTTGGCGTATATCCCGTGTCTTTTGAAATTGCAGGTGATCAGAAAATGATGTACATCGATTCTGCAAATGTGGGAGGAAGTGAGTACCATTGCAAATATTGTTTTGGATATTCATCAGGTAAAAAAATATCAAAAATGATGGTTTTTTGTGTTGCTTTTGCTGTCTCATTTCTTGATTTAATCGCAAGTGCAGACCATATCCTATGTAAAATTAACACACAGAACATTATTTGAATCGTGGTTAAATCTCCAGAGAAATAAACATGCCTAGAATCCAACGGAAGGATATCCAAGTTTACGGTCCGCTTTCCTCTCCCCTAGAGGGCGGTCCCTCTTGCGGTGAGGCCGAGACGCCTCACTGTCGCCTGAGTTCCCTCCCGGCGACGCTGGCCGTCTCCAACGACACCGGGGGTGGGCTGCGGGCGGGAGGGGTGAGCGAGGCCTGCCCCTACTCGTGGCCCTGGCAGGTGAGCCTGCAGTCTGAGGGCAGGCACTACTGCAAACACCGTTGCAACATGTCCACAGGTAGAAGTTGGAAAGTACTGTGTGTACAACTGATTTTATGAGGCACAAATAGACAGAAGTGCTAAAAACAGTATATTACTACAGCTTTCACTGACTGTTGATGCACGGAGCAGCCATCTTGGATTTGTGAGACTTTCCCAGTTGGAAATCCGACTTGGAAGTTTCCACATTCTCGCGGAAACTTCCGACTAAAGTACAGATATGTGAAAATTCTACTTAAGTACAGTAACAAAGTATTTGTACTTCGTTACATTACAACACTGTAAATGGATGCATTTATACAGCGCTTTTATTCAAGCGCTTCACAGTATTGCCTCACATTCACCCATTCATACACCGACAGCGGTGTCAACCATGCAAGGTAACAACCAACACGTCAGGAGCAGTTAGGGTTAGGTGGTGTCTTGCTCAGGGACACCTCCACACTTAGCTAGGAGGCGGAGCCCGGGGATCGAACCAGCAACCGCGTATATCAATGACTCTTGGTGCCGAAACTACACCGTAAAGGACTCGCTTTGCACTCCCGATCTTGAACTATTGTGTCTGAGTCTAAGACCTTTTTATCTACCCAGGGAGTACGGAAATATTTGTATCTGCATTGTGTACATTCCACCTAGTGCCAACGCGTCCAAAGCAGCCTCACGCATTGCCGACTGTGTCCATTCACAGCTTGAAATGAAGCCTGATGCACCTATGTTTATATTGGGTGATTTTAATCATTGTAAAATGGAATATTCCCTCCCTGGATTTTACCAATACGTTAGTGCAGGCACACGGAAGAATAACATACTGGACAAATGCTATGGCAACATCAAAGACGCATATGCTTCAAAAATTAGACCTCCACTGGCGAACTCGGACCACAACACAGTCCGGCTGATTCCAACGTATAAATCTATCCTTAAACGCAATAAGCCCACTATAAAGACTGTCAGTGTCTGGCCGGATGGTAGCAAAGAGGAGTTAAGTGGTTGTTTCTTTGCCACCGTTTTTTTATCAGGACAACGATGACATAGACAATATAGCTGAGGCCATCACCGGATATATTGATTTCTGTGTTGATACCGTGACTACAAAGAGAACGATAAATCATACCCGAATAACAGGACTATATCACGCCTGAAATCAAACAGTGTTTACGACGAAAGCAGCAGGCATTCAGGAAGCAACAATGTTATTGAACTTAAATCTGTGCAAAAGGAGCTACGGGTGATGCTGAGGGAATGCACGGGAGCAGCACAGTCCTGCGTGTTAGGGAGACCTTCTCCAACAAGAACTGTAAACAGCTCTGGGATTCGTGAAAGACATTTTGAACTTTAACAAGGGGGAAGCACTGCATGTTTTAAATGAGATGGAGACAGCAAATGAGCTGAATGATTTTTATCTGCGTTTTGATTGTGATGCTAATGGGGTTTTGGAGGAGTGTAACAGTGTGTTGAGCTCAGTAACATGTGATGAACTGAGTAGAATTGTAATTAACCCTGAGGAGGTTGCCAGGGTTTTCAGGGGGCTACATATAAAAAAGGCCAGTGGGCCAGATGGCATCTCTGCCTCCCTCCTTAAATCTTTTTCCCAGGAGTTAACTCCAGCTTAGAGCTCTCTCTTTCAACTTTCCATTGACACAATTCCAAAAAGCTGGAAGAAAGCTATTATTCCAGTCCCTAAGAAACATTGCCCAAAGGATAATAATGATTTTAGACCTGTGGCCCTGACTTTGATAATAATGAAAGTTTTTGAGCGTATAATGGTGGGCATTTTAAAACAAACATGAGGTAAAACATCTCCTAGATCCTTACCAATTTGCCTATCAGAACAGCAGGGGCACTGATAAAACATACTGAAAACCCCAAGGCTTATGCCAGACTATTGTTCACGGATTTTAGTTCAGCTTTTAACACGATTCTCCCCCAGATACCGTATTGGTCCGAATATAAGACGACCTTTTTTCCCCTCGAAATAGGTCCGAAAAAGTCGGGTCGTCTTATATTCGGGGTCTAGTATTCAGAGCGCAGCTTCTCTTCTTCGCCTCTCCCTTTAAGAGAGGGGTTGTGTGGGGCGCACGCTACGGGGGACTGAGGAAGAGGAGGAACATGCTCGTTCTGGATGCGTTCCGCGGACATCTGACTGAGCCCGTAAAAAGTCAGGTGCGAGCAATGACGGTGATCTTGTGATCATACCAGGGGGAATGACAAGCCAGCTACAGGTGTTGGACGTTGTTGTGAACAAGCCTTTCAAGGATAACCTGCGAAAGAAATACACAGAGTGGCTCCTGTCTGGCAACCACGCACTCACACCGACCGGGAAAATACAGAAGCCGTCAGTCCGTCTACTGCGTGAATGGATCCTGCATGCATGGGATGCTGCTTCCTCACAGAGCATCATCCGTGGCTTTAAAAAATGTTGCATCTCCAATGCATTGGACGGCAGTGAGGATGACGCGCTTTGGGAGGAGCCGGTGGAAGCGGAGCAGCTGGGGAGCGATGACAGCGAGAGCGAACACAGCGGGGCAGAGGACGTGTGTGAGGGATAGAGAGACATCGGAGGAGAAGTTTGGCGAATTTTAGTTAAGTTTAGTTAAATATGTGGCCTGTATTTTCTCTGTTATTTAAAAATGTTCCCAATGTTGCTTGATTATTGCTTGATATTAATTTTGAATCATACTGTACATATTTTGCCTTGAAAAGTGCCGTGGCCTTTACCGGCATTATTATTATTGTCATTAATATAACAAGTGTTTAATTCACTGTGTTTTTAATATTGTTATTTTAAAATGAAGTTCTTTGTTCTGAAAATCTTTTTTTCTAAATGTTTGTGTTGAAAAACGGGGGGTCGTCTTATAATCAGGGTCGTCTTATATTCGGACCAATACGGTACATTTAAACATGGAGTATGAGCTGTTGCCTCTGGGCAAAAGATACCGGCTCCCATTATGTAGGCTAAATAGATTCAAGTTCTCCCGAGTACCGCTATCAATTAAGCTACTTAATGATGGGAGCTTTCCCTGATGGAACAGTGCAACAGTATGGTGGGGCAATAGTGCAATAACTAGTGGGCAGTGCAATCATCCTTATGGACAAATTGTTTATACTATTTATTGGAGGAACTGTGTGTGTGTGTGTGTGTGTGTGTGTGGTGTGTGTGTGTGTGTGTGTGTGTGTGTGTGCGTGTGCGTGTGCGCGCTTGGGTAATGCTTAGACTATGTTTTTTATAATGGTGTTTATAATGTGTGTGCCTGGGTAATACCATGTGTTTTATGTTCTATGTATAGTGAATATGTAAAATGGTCTACGTCTTGTCTTGTAGCTTGTATGGCCTCTTTTTTATGTATTTGTCGCCGATGCTCTCTGTGTGCCCAAAGCAAATTTCTCTCGTGAGAGCGACAATTAAAGGACTTACTTACAACCTTCCTGTTGCCACACCCGCTCTTACCTCCTGAGCTACTGCAGATGTATTTTCTTTGCTTGGGAGGGGATTCTGAAAACAATTTGAGTGAATACTTTACTCTCTCTTGTGGAGCCCCAGCCGGTGACGGTGCAGCTCATGGAGGGCTGCACGGGACTCATCCAGATCTCGATGGGTCGGACATACGTGTTGAACCGCAGGGGCTCCCGGAGCCTCAGCAGAGCCACGTCAAACTCCTTGGACTGCTTGCTGTAGCTCTGGTGGCTCACGATCCGGGACACTTCCACCAACTACAACGTTAAAACGAGTCATTCATTTAGTGTCGTAGCAGCAGACCTCAATTCAGTTCAGACATCTTCATTTATCCTCAGAAGGGCAATCCATTTGCAGCTTACCAGTCCCAACACAACTCAAAACACAACAATTTAGATGACACGAGCAGCAGTAGATAAAAAAAACCCCTTTGTTATAGTTCCTATAAATAACAGTCTAAAGAATAAAAGAATGTTACGGTCATTTAAAATACCTGCATTTAGTAGCCTGATAGCAGAAGCAATGAACCTAGATCCAATATGAGCAAAAAGTGTCACTAAATAAATAAATAAGTAGCCTATGTACAATAGCAAACTAAAAGGGTCTGTCACCTGTTGAGCAGATTCATGAGGATTATCCAGGTTATGCTTTCCTGCCATGACAGTCCAAGAAGAGGCCGTCTTCAACCTGATTATAAAAACAAACAAACTTTTTCTTTAAACTCTGCTTTAAGTTAGCTTTGTACTTTACTTCACAAAACCACAAAGTTACAATGTTTTCCTCTGCACTGAGAGACATGGCATTGTGTTCCCCACCTGAGGAAACAGTGCGCTGCGCTGATGACCCACAAGGGGGAGATGATAGCCCCTCCACACGTCGACATGGTCCCGTAGCGGAGAGACACCTGCCACGGCCAGGAGTGCGCCCAGGCGTCCTTACCGCCTATTATTCTCATTTCCACGTCCAGCTCCAGCTCCAGCTCCTGGTTGAAGGCACGAATCCCCGCCAATGCTGATGATTTGTAAATTTCACAACTATACTATACCATCATCACCATCATCACCACTATAACAGCATACAGCAATAACAGCATACCATAATGACCATCATGTTCCGTTTCATTAGTCTGGTTGCGGCCCTCTGAAAAAAAAAGTGATGGTGGACAAAGCCGTCATGAAGGAGCAGATGTGCAGTAGTGACTCGGTAGCGCCAATAAATAAGCCGCCCACGTGTTGTTAATGTAGGGAATGAAACAGTCGCGTTACCAGCGGGAGCCGGCTGCGCGTTGGACCCAACTGCGGTCATCCAAACTCCATCCAGTATGAGTGAAGGGAGGAATAATAAAAGTAAGGCAAACATCTGATCCCTGGTTTGCAAGTTGTTTACAGAAAAACACAATTGAGTCTGACGCCGTCGACCCGCTGCTACACGTTGAGTGGCGCACACGTCGCGATAAAGGGCAACACCTGGCGCACCTCGCCGACCGCTCGTTGATTACTGAGAATACGCGCGTATACTGACATCTAGTGGCCATCGCGTGTAATAACACACTTTACATAAGAGAGCTTGCTTATTAGGGTCATTTATGGGGTAACGTGAACTAGTTCTAGATATATAGTGATAGACTGTAGAATAAACTAGTTTGAAACTGATAGCTTACCAGGTAATTTGACTGAAACAAAACGACATTTAAAATGTGCAACATAGGCTTGGACCGATTTGCATGTGATCATAACAAACGATTGTGAACAACAATAACCTTGTGAAATTGAAATAACAGTCGTCATATATTTTAATTCATAAGGCACATATCAAGTAAGAAAGAAGGAAACATTTTACAAAGCAAAGTTGGAGTACATGTTGTAGTATTTGTAGTGCACCTCAAAACACACGAGAACCATGTTACAATGTCACAATAAATTCTTCTAAATAAAGACGCTGATATGATATATATATCGATAGATAGGGTTTACTGACATTGTGCAGATTCAGACCGTCAAACATAAAAAAAGCGTTATTTCCACACTGAGATAGAAGAAAATTCTGGTGAGAGGACTGAATTCAATGGATTGCATTTACATAACGTTTTTAACCAAATCTCTTTACAGTATTGCCTCACATTCACCCACCGATGGAGGTGCCAACCATGCAAGGTAACAACCAACATGTCAGGAGCAGTTAAAGTCTTTCTCAGGGACACCTCGACACTTAGCTAGGCAGAGCCGGGGATCGAACCAGCAACGTTCCGGTTACCAGACAACCGCTCTTACCTCCTACTTAGAGAGGTAGGCTCATTTAGGCCTTATTATAATCACTATCCATACATCGATTTGGATGTTAATAATCAGAATTCTTCCCAATGACAGAATTGGTGTAAAACCAGGACAAAATAGAGAAATGGAATGTGGTATGTAAATACAGAAACAAAAAACAGAAACAAAAATCCTAAAATCATTACAGCACTATCAGTTATAAGGCACATGGTGAACAATAAACGCGCGGGATAACACGTGGTTTCGAGAGAGCCATCGGCGGCGAGCGTCATCGAAGGCGAGGCCCCGCGAGCGTGGTGTCAGGTAACCAGGTTGGCGCCCCCGTCTGTGGGTGTGAGGAACTGCACCTTGGGGATGGCCAGGGCCGAGTTGTTCCGGCGCATCCCTCCGCCGCCGGTGCCTTTATTGCGCATGGAGTTGTTGCGACGCATGGAGTTGCGCTTGCGCAGGGAGTTCTGGTGCGACAGCTCGCTCTTCTGCAGCGTCTGGATGAGGATGGACGGCTTCTCGTCCAGCTCCCGGGCGCTGCAGCGCGGCGTCGCCACCTGGGGGTCGGGGGTGAACACGTCAAGTTAGCGGTAAGTTAACATTAAGTTAGCTTTAAGGTAAGGCTGCTACATACTCCGCGAGAAGCGAGAACTTTGTTCTCGCACCCAGGGCTGCGAGAACAAGAACAAAGTTCGGCCCCGGCTGATGTGTCGAGAACAAGCTGCGAGAACTCCTGACCCAGGGCTGCGAGAACAAAATGACGTCATTTTGTTCTCGCAGCCCTGGGTGCGAGAACAAAGTTCTCGCTTCTCGCCGAGTATGGATCAGCCTTTAGTGTCATGCCAGCTATGTTTGCCGAGGCAAAAACGAATTGAAACACAGACAATTACAAAGTTGTAGATTTACAGAAATTAATGCAAATTTTGACGCACAATCATAGCCCTGCTAGGATTGTGGTGACGTTTTGAATACTTTAATCCATGTTGCCCTTCCAAAACAGCAAACATAATAACCTTAAACCTCATTAGCAGGGATTAAGTTAATTAAGTAGTATTATGTATTAAGCACAAGAAGTATTATGGATCAAATACGTACAAATTATTAAATAAGTCAAGGTATTACGTGACAAATAATTTAAACATATTAAATAATTAAAGGTATTATGTATCAAATACATACAAATGATGAAATAAGTATTACTTATTAGTTTATGGATGAAATAAGTAACAGTATTATGTTTCAAATAAGTAAAGAATATCAAATAAGTACAAAATATTACACGTCTGCTCTTATCCCAGCTACTTATGCAGGCAACTTGGCAATTATGAAACTTGTTCTATTAGCCTCGCAACTATGAATGCTTGAAACCTGCTCTATTCTTATCTTTATGTACCACAGTGATATATTGCTGTCTCCTTCAACAAATGTACTCTTTGGATAAAAACGTCTGCCAAATGCCCTCAATGTAAATGTAAAGAAATATCAAATAAGTACAAAGTATTAAAATGAAAAAGTATTGTGCATCAAATAATTAAAAAGTATTAAACAAGTTCTCGATATAAAAAGTGAAAGGTGTCATTCATCCAGTATCTGGACTCTGTGCCCATGTGCCCGGTGCCCGGTTCCCATTACCTTGACGGTGTTGCCGAACTTGGAGTAGTCCACGGAGTACACGCCCTCCTCCTCGGCCACGATGGGCACGAAGCGGTGGCCCCACTGGATCTCCTCGGAGATGTAGGAGGTGCGCGCCTGTGTGGTGATGCCCGTGGTCTCCACCACGCCCTCCAGGATCACGATCACCTCCAGGTCGCCTGCACTGGAGCTCCATCGCCGACAGGTCGTACAGGGGGCTGGGTGGGTGGGGCCAGGCAGGGAGGCGGGGTTTGTTTAATGACTTCACCTCAAGTCTAAGGTAGGGCTGGGCAATATGTGAATGTTATATCGACAGTGTGATATAACATAAGTGTTGGTTCTGGTTTTAACGGCATTACAGGTAAAGGGATTTTTTCGGAACTGACCAAACTTTGCTCGCTTTTCAATTATTTGCCTTTATGCCTTTAAGTCATTATATCCACATATAATGTATAATAGATAATATTATATACACTGACGATTATCTGTCTCTTTGTGTAAATATTTTCACACACAGTGTGTGTGTGTGTGTGTGTGTGTGTGTGTGCGCGCCCACCTGTTCTTGTCAATGGCGTGGCAGATGATGAGTGGGGCCAGCAGGAAGAGGCTGTTACTGGCCAGCACGCTCTCTGTCTGGACGTCGATCTGGTGGATGGGGATCACCTCCCCCTCGGGCGTGGTGGTCTTCCTCACCACCTGGGGGCGCCACGGGACCATGTGGAGCGACAGTGGATCGAGAGGCGTTAGGTCAGGGATACCCAAACCTTTTCATGTTTTGACCCAGTGGAAGGTACCGTTGACCCATATTCTACCTTTGATGTTGTGTAGTAAAATTACCAAAACATTGTCATTACCATGTCCAAAAACTGCAGATAATTTGACATTTTCAATGAATATTTCTCATCAATACAGTATTCTAGACTTTGGTACACAGAGAGTCTCTTCAGTCTGTAAACATACTCATGATCGATTTCTAGTTATTATGAGACAAGGCATATGCAAGACAAACTACCTTCCACGAATCCCTGCAGTTGCCACAGTTTAGTTCTGTTTGACCACTAGGGGGCGTAAGTTGCCAGCGTTTAGTGTTTTCAGTTAATTTTCACTAATTCCACTTAATGCATTCATTGGCTCATTCAACTCACAGTCCAGTGTGTAATTGAGCTGCTTTACCTGTCTACTGTGTAGCTTTCAATGCTTTGTTTTGTCTCAGGGAAGTATTATAATTGTTTTCGATCTATTTATTATTATTATATCTATATATATTTTATTTGATCTATTTATATTTAAATATGTATTTATATGATATAAATACAATACAATAGAGGAGAGTAGAGTGTGTGTACCTGGAGTCGGACAGCGGCCCCTATGATCATGCTCTTGCGCAGGTCTCCGATGCGCGTCATGAAACACAGGCGGTTGTTGCGCACGGCGATGACCGCGTGGCGGCTGAAGATGAGCGTCTCCGCGCGTCGGTTGGACTGCGCCGTCTTCATGAAAATGCAGCCTGGAGAGCAACACATAAATATATATGTAGTTCGGAATTATATATCTATCTCGTTATTGTCTGTAAAACAAGACACATTTGGCCCTAGTGGACATTAATGATATTATCTACTTGTTTCAGTAGGCTCTACTCTCAGGTTTTTCCCACCAATATCGCCCTCTGTTGGTTTGGTGGTGAATATCATCAATGTAACAAATTCACTAAAACTTAAAGGAGACACATTATACCACCGGGTGTGAGCGTGGTTCCCCAGATGTATGGTTGCTAAATCAGCCTACCGGTTGCTGCAGTCCACTGGGCTGGGTAGGCTGTGTAGGCTGATCTATCCACCATACATCTGGGTGGACACACTCCCACTTGTGATGTCACGTGGGGCCATTCCGACCGGTTTTTGAAACCGCTTGGAATGGCTGATCCCGCTCACACCTGGTGGTATAATAGGAATCCTTTAATGGGGTCCTTTAATATACTAGGTTCAAATCCCAATGTCTGCACTGCCTACCTGTTGGCATCCTTGGGCAAGATGTCCAACTCCTAACCCCCGACTTGCTTCATCATGGAATACAATTACAAGTCAATTTGGATAAAAGTGTCCACCAAATAGTCGTAAAGATTAGGTTTGTCTTTCCATTTCATGCACTGATATACAAAACTATTCTTTCTGTTTTTTTCTTTCTTGGTCTTTTTGTCTATTCCATGGTTATACTTTTCTTCGCAGGATTTCATTTCAAACTGTTTAAAATGTGGAAGTGCTTTAGACCATAAAAAAAACGTTTTTAGTCAATGGCTGCAGCAGAATAAAACAATGCTAAATATTCTTCTTTAATTTGACATTAATCCTTTCTAAAAAACCATGAAATGCATAAAGTGCACAGTAGGCTACAAATGAGCGAGAATGAGCGAGTAACAGGAAATGGCCTCAGTGAGATAGCGGCGAGGGGCCCCATGTGTCCCCCCGGACCCCCCCTCCTCCCGTACCCAGCATGATGGCGTTGATGATGAGGCCCACGATGTTCTGGATGATGAGCACCGCTATGGCCATGCTGCACTGCTCCGTGATCAATGCGGCCCCGAAGCCGATGGTCACCTGCCACCTCGATGGAGAACAGGAAGGCGGAGGAGAAGGACCTGGAGGGGGGGGGATGGGGGGGGAGTCACAGAGAGACTGGAGTTAAAAAAAGTCCAAAAAAAGAGATTGGTGTGTGTGTATGTATGTATATATATATATGTGTGTATGTATGTATAATATATATGTGTGTATGTATGTATATATATGTGTGTATGTATGTGTGTATGTATGTGTATGTATGTATGTATGTATGTATGTATGTGTGTATATATGTATATATGTGTGTATGTATGTATGTATGTATGTGTGTATATATGTATATATGTGTATGTATGTATTTATGTATGTGTGTATATATGTTGTGGATATGGAACTTCAGTAAAAAAAATAAAAAGTGACATTATTTTCCTGGGTCGGGTTAATTTCCTTTAGTTCTCATC
>PIJE02000229.1:239667-274667 GCA_002895965.2 Coryphaenoides rupestris | reverse complement strand
GGTTGACACCGCCGTCGGTGTATGAATGGGTGAATGCACTTCGGATAAATGCAATCCATTTACATTATACTTACATTTATGATGTGTTTTTTATCTACTGGTGGGTTCCTAGGGTTGTGAATACCAATGATTTAAAGCATTGGGAGTTTTCTGCCCCCTAAGAGATGGCATTAAAATGGACAACATGTGAGTTACTCCTTGCGTTTGGCATCCTTACGTTTAAGCACTCGAACCTTTTTCGCTTCTCACAAACGGTGCAAAATGCAGCGCAAATATAGACCCCCGTTCAAGAACATAACAGCGAGGCTGGCATGCAGGTGGTGAGCGTCTCAGCCTCGATCTAGTCTGTACCAACCGGGTCTGGGTGCCAGAGGCAGTGAGGGCCCCACGAGAGAGACACACGGGCGACCCCCGCAGGCTCCAGGGGCCCCGTCAGCCGCCGCGCAACTCCAGTAGTAGAAGAAGAACTTGGCAGGGGGAGGACCGAACGTAGCGGTGTGGAGGGTGAGGGAGAGAGGAGAGAGGAGAGAGGAGAGAAGAGAGAGGAGAGAGGAGACGACACAGGAGAAGAAAGAAACACGAACGGAAATAGAAAGAGAATGGAGATAGAGGGGGGGGAAGGGGGGTGTAAAGAACGTAGAGAGAGAGCAAGAGTAGAAAGAGGAAGAGGAAGGAACAGGTAAAAAGCCAGGTAGTGGAGAAAAAAGGCCGGACAGGAAACCAAAACCAGCAGCAGCAGGAGCAGGAAGGAGAATGGTGGGGAGGGGGCGGGACAGGGAACCGGAACCAGGGCCAGACGGACCGGAACTACTTGTGGCTCCGCACGAGCGCACCGAAGAGGCTGTCCTCCTGGGCGAGCAGGTTGGCGGCGGAGTCGCACTCGACCAGGATGCCCGAGGAGAACACCAGCACCTGCTCGGCGTCCATGATGGACGACACCAGGTGCTGGGGGGTGGTGAGGGGGCAGATAGGACAGGGATGAAGAGAGAGTAGATGGAGGACAGAGAGAGTCAGAGACAGAAATGACCCCGATGGCCAGAGGAGGATAATTTGAAGATCAGGGGGAGAGTTTATTAGGGGGGGGGGATTATTTAGGGGGAGAAAGGTAGAACAAATGTAGGGATGGAGAGAGAGAGGCATGGGAGGGTGAGAGAGAAGGGGGAGGATTGAGGGAGAGGGAAAGAGAGAGGGAAAATATGTCAGAGGAGGATAGATTAAGCGAAACAGTCTCTCAACAGAGGAACAGAGAGTCGTGAATGAAGGACAGTAAAAGTGTTTACTGGTGTCACTGGTGTGATCCAAACCATCAATTAAAATTGATTGCAACAATCAGTGATATAATTGATTGTGATCGTGCTTGTGTGGTGCATCACTTGTTTGGGATTCAACAGACGTGGATGTGTAGATATGTATCAATTAGAAGTTATTCTAACGCGACTTTGAGTCTTCATTTTATTATCTATGTTGCCCTACATATTTGTCTTACAGTTTTTTTCATTCCATTTCGTTGCAAAATAATCCAGTGGGTTGAGTCGTATCAAAATAGCCAAGAGAACAGGTTGGGGGGGGGGGGGTGGAGGGAAACATGTGTGAGTATACAGCAACACACTACGGAAAAAGGAACACAGAAGAAGAAAACGCTAAAGTTGAAAAGAAAGTCTCAGAGGATAGATAGCGGTTTGATCTCCGGGGGAAAAAGAGAGTGGGATGGAGAACACAGGAGTTTATCTGCACCTTCCCTCCCGGAGAATTAAGTGATTTTTTACGTGTAAATAAAGCCTCAGACAGCTCTCAGATGAAGCTTTCCTTAACCCTGGGCAACAGCGACTGGCTGGCCATCCGTGATCGACTACAGAGGGGGGATATTTTCGAGGTGAGAGGCCGACGGAATCTGGCTGGGCACACTGGAAGTGTCGTCTTGCCAGAGGACTAAATGCGATCTAACTCTCGTTAAGTGTCTTGTTGTTGGAGTCCAAGTGCGATGTTTGCTGAAATGTTCCTCTCGAGGTGCATTAAGTCTGCTTCTGGTACGCAGGTCTGTCCCAAGTAACGAGAACCAGAGGGGGGATCTGGTTCCGATCTGACAAACTTTATTTTTGTTTTTCCTCTACCATCCTATCCATTCATCATCGGTCAGTGTTTGACACCTACGAGAAAAGAGGTGGAAGTGGTGGTGGTGGTGGTGGTGGTGGCGGTGGGGTGGGTGGAGGTTGGCTTTGTTGTGTGGTGTGTGTGTGTTCATCTCTATCTGCCTATTGGTGACGACGGTGCGGTCCGGCGAACGCGGTCATCACCACCTTCTGGAGGATGTTCTCCTGCGGGAGGCGGGAACAGAACGGGAGGGTGGAGATCAGCAGAAGGTGGAGGAGCCCTGAGAGTCCTTCCGTATGAGGTGGCAGATATTCATGTGCCCAACTCCCAAGAGTTTACTCTTACTGAAATGTTTATGAGGAAATAGTCTAGATCTACATATTCTACACTATATGTTTAACTTTACAATAAATGGTAACATTTCATTAACCAATTCATTTAACAACGGACAAGCATGGACTAACAGTTAATCGACAGTTATTAGTTATCTAATGTCTAGTAATCAGGTCTAGTAATCATTTATTAATGGTGTTCATGTTAACTAAGTTATTATATGTATACATTATTTAATAAGGTAAGGGTTAAGGTAAACCCCATCCCACTGCCCCAAACCCGACCCTTAAGCTACCCCTAATGGTTGCTTAATGTACTTATTGTACCTGATTGTAAAGTGATAGTGTTGTGTTTGATGACCAAGGGCGCTAGGCAACAACCAGCTAGCCTTGGTTTTGTTTTAGCTAGGGTTGCGCGGTCTCACCTCGACCTGCAACACAACACACTGACCGTTGCCATGTCGATGGAGGCGGTGGCCTCGTCCATGATGAGGATGCTGCTCTTCCTGACGAACGCCCGGGCCAGACAGAAGAGTTGCCTCTGACCCACGCTGAAGTTCTCCCCGCCCTCCGTCACCACCGCGTCTGGGGGAGGGATGGAGAGACAGAGAGAGAGACAGACAGAGAGACAGAGACAGAGAGAGAAAGATACAGAGAGGAGACGAGAGAGAGAGAGAGAGAGAGAGAGAGAGAGAAGAGACAGACAGAGACAGACAGATAGAAGAAAGATACAGAGAGAGACAGAGAGCGAGAGAGAACAGGACAGACAGACAGAGGGAAGGAACAGACAGAGAGACAGAGACAGAGAGAGAGACAGACAGAGGGAGACAGACAGAGAGACAGAGACAGAGAGAGAAAGATACAGAGGGAGAGACACAGAGAGAGAGAGAGAGACAGAGAGAGAAGAGAGACAGAGAGAAGACAGAGGACACAGAAGAGAAAGATACAGGAGAGAGACAGACAGAGAGAGAGAGAGCAGACAGAGACAGACAGACAGACAGACAGACAGAGGGAGACAGACACAGAGAGAGAAAGATACAGAGAGAGACAGAGAAAGAGAGAGAGACAGATAGTGAGAACAGAGACAGATAGTGAGACAGAGACAGAGAGAGAAATATACAGAGAGAGACAGAGAGAGAGCGACAGAGAGAGAGACAGAGAATGAGACAGACAGAGGGAGACAGACAGAGAGAGAGACATACAGAGAGAGACAGAGAGAGAGACAGAGAGAGAGAGAGAGAGAGAGACAGACAGAGGGAGACAGACAGAGGGAGACAGACAGACAGAGAGACAGAGAGAGGGGCTGTGTGGTCAGACCCAGAATCTAGTATCTGAGACCTATCTGCAGTGGAACACATCTGCACACACATTTGTGATTTGTTATTTAAGGCCTGTTATGGTAAATCATGTGGTAAATACGTTTGAACAGCAAATATTGTTGGTCTTCTGTCAACATTTCCTGTCTAATGTTACAATCTTTGCATAGCATAACATTAGATATTTGTTATTTGTTAAAGCATGGTATAGTACCAGTGTCCAGTGACACTGAACCAAGATGTCCGTACAAACCGAACAGTAACAGGACAACCATTTTGGAGATTGTGGCTCTAGACTTGTGTTGCCAGACAGTCGCAGACCCACCTAGTCCTCCGGGCAGAGCCTTCACCATGTTCTTCAGCTGAGCGATCTCTAGCGCCTCCCACAGTCTGTCGTCGGTACACGTGGTCTCCGGGTCCAGGTTTAACCTGCGGCCAGCGGGCGGGAACACATTTTTGTTAGGGTAGTCCCTGGAAAACCTGAGAGAACTTTACTTAAAATAGGTCTGCACTAAAATGGGAAAGGAAGAGAGAGAGAGAGAGAGAGAGAGAGAGAGAGAGAGAGAGAGAGAGAGAGAGAGAGAGAGAGAGAGAGATGGGGTAAAAGAGAGAGAGGGAAAGAGTAAGAAAGGGAGAAACTGAGAGGGAGAGGGAGGGAGGGAGAGAGAGAGAGGGATGGGGAGGGAGAGAGTAAAAGAGAGTCAGGGAAAGAGAGAGAGTGAGAAAGAGAGAGGGAGAGGGAGGGATAGAGAGAGAGAGCAAAGAAGAGAAGGAGAGAGGGAGGGAGAGGGCGGGTGGGGCAGAGACAGAAAAGCTCAAACACAAAGGATGACCATAAGAGGCAATATCAGTGTCTTAACTCTGTGTGTGTGTGTGTGTGTGTGTGTGTGTGTGTGTGTGTGTGTGTGTGTGTGTGTACCTGATGGAGCCGCTGAACAGCACAGGGTCCTGCAGGATGATGGAGAGCCGAGACCTCAGGGTCTGCAGGGGCAGTCTGCAGATGTCAATGCCGTCGATGATTATCTTCCCTGTTGTGTCACACACACACACACACACACACACACACACACACACACACACACACACACACACACACACACACACGTCATGTCAGAGCAGCGGCAACCCCTACTGTGCCACACACACTCACACACACACACACACTCCAACACATGTGAACGTTGATTTGCTCACATTCAGTGGGAGACCGGGCTAAAGACGTACGGATGGTTAATGATGTTAATATACTCCCCGCCACTGCCCTTGAGCAAGGCACAGGCCTCGGGGCTACCAACCGCTTCGACAGATGAGTTCATGAGCCCATCTGCTCCGGCAACATCCGGATTCAAACCCTCCCGCCCTTTTTTGTTCACGACTGCACTTAAAGCTGCAAGAAGTCGCGGGGAAGTGAAAAAATAAACACAAAAATGCGAAAATGAAAAAATAAATATTACAAAAAATTCAAAGAGCCAAAGTCAACGAGTAATCGTGTTAAATGATCGTGATTTCAACATTGACCAAAATACTCACGGTACTGATGAAAGCGTTGGCATGCAAACACAATGCTGAGGCATTCCTTCTCGATTTGCGCGTAATTCTGCTCCGTCGGTGTGAGTGCCCTTGAAGCAAATGCGACAGGCTGACCCTCCTGCATCAGGCAGCAGCCCAGGCCATGCTGGCTCGAATCACTCTGAACTGTAACTGCTTTCGTTACATCATAGTATCGCAGCACGGGTGTTGCAGTCACCAGCTGTTTTACCTCCTTCACTGCTGCGTCGTGTTTCGGGAGCCAGTGCCAGACTGTATCCTTATCCAAGAGCCTCCTCAGTGGCTCGCACACCTCGGAAAGCCGCGGAAGGAACTTGGCCAGGTAGGTGACAAATCCTACGAACCGCTGCACAGCCTTCACATCGGATGGGGGGGGCATGTCCGTGACCGCTTTCACTTTCTCTGGATCAGCTTTCAAGCCTGTGGAGGACAAGATGTGCCCATGGAAGCGAACCTCTGGCGTTTTGAATTGGAGCTTCTTTATGCTAAGTCGAAGCTTGACCTGCCGACATCTGTCCATGAGGGCCAGCAACTTGGCATCATGGTCGCGGTCTGCCTCCTCATCTGTTTCGCCACAGCCCACAACAAGGATGTCATCTGCTATGGGTTCCACCCCACTGAGCCCCGCCAGCAGCTCATGCTGTTTCCGTTGGTACACCTCTGGAGCCACTGAGACGCCAAAGGGGAGCTTCAACCACCGTTTCCTGCCCCAGGGTGTCCAAAAGGTGGTCAAGAGACTGCTGGGCTCGTCGAGCTTGCACTGTAGGAAGGCGTCTCTGGCATCCGCCAGAGTGAAGACTCTAGCCTTAGGGAGCTTGTAGAGTATGTCGTCTAGTGTGGGCATGATGTAGTGTGACCGCTTCAGAGCCTGGTTGAGGTGTTTTGGATCAATGCATATCCGTAGCTTGTCTGGTTTCTTGACGATGACCATATTACTGATCCAGTCTGTCGGCTCAGTGACTGAGGTCATATGGCCCTCCGCTTCGTACTTGTCAAGCTGAGCCTTCACTGCCGCCTTCATGGCGACTGGGACGTTGCGGGGTGCAACCTGGACTGGCTGAATTGCCGCATCTAACTCAAAATGCACCTCACCTGGTATGGATTCAACTGGTGCAGTAAAAACATCCTGGTACTTGCTGATGAGTGTCTCTTTACTCAGGGGCCCGGCCTGGACTTTGTCTACCATGTTGAGGTCTGCTGGGATGGTAAACTGAACAAGTCCGAGGCGCTCACATGTAGACCCTGAAAGCAATGGTTGCTGGCTGGTTTCGACTACTTCGAACTCTAGGCTGTGTCTGCAGCCGCGCACGACACACTCTGTCACAAACAGACCCCTGGAGGTCATCAACTGGCCTGAGTACAGTTTGAGTTTGGTGTTACTCGGCATGAGTTTGTCTCTGGGTGCGATTCGCATCTTGTCTTTCAGGCTCATGACATCACATGTGGCCCCTGAATCGAGCTGGCATCGTTGTTTTCTATCATTCAGTTGGAGAGTGATGAACCACTTTTTCCCTTTATCTCCTACAGCCCCGATGCATTCGATTGAATAGACATCATCCTCAGTGCCATCGTTTTCCTGGTCTGGGATTGGATTTCCCATGAAGCGAACCTGGGCCTCGGTTCTTTTGGATTTGATGCACACCCTTGCAAAATGGTTAGCTGTACCACAGGCTTTGCATGCTTTCCCGTAAGCTGGACATTGCTCTCTTCCCCTCCCGTGTGAAATACCACAGTATCTGCATGCAGAGGGGCTATCTGTGGCAGTATTGTATGGCTTCTGTTGTTTTCCTGTGGCCGGGGTGAATTTCCTGAATGGCTGCTTGAATGCAGCATTGACACTGTCTGTATGTGGCCTCTCTTGCTCCATGGACCTCAGCCTCATGTCTGCCAGCTCTGCAGCACGGCATGTCTCCACAGCTGCAGACAGTGTCAAATCTCTCTCTCTCAGCAACCGTCTGCGGGTGCCCTCATTGGCTATGCCAAGTACTACTTTGTCCCTTATCAACTCGTCTCTTAATGCCCCATAATCACATGTTGAAGCCTTTTCCCTCAAACGAGTGACAAAACTGTCAATAGACTCGCCGTCCTCCTGTTTGCAAGAGCCAAAGATGTATCGTTCATAAATCACGTTCTTGGTGGGTTTGAAATAGCCCTCTAATGCACCTAGAATTGCACTCACGTCTTTTCGCTGATCGTCAGTCAAATCCAGATTGTGCTTGTACACATGCCGGCATTCAGGGCCCATTATACTCCTCAGAGTAGCTGCTCTGACCTCCGCTGAAGCCTTGTCCAGTCCTGTTGCCAAACTGTAATCCTCAAATTCAGCCCTGAAGATGTCCCAGTTTGTACTCCAGTCTCCGCTGAGCTTCATTGCAGCGGGAGGGGGAAGCATGTTCATGTTCGTAACCGTAGCCATGACTAGGCGCTAGCAAGCTAATTCACTGAAACTGGCTAACTCCAGACTAAATGGGTGAATGTCGCCGTCACTCACTCAAAGTCAGAAATGTGTCGACACTTGGCACTTCGTGTCAATTTTCTGTTGTTTCTGGACGTTAGACCACTTCTGACTAGGGTTGGGTATCGTTTAGATTTATCCGATACCGGTGCCAAACCGATACTTTTAAAACGATACCGGTGCCAAAACGGTGCCAGAACCGATACCTTCTTTAAAAAGAGCAAACAACAACCAGTGTTAATTTCGTTAACGAAATGTTTGACGAAAAATATGCGTTAACGACCTTTTTCCCATGACTAAGACGTGACGTTGACGTGACGAAAACGGATCTTTGAAAATAAAAACTGTGACTAAATCTATTTTTACTTTCGTTGACGGGACGAAAATGTTAGTGGTGGACGAACGGACATTCAAAATTGAATTAATTATTAAAGAGTTTGATTCCAAAACGCGATAAGCGCCATTAACAAAAAAAAAAAGAATCGTTTCTGCAAAACGCGACAACCGGCTAGTTTCTCTGCATTATATTATTATATTATATATTATTATATTATTCCCTTTCTTTCCAAACTGTGATAAACGCCACGACAGATTTTCAGCAGACTCAGATATATCCGCTCGGCCAATCACAGCGCGCCATTCCCGTGACTTAACTAGCCTAGTGACAGCTGTCAAAGTCCTGTCAGAGACAACACACACATATCGTAAGAGATTTTAAGCGAAATTATTCATTGAATGAAATAATGAATAACTTTGATGGAACAGAGGAGCCGGTGGTTGTTTCTACAGTGGGAAAAAAACAAACCATCAAAAGATCATCATAGACGGGAGAATGTGAAGAAAATGCGACATTCCTGGCGGTGGTCGCTCGACCTTATTAAGACGCAGAAGCGCCTGGTCCTGTTCAACTTTAGTTGAATGAGCGTAGAAACACTGGACGTTTTGATCAAGATCACCAGCAATGAGCTGATCAGCGTGACTACAGTCCGTCTTCTTGGTGTGTGTGTTGCCGGCGATTTCTTACACACACACACACACAAGACGGACTGTAGTCACACTTATCAACTCATTGCTGGTGATCTTGATCAAAACGTCCAGTCTTTCTACGCTCATTCAAGTAAAGTTGAACAGGACCAGGCGCTTCTGCGTCTTATAACAGTTAATAAGGTCCAGCGAGTGGGGGGGGGGCAGGCGCGCATTGTCGGGTTTTTATCAATCAGATGAATGCATCAAATCTTCGCGCAGTATGACGATCTATGCAATCACTAGAAGGATACCCGGTCTGAAATGCGGTGGATATTTAAAATGGCATTTTAACTACTGGCACCGAAATGAGGCACCGAAATATGCGTTTTGATTCCTCTGACAGACCGCTTGCCAAACATAAAATGAAAGCTGTCTTCCTCCCTCCCTCTCCCACCTGCCCAATCCACACACACACACACACACACACACACACACCACGCACACACACACACACACACACACACACACACACACACACACAGACACACATCCCACATGCAAACGTAATAAGACACCGTTCTAAGCTTCACTCATGGCTTTATAAGGACACAGTTCTAAAAGTCGTCTCTTAATTCACGGATAAATACAATGTCAGACCAGCTGTTCCCTCCGTGTGTGTGTGTGTGTGTGTGTGTGTGTAAAGAGTATTTGGTGTAGTTCGCATACAACAACACTGGTGTTAAGAAGAGAGAGATAAGGGCCGATTGTGTATGGTTTATACAATCCTCTCGATCGACTAAGACCTAAGTCCTCACGATCCCCTCATCTTACGGGGATGGGCGTGGTGGGGGGCGATTACATTGAGAGTAGACCAGTTAGCCATCCGAGGGTTAAGCACCCCCATACGTCAGAGACCTACGAGCTTCACTTGACAAATCTTATCGCTCTCTGGGACACACTCTGGCCTCCGCGAGAACATGGGTGACAACACAATTTAGATATTCAGTCTGAGACAAAATATCATAAATGCATGTGCGAGCTATTTTGAGTCCATGCGTCCTATTCAGCTTCATCGCTCACAATGAACACCCGCCGCTGGCATGTTCTTCTCGTATACCCACCACTATACAAGTATCTGCTGCCATCTCGTGGTATAATTGGCACATTGCAAAGTAATTTGAGTGTCAATTACATGTTTTTACAAATAATGGGGTTCTAAAAACCGAATCGATCTCAACTCTGAGACAAGCAGTGCCTCGCTTAACATACAGTATGACGTAATAGGGGTACGATAAAGTTGTGGGTTTAAAACCCCCACGTCCGCAGTCCAACTGGAGTCATCCTTGGGCAAGCCGCCTACCTGCACGTTAACGACATGCGATGAAAACTCACGAGTTGCTTTGGATAAAAGGTGGACCAATAGGACGCACGGGACTCGCACCGCCAGCGCCATGGCAACCGCACGCGAAGCGACCCTTCTCACAGAAGTGTCATGTCACCGTGGTAACCGCAGGCACACGCCTCGTTATGAACACTGTGTTTATTGGGTTTTTCGTCGTTATGACGATGCCGGTGTACCGGTAGGCACAGAACTTGGTCGCAGTGTCGGTGTTTGACCTCTGACCTCTGGCACACATGTGAAGAAAGAGAGTCCATCTTATGACAAGTCGGCGTGACTTTTTACACACGGCTAGAATCGGGATTTCATTTGCCTCTCTATAAAACCCATTTCACGGAGGCATCATAGTGGCCGTGAGGGTAGATCATTTGATACATTTCTTATCATAATAATAATGTAAATACAGAGATATAAATATATTGTAATTGTAACAATTGTCCTAATGCCTGAATCTATTGAATTGTCTTATGACTTGTTGAATATGTTATGAATATTCCTGATGATACCATGTCACTCTCCCTCTCTCTCTGTCTCTCCCTCTCTGTCTCTCCCTCTCTGTCTGTCTCTCCCTCTCTCTCTGTCTCTCCCTCTCTGTCTGTCTCTCCCTATCTGTCTGTCTCTCCCTCTCTCTCTGTCTCTCCCTATCTGTCTGTCTCTCCCTATCTCTCTCTCTCCCTCTCTCTCTGTCTCTCCCTCTCTGTCTCTCCCTCTCTGTCTGTCTCTCCCTCTCTCTCTGTCTCTCCATATCTGTCTGTCTCTCCCTCTCTGTCTGTCTCTCCCTCTCTCTCTGTCTCTCCCTCTCTGTCTGTCTCTCCCTCTCTGTCTCTCTCCCTCTATTCTGTCTCTCCCTCTGTCCTGTCTCTCTCCTCTCTGTCTGTCTCTCCTACTCTCTGTCTCTCCTCTCTCTCTGTCTCTCCCTCTATCTCTGCTCTCTCTCCTCTCTCTCTGTCTCTCCCTCTCTGTCTCTCCCCCTCTCTGTCTGGTCTCTCCTCTCCCCTCTCTTGTCCTCTCCCTATCTGTCTGTCTCTCCCTCTCTGTCTGTCTCTCCCTCTCTCTCTGTCTCTCCCTATCTGTCTGTCTCTCTGTCTCTCCCTATCTCTCTGTCTCTCCCTCTCTCTCTGTCTCTCCCTCTCTCTCTGTCTCTCCCTCTCTGTCTGTCTCTCCCTCTCTGTCTGTCTCTCCCTCTCTGTCTGTCTCTCCCTCAATATCTGTCTCCGGTTACCTTCTGCCCCGGGTTGATGTAGGCGTTGACGTGCTTGAGCACGGGTTTGAGCATGGGGTCGTAGCGCACGCACAGGTCCTGGATCTTGATCTCTCCTTGCTGGGGCCAGTCCTCGGGGATCGGGGTCGCATCTGGGGTCGCGAGAGAGACAGAGAGAGAGAGAGAAAATGAATTGAAAATACAATAAATCTCTGCAAAACTGCCATAGGGCATACCTTTTTTTTTTTTATTTTTTTTATTTCTGTTGAATATTGACGATGTTGTGCAATATTCCTCATGTGCAACACTACTTCTCACTCCAACTTCTCAATACCATTGCCAACTTGTTTTGTTTACTGAATATGTTACCTATATTCTTCCTTAGGCTTATTCGGACGATGTACAACACACATATGCTTTTCACACTACACTTAACCCCGGGTTAAGGACGCATTAAACCCTGCATTTAACCCCGGGCTAAGCAGCGTTTCACACTTGCATTTTTGAACGAGGGTTAGCACCGCATCGCATTTTAACCTAGGGTTAACAAACCCTGCTATGAAGCAGGGTTAGCACATTGTGGGGTTAGAAGGTAACAGCGATATGAAGACTATCCATCCAACCACAGACCGCAACCTAATTTAAATATTAACGCGCTAATCACACGCGCATCTGTGAAGGCGATCTTGAACATTAATTTCTCTGTACTTAAAATAAAATCGAAAACGTCCTCATACACTCCTCTTTTATTCTCTCTTGTCGCTCTCTCACTCTTTTTGTGTGTGTGTTTAATTAGTATCTCCATCACAGCTGCGTGATGGCGCCATTTTGACAGTTAAGCGGCTAAAACGTAAACAAAGGTCACATGCTGGGCCGGTCCAATAATTTTCGATAACCCAGTAAATATTCAAATGAGAACGTTAACCCGCGGGGTCTACAAGCTTACAGTGTGAAACCCTGAACACTGAATACTCGGGGTCAATTGTTAGCCCAGGATTAAGTTAACCCTGGGCTAACATATTCAAGTGTGAAAAGCCTAACAGAGTTGTATTGGGTTGGCCACATCCTAACAGGGAACTTTGCAGCTGTGTGTGTGTGTGTGTGTGTGTGTGTGTGTGTGTGTGTGTGTGTGTGTGTGTGTGTGTGTGTGTGTGTGTGTGTGTGTGTGTGTTTAAGAGCCTCGATCTTCTGCGCGTTCCTCCACAACGTGACCCCGAACACGTCGGGTGTTTTGCTAGCGTCACTCCCCCAGTAAGTTTCCATGATGTCACGGAGGACGAGCCAATCAGAAGTCTCAATTTATACTCCCTCTCCCTCTCGCTGTCTGTTTATTGAATTAATTGAGGAAAATATAGTGACCTCTGACCTCTGAACAAAAGACGTGAGACAGAGAAAGGGAAAAAAAAGGAACAGGCTGTCTGCATCAAATTCCTCAGAAAAAAGGAAACATCTCTCACTCTGCCCACATATTGTCTCTCTCTCTCTCTCTCTCTCTCTCTCTCTCTCTCTCTCTCTCTCTCTCTCTCTCTCTCTCTCTCACCTGTCATCTATTCTTTCTCTCTTGTCATCTCTCTCTCACTATATGGATTTATGTAACTTTATTACCTTTATGTACTGTAACTGTATTTATTATATTTGAGCATTTTTGGACATTTCTCTCTTTATTACTCAGATTTGAAAACAAATTTGCCGTTATTTACCGTTATTTTTGCCGTTTGTTTTGCGAGACTTGCGTTGCCAACGTTATCGGTAGCTTCAATGGATACGGACAGCGTCAAACAAAATGGCGGCGCGCTGAAACGGCGGGGAGACCGAGTGGTCACATGGTGTGTGCTCCTTTTACCCATAGTGCCCTCGTAGTTCTCCGACTCGGTGCCCAGGAAGCCGTTGACCTTCTTCACGGCGGCCATTTGCACCTCCAGGTCGGCGAGGTTCCTCACCACCCAGTTCAGGTAGTTGGTCACCTGGGGGACGAGACACCGGGCTCACCACCAGTATAACCAGTATAACCAGTATAACCATAGACATATTACATACATCAACGCTGGTTAACACATACAAGTCGATGGGGGATATTTTGGGGGACTTATTCTGGATAAAAAAGCATTATCACGATATTAGAACGAATATATATACAGTATATACACACATACTGTATATAATAAGATGATATACTCCATGTAGATCATAAACACTTTTATAAAAACGACAAATTTTTCGGTTGAGAAATGTATTTAGTAATTGTGCTTTTTAAAACTTAAGTCAGTCAGAAACACAGAGGGATAGGCAGTCAGTCAGAAACACAGAGGGATAGGCAGACAGGCAGTCAGTCAGTCAGAAACACAGAGGGATAGGCAGCCAGTCAGACAGATTCAACCTTTGTTGACCCGTCTGCCCCATTTGTTTTTGCATTTTCTTTCCAACCACAGCTTCTATTTTTACTTCTACATCTGCTTCCCCACACATTGTTTCAACCCCATCAACATTTGCCAGTATAAATAAATAAACAACCATCTTCTCTAGTCCACCATCAAATATCTAGTCTCGGGGCGGATGCTGTAAAAGTATGCGATTCCCAATATTACCTTCTGAGAGCTGTGTACGTCGCTAACATTCAGTCTTAACTTTTTGGACAGGACAGAGGAGAGAGACTGGAAATTGGGACCGCAGGTCTAACCAGGGAACCGGGGGGTCGCTACAAGGCCTATCTCTCTCCGGGCGGTTCCCCCTCACGAGACAAGAACACCTTTATCGGCAGATTCCACCCCCCCTCCCCACACACGGCAACGGACACCCAAGGGTGTTAGGGTGGTGGTGACCCCAAGGGTGGTGTTAGGAGCTCACCGTGAGGGCGTAGGTGAGTCCCAGGCCCACCAGGCCTCCGTCGGTGACGCCGGGGAACTTGGTGGGCCAGATGGAGGCTATCGCTGCCGCCAACACAATCACCGCTCCCAGGTAGTCCTGGCAGCGAGTGATGGAGATAGATAGATAGAGACAGAGACAGAGACAGAGACAGACAAGACAGAGACAGAGACAGAGACAGAGACATACAGAGACAGAGAGAGAGAGACAGAGAGAGACAGAGAGAGACAGAGACAAGGGAGTGGGTGGAAGGAAGTAAAATAAACAATCAACGTAATAACATCACAAATCAGATTTGTTTCTATTGATACAATAGATGTGCTAGATTTGATTTTAGATTCACAACAGAGCTGCCAAAGCACCAGTCTGTGTGGATGTGTGCGCCGTCCCGTCGTGACGTACCGTTCTGACCTCCAGCCACCGGTTGGCAGCAGAGAGGAAGAGGTAGGCGGTGTTGTTGGTGTCCGTCAGCTCCAGCATGCGCTGCTTAAAGCGAGCCTCGTGTCTGGAGACGGAGACGGAGACGGAGGGGACGGAAAGTCATAATATTGTAGAAGGGACGTGAGACGTGAGAGATGGATGGGATGAGAGTGGATTATTACGGAGTGGGAAACTATATCAAATATAAATAAATGAGTAAATATTGTCAAGATTCTTTATGCTATACTGCCACCAAAAATACTATACCTCAACCATCTGATACAAAACTACAATGACTGTGTGAGTGTGTGAGTGACTGCACCTGTGTGTTTTTCCTGCATGTATGTGTCTATCTGTGTGTGTGTATGTGTGTGTCCCCGTGCATGTACTACCTGAACGCCCTGATGGTGGTGAGTCCTTCCGCGGTCTCAGAGAAGTGGCAGAGCAGAGGCAGCTGGGTGGAGTCGTCAAGGTCCTGCAGGTCCCTGGGTTAGCGTGGAGAGACCAAGCTAGCTCATACTCTTTTCTGATTGGCTGGCAGGTGTGTGTGTTAACACAGAGTATATTGCAAACGTATTTCGGCTCTGCTTTAATCACTTCTAAATTCATCCGCTACCCAGCTCAAGAATTTGAGGGTTAGGTGGTGTCTTGCTCAGGGACACCTCCACACTTAGCTAGGAGGGGGAGCCCGGGGATCGAACCAGCAACCTTCCTGTTGCCAGACAACCGCTCTTATCCCTCCTGAGCTAATGCTGCCCCTAACCTTTTGATTTGAAGGGCACAACTTTCACTAAAATTAGCGAATGGTCTTACATTATATTGTTGGCAAATGACCACCACCATAAGATAAGATAAGATAAGATAATGTAAAACTTTATTAATCCCGAAGGAAATTATTGTGCCAGAGGTTGCATTGCAATAGAATAATAAACAATAGAGAATTAAGCCTAAGAAAAATCTACAAATATAAAAATATAGCTAAGCGGGATAATGTACTAATAATGTAGGTGTGCGTTAAATGGTTTTAATGCACTTAATTTGCGTCGTGCATTAAAAGTGTTTAACTCACACCGACTCAATGATTATCCCTGACCTTTAAGCATCCCCTTTAAGGGTCATAACAGACCCTACGTGCCGACTCACTTGGACGCGACCCGGAAGTACTTCTGTATGAAGTAGAAGGCCACCGCCAGGGGGATCAGGGCGACGAGGAAGCCCGGGGTGATGGAGGAGATGACCCCGATGGCCGAGAGACACAGCAGGGTGGAGCGCGTCAGGGACTCCAGGGTGGGGGGGATGTGCTGAGAGAGAGAGAGAGACACACACACAGACACAGAGTGGAGAGAGAGAGAGAGAGAGAGAGAGAGAGAGACGAGAGAGAGACAGACAGAAAGAAAGAATGAATGAATGAAAGAATGAATGAAAGAAAGAAAGAAATATTAAAAGACACAAATATCACAAACGTTGAAGCCTGATAAAATACATTATAATTGTTTTGTGAGTGGCCCCCATTCAGGCTGCCTTTTCTCTTGGGCAAGGCACTAATACTCAAAGATGGGGGTGGGGGTGGGGGTGGGTACCTGGTCTATGATGTTGGTGTCGGCCGAAAACCGATTGAGGATCTGACCCAGAGGGGTGATGTCGAAGAACCTGAGAAAACGATAACCAATAAATCAATCAACAATCAATGATGAATGATCAAGAAGTCTTGCTGTGTTCCCATGCTAAATCCTGGCTCATCCATTGAAATGTTTTGTGTGTGTGTGTGTATGTGTGTGTGTGTGTGTGTGTGTGTGTGTGTGTACCGGATGGGTGCGTGGATGATCTTGTTGAGGAGGTTGTGGTGGAGGTTGGTGGCGGCCGACAGCCCCAGGAACTCCACGGTGAGCGAGGTGATGAGGCACAGGGTGATGCCCGCCGCACACAGGATGATGAACACGGGCAGGAAGTACGAGTCCTGCCCACGCACACACACACACACGCATGCACACACACACACACACACGCATGCACACACATGCACACACATGCACACACACACACACACACACACACACACACACACACACACATCCATATTCATTATTATGTTGTTACTAGCATATCCTAGTGTAACCGAGCAAAATAGTTTTGTTTACTAAATATCTTACCTATATTTTTCCTTGGGCGTATTCACTGTAAATTTGTGAATTTATTATTTTATTTTATTATTCTATTGTCTATTACTCTATTGTTATTACTCTATTGTTTATTATTCTATTGCTATGCTTATGTTGTTGGTATTTTGAGCAACCTCTGGCACAAGAATTTCCTTCGGGATTAACAAAGTTCTATCTTATCTTATCTTATCTTATAATATCAAAGCATAATATAATAAGCTAAAAATAGCATAGCATGCTATAAAAAGCTATATACATATACAAATCTATGCTATTGTTTAAGCGTTTTATAGCATGCTACGCTATGCTACTTATGCCAAGCATAATGTGCTTTTGATTGACCTATTTGTATTTGTAGTCGAGGCTATTCATGCTTTTATCTTCGAACTTCACCGAAAACAATGCATGCTAAACTCGTAGCATCGCTGCTGTACCTGTGAAGCATCAGGTTGGAAGTACGTGGAGTTCCCGTTGCCGTACGTGGAGTTCAACATCGACGCGTTTCCGTTCCTCTTGGCGGACGTCCACAGAGCGAGCCAGTAGTCGATGGCTACCATGACAGAGTGCTTGAGGAGCTTGGAGGACACCATGAGGAAGACCATGAAGAAGCCACCGGAGGACAGGTAGCACCAGCACATCTGATCGGGGGGACACGCGAGGGAGAGACAGGAGAGGGGGATCAGTGGTTGGATGAGTTGACTGATGGTTGTATGAGTAGACTGATGTTTGGATGAATGGTCAGTTGCGGGGATGGATGAGAGGTGAATAACGGAGGTGTGTACCTTCCACGGGATCTTGGATCGTCTGCTAGTTGTGGTGGACATATTATCGTCGTCTTCCTCCTCTTCCTCTTCCTCTGAAGGGGTTAAATCGTTAACTCTCTTTCAAATATCATCCAAACGTTTGGACGCCCTCATATTCACGTCGCTTCCATATAACTTAATTCCATAGGTTTTTTTAAACGTAAAAAAACCAATCACAAGACCACGAGAGGGAGGCCGTACCTTCGTCTTCGTCGTCCACCTGGTTCTTCGCGTCTCTGGAGTAGAAGGCCCTCCTCAGAGTCTTCCTTTCCATGGCGGTCTGGCTGTCCAGCTCGGTGTCCTGGAGGCCACACAATAACACTCAACGACGTCATGCCGTCAATTTCATTATTCCTCAAATATTGTTCCAGTGCGTTCCTCTGCACCCGGACTCCTTCTTCAAACCAGGACATCAGAGACCAAAGCTCAGAGACTAATCTGTAGATATGTGAACTTAAGTGGATTTCCTGGGTTACTGTCCTGGATTTGGAAGTGAGGACTAATTTCACCGGATGCCAAAGCCTCGACATTAAACTCATTAATTTATTGTTGGGTCACGTGTACTGTGAGTGTAGTGTGTGGTTGAAACCTCAAATTTTCTTCGTGGCTGTTTGTAAGTCGGCTAAACTAATTCTGAGTTTGAATGACAAAAGTCAGAATTGTTCAGAATGACGTGTGGGATCGGAATAGCCTACTTCCTCTGACAATGGACCTGCACAGCAAGTGTGGTGCATTAAGGCAGCCAAATCCTGATGCTTACATTTCAATTTGCAACCGTTGACGATGGTGGTGATAAAAGCATTATTGACACAAGGGACTAACAGTCACACTTTAGGGACTACAGAGGCATTTGAAAGACAGAAATCTGTTCAGAATTACATCTGAGGTCAGAGATATAATGCCACTGAGAAGTGTGTGTGCGTGTGTGTGTGTGTACCTTCTCCAGCTCCTGGTCCTGCCGGTTCATCAGGGTCTTCCAGTGCTCATAGAGCTCCACGTCGTGGGTCTGGATGTGCTTCAGAGTTCCCTCCCGCAGCACCGACCCGTCTTTCATCGCTATGATCTGGAACCAGGCAACACAGACACACACACACACACATTCCATTTACATTTACATTTAGGGCATTTGGCAGACGCTTTTATGCAAAGCGACTTACAAAGAGTACATTTGCTGAAGGAGACAGCAATATATCACTGTGGTACATAAATGTGAAAGGTGGCGACTCCGGTGGGACTCAAACCCTACAACCTTTGAATGACGTCTCAAGTGCTTGACTAGAAGTCTAATGCGCTATCCACACACACACACACACAGACAGACACACACACACTCACACAAAGATTTTTTGGCATATTTAGTCACTACCCACTAAGAACGGTACTTGTTGATGGGTTTATTAGCAGGAACTGGTTGTTCCTGCTACCATAGCTTATCTTCATATGTGAAATACCGTAACCCCTGGAAATGGTTTAATGGAATGGGTCGCACACGAACGCATCTCAAGTGAACGCACCTCGAAGGTGTAATCACGTGAGAGTTTGTTGCGACCCACTCTATTGTGTTCCAACGGGGAAAGTGACAAGGCCACTTCTGGAGGGGGGAGGGGTGAACCAACCAATAGATTTGCAGAACAGCCCAAAAAAAATAGAAGATTTGAAGCTGTATGGGATTTTGTGTCTTTTAAACTTGCTTCAAGAACATGACTTCCGACCTAGTGTCGCACAACGTTTTCAATTTACGCTTCCGCGAAAGGTTCAGTCATCTCCATGGTAAGTAGACTACCCTCTAGCCGTTCTCTATCTTTCTGCAGATTTACATTTCACGTTACGTTGCAAAGTTATGTCACAGACTAAAATACCAAGAAGGAAGTGAAAACTACAATCTCCATGGCGACGTTGACGTTAGAAAACGACCTAATCACATTGTGCGACAAAATATGACGACGTCCGCAACACAAGAAAATTCTCCGAAATTTTTTCTGTCGAAAATACGTAATTTCTGTCCAGCGCCCAAGCATAAATCAGCCTTTAGTCTTGTGCTCAAGACAGACCCTTGCTTAGGTTGTTATGTAATTAGTAATTAGTAATTAGTAATTAGTACTGAGTTCATGAATACATTCATTTGTTGTCTGATGTCTGATGTGCTGTCTGTGTAGCCTTGTTGCTAACCCCCCAGCCTAGCAGACAGTGTCTGGGATTAGGGATCCATTAAGTTTCTGATGATCCTTTTCCTTTGATTAATTTGCCGTTTTTAGTTTTTTCCAGTTTGTTCCTGTTTGTTGTCTTGACGAAAACAAGTAAGTTGTGTGTAGGTTGTGTTAAACCTCAGTCTGAGTCTGCATTTGGGTCTAAATTGAGCAGTAATACCTTACAGTTGTAGTTTTTCCCCCATATTTTATGATCCAGTATTGCACGGCTTCAACCGTATGAACCAATATACTCGCATGACTGCCCCCCCCCCCCCCATAAAAGCCTGTGAGTGCGTGCTAAAAGCTGGCTCCCTGGGGCCGTCTCACCCAGTCGGCGTGGATGAGGTACTGCAGCTTGTGCGTGACCAGCACCACCGTGCGCTTGTCGTCCTGCAGGAACTTGAGGATGCCCTCCTGCATCAGGTGATCGCTCAGGTGGATGTCCAGCGCAGAGAAGGGGTCGTCCTGGAGGGGGCGGGGAGGGGGGGGGGGGGCAATGGTTGTGATTGGTCGAACTGGAACGAGTTTGATGTGAGTGTGATTAGCCTATTACAAGCTAAGTGTCACAGTGACATCATAAGTGGGAGTGTCCACCCAGATGTATGACGACTATCCACGGCTTATCTACTCATCATACATCCGGGTGGACACTGCCACTTGTGATGTCACTATGTCACGATGACAACTTTAGTCAATTGTGAAACGGCTTGTAACGGCTAATCACACTCGCGCCTGGTGGTAAAATAGTGGCTCTTTCAGGCTGGATACTAGCATTAAGTTCTTACTCCGAGTAAGTTGGTGAAGTACTTTGCCATTACCGCTGAACGGGGAGGTATAAATAGAGATGGTATAGACTCAAAGACACGAATAGGCATGCGAGCGAATGAATCCTGTGTGCACCACCGCATCATAATAGCAAGACCAACAAGTCGGGCAGTTTCACCGTATATAGGAGTTGTGGGGCTGATGGTCAGTGGAGCAAATGAAATCACTGCTTGTTATAGTTTCCCTGAAGCCCTTTCTACGGACGTGGTGCAGTGCAACCACGCTTGACTCACAACAAAGCAGGCACTAAACCTGCCTGGCGCCCTGAATGGCTTGGGCGCGACCCGGAAGTACTTCTGGATGAAGTAGAACGCCACTAACCAGACACGACATCACCAGTAATATGAGAGTGTGCTGTGAGCTTGAGGAATGAGAAACAGGCTCTTAATCTGGGCGTACGCAGCGGAGTGTCTTGATTACAAGCGGAGTCGGTGGCAACGCAGAGAGGAAGATGCGCCGACGGGGGAAGATGATCCAAACGGTGATTTTCTGGGACAATAAACATTAAAGGTGTTCCATAATTTAGCTTTCAAGCCCTCAATCAGGTGTCACTAAGGGGATGGTTGGTGTTTTATCTGATAGTGGTGAACGTATACGTATAGATCATGTACATTTAAATCAGGGGTCAAGGAAAATGACAATGATCCAAAATAAACTGCAAACCTCCACCACCCCTGATGACCTCAAATGGTATGCCCCAGAAATGTAAGTTGTGCAGAGTTAACGGCTAACAGTGATATTTGAATTTAAACAATAATAATGTATGCTGTTGTCAAGAGTTAATAATTGGGTTTCTAACAAAGCTTTTAGGTCATTTAGCCGCAGGCGGTCAAAGATGCACTCACCAAGAAGACAATGTTGGTGTTCTGATAGAGAGCCCTCGCCACACAGATTCTCTGTCTCTGTCCTCCACTCAGGTTGATTCCCTAGAAAACATGAACACCATCAGGAGAATGGAGAAAGGAAAAATACCAAATATCATTCTGTTGAAGGATTGTTTCAACTTTTTTGTGTGTAAATCATTCAAGTATTTCAAATGCACTTTTTTTCCACCCATCTATCCGTGCTAATGACAGACATGATTCCCTTGGTGAATCTCTTCTACGTGATTCCCACTAGCGTTTGAGAACACGCTGGGTGAGAATGACGCTGATGGCGTTTTGATGGACCAGAGACTTTCGTGTTTCATCACACCATCATTCATTACCTCTTACAGTAATACACTCACTCACCCACCCACTCCTAGCAACCCTGCCCTGCCACCACCACCACCACCAAATGTATACCCTTCAATGGACAAAGGCATCACCGCCAATTGACTTCAAATATGTATTTATAAAACAATCTATGTGTGCCTACCCTCTCTCCGATCTCCGTCTGGTCTCCGAAGGGCAGCAGGTCTATATCTGGTTGCAGAGAGCACGCGTCGATCACAGCCTTGTACCTGGAACACACCAGAACCTGACATTATTCAACACTCCTTATTAAGACGCTTTTATCGACTTACAGCTGAGGTGCACCAATAAAACCTTAGCCTTAAAACAAATTCTTAGCACAAGCAATCTGATCTTAGTGCTGGCGAACTGTATCTACTGTATGTAGATACAGTGCTGTGGATAATTTGATTAAAAGTGCAGAACAGTTCTGTTTTTGAGCAATAATTGTCCAAATGGTGCAGAAAATGGTCTTCTACATGTCTTCTGAAGATCTTTGGGTTTGATTTTTTGTACCGCTACGGTTCTCGGATACGGTTACCTGAATGTCACTGGGCGTGACACCAGGATCAGAATGTGTTGTTGAACATTACCTCTGCTTGCTGAAGGGGCCTCCGAAGGTTATGTTCTCCTCCACGGTGGCGTTGAGCAGCCAGGACTTCTGGGCAGCGTAGGCCACCGAGTTGCGGTTTTTACTAAGTGGGGGTAACGTGGGAAATGGAGGCAAAGTCAGTGGACTAGAAATATGTCCACATTCATAAAGCCCCAAAGAGCAGGAGAGCTGATGACGAGCAGGACAGTTAAATCTTAAGAGATGAATAAAGTTTCATCTTATTTTGTATAGATTCTCTTTTTGGGAAATGCCTAGGCCTAACTATCAGCCACTTACCAGCCTTGTTAATTAATGTTCTGTTTAAGTTTCTTTAGCACAACACAGAAAGAATCTATAGTTTGAACGAGATAGAGTGTTTTAGAAATTGATCAGGGAACAATTGTTCAAAACCCAAAAACACGAATAGAATGTTTTTGGCGTAACAATCTTTTCAACTCTTAGAACACTTAAATCACAATCAGCACTCCGATCCCGGAAGCGTTTTATGAATGCGGAGGCCAAGACGGAGATATACAGTCGCACATCTTCGTCAAACGTCAAACTCGATGGAAAGGTGATCAATTTTGTCAGATGAGAAAACGTCGGTGAGGAAACATTAAGTATTAGCTTCAATTAACAACAAATCCACCAACGTCAACGAAATGAGAGAAACACTACAACATTATCAGCAACACTAGTAGAGAACACAACACATGGTCTTCTGCTGGGAGTCCCACTTTTATATACCTGACATTTGACTGCACAATTATAAAGGGTATATAGTGTAAGTTAATAATGTACATTATTTCAATAGATAATAGAAGATTGCAATTCACTGTTATTGTTGTACATGAGAGGACATCGTGTACAACATGACATCATTTCCAAGTCATGTTCGGCAAGTATGACGCAAGTATTGACTTGGTTTAACAATGCACTTTTACAATTGGCAAAGTTCCACTGGGCTACAGTGAGTTCAGGACCCCCAGCATTTGAAGCACACAAACACAAACACACACGCACACGCACTCACACACACACACACACACACACACACGCACACACGCACACACACACGCACACACACACACACACAAAGCAGCACAGTTAACAACCAGCACAGTGCTTAGAGGTCAGCTTCATGGGGTGAGGAACACGGATGAGAGAGGAGAGAGAGAGATGGGGGGGGGGGGGGGCAGCACACTCTTAAAGCCAACATAACTGTCTGTCAGCTAACTGATACTCATATTAGGTAGTAGTGAAATAGTAACAGCCCAACTTGCTAATAAATGGAGAGAATTAATCTGTTGTGAAAACATGGAAGCCAATGTGAAAGTGGCCATATGGAAATTTGCTAAGTCTCACCCTCTTGGGCAGAGGTAAGATACAAGGTGAAACCATTAGAAGACTGGATGTTCAACTGGAATATGATATGATACGGCAGTAGATCAGGAGGTAAGATCGGTTTGTCTGGCAACAGGAAGGTTGCTGGTTCGATCCCCGGGCTCCCCCTCTTAGCTAAGTGTGGAGGTGTCCCTGAGCAAGACACCACCTAACCCTAACTGCTCCTGACATGTTGGTTGTTACCTTGCATGGTTGACACCGCCGTCGGTGTATGAATGGGTGCATGTGAGGCAATACTGTAAATCGCTATATAAATGCAATCCATTTACCATTTATGATACAATAAAGCAAATGCACTGCATAGTAAATATAAAACTGTGAAATATGAAAAAAATATATACTGCATATATATATATATGTATGTGTATTTATATATCATGCTTTTGGCATGGTTTATACAACTACTACTACTATTAATACTACTACTAGTACTGCTACTGCTACTCCTGGCAACTTTAAGAGTGTCACAACAAGCAGAAGATTAGGGAACACAAATACATATGAGAGGAGAAACAGAGCAGGAACACAACGGGTGGTGGGGTCACGGTGGGGTCAACAGGAAGCAGGACACAGGAAGCAAAACCTCTACCTCTGGACCTCTTCAGCAGACTCCTCTGCCTCTGACCAACTGTCAAAGTCCAAAGTCACGCCAGCGCACGATCGTTAGCTTTTTGAGAGAATAGTGTTGTTGTTGTTGTTGTTGTTGTTGTTGTTGTTGTTGTTGTGTGTCGTTGGCAAGGCATTTTTTCAACGGCGTCTGATTGCGCATTTAAACATTTAGACTGACACACAGAAACACAGACAGACAGGCAGACAGACAAACAAACAAACAAACAAATCGAAAGACAGACAGATAGAAAGACGGACAGACAGACAGACAGACAGAAAGACAGGCAGACAAAAACGAAACAAGGAACACACACAACAGCTAAACACCAGGAATTGAAGACACAACTTATTATCCCATCGTCTTAATCAAGTTTAAAGGGGGGATGAACTACTAAACAATATGACTGTGGTTGGTCACCTGTAGATTTGCTATAAAACTAGACGCTGTTATACTTTTTGGCCAGTAGGGCGCAGCCATCTTTAATAAATCTAGGATGTGGCATCACGGGCACGGCTCGTCGTGGACGCCAGCCCTGACGTAAACAAAGATGGCGGTTTTAAATGCATCCTAAAGACATATTAATACATTGATTTTCTTCACAATGGCTTACTTTTTATAATGTCCTTTTAATTGCGTTACATGGGATTCCTCATTGAAGTTTGTACGATGTGTGTTTGTTGCGCTAATTCATCTCCCCTTTAATCAAGTTAACTTAATACGACAATACCTCTGTGGTGAATCCGTGTGTGTCTTCTGTGTGTGTGTGTGTGTGTGTGTGTGTGTGTGTGTGTGTGTGTGTGTGTGTGTGTGTTGTGTGTGTGTCGGTGTTAACGTCACAGTTTCTAGTTTTAAGGGCGGAGAGTGCAGCCACCCAGACTGGGAGTGTTCTTAACAATCTATTAAAACCTAAAACTCTCCAGGTCCCTGTTGTGATGACATATTTAAGCACGGTATGCATGTTAGTCGCCGGACTGCGGCTCTTACCGCAAATAACATTTTAAACAAAAAAAATTGCAGTTAATGGTTAAGGCTTTCATTAAAAACACAGTTATAAACACGTTTAGAAGCTTCATTCGCTGCACCATCAATTTAAATATTGACCACTGTATATATTGTATATAAACTAATCTCGCCATGGCTAATACCCGCTGTTTGTTGAGCTAGGTGTTGTTAGCGAAGGTGAAGCAAAGGGGAGAGAAGTACCTTATGTTGCCCTCGTGGAGTACCTCACATTCAGGCAGCCTGATAAGGCAAAGGTGGCAGGACAGAGACACAAGGGACACCACACACACACCCACACACACACACACAAACACACACACACACACACACACACACACACACACACACACATTGACAGATGTGTATTCATGCATTATGTGCCCGTCAGTAAGAACACATTTCAAGAAGATATACAAAGGCACATCCATTCAAAATCCATTGACGGGCACACACACACACACACACACGCACACACACACACACACACACACACACACACACACACACACACACACACACACACACACACACACACACACACACACACACACACACACACCCACAAGGATACAGGTTAGTATAGAGAAAGCCTACAGCTTCTCTCGTGATGCTCTTGTGCAATACACTGGTTATTCATGATTGCAGTTCATTGTGATCTAGAATTCTGAAATGACAGCAAGACAGTTTGTCTAATGCAACATTAGCATCATGAGAGAGAGACAGGAAAAGTGCATACGTCATCACTGTGGTAATGACCACAGAGAGCAGGATGTTTAGTGCATAGCATCCCCTTTCTATAATGGTATTATATAATTTATTATAGTCAGCAAACCTCAGTCAGGCTAAGCAGTCCTTGACTAAACCCATTACCAAATAAGCTACTATAACGGGATATGTACTGTATATAAGGGCAACAATCCTCCAAAGCAAACATAATCATAATTCTTCTGGACGAACCGATTTTATTTGGCTTTTCTATTGTTTATTTAATTATTTAATATTTTTTTTACGACTCAATAATATATGACAACATGAGCGTCAGCGAAAGGAAATTGAATCATAGTATTAAAAGTCTGGGCGTGGTTGTTCTTGTAAAAACAAATGGCGTGATTCAAATATAATAATGATGATTGAAAATGTCTGCAAATGCCAGATGAAAGTGGACTTTAATCTTTGTGTATTAGAATTTTAGCCTCTCGGCCTGGATCACGTAAATAATTACAGTAAGATGGGTTTTCATGATTGGGATAGGTAACAATATTTTGACCTTTTTTTATTGGAAATGTTCTGACTGCGATAGAACAAAAATAGTGGAAGACAATGTTACACGATGTGTAACAATGTTAGTGCTACAATATTAAATATTTGACAATGGTCATTTAAAAATAGTTTGAAACTGAAATGTATGTATGTTTCTCTATACGTTCACATTGTGCTTGTTAATGGATGTGATGTGAGTTCCAAATCAAAATGACTCAAAGGTTAGCATTAGTAGTGACATCCCATGAGTGATGTCACTATGAGATGAGATGCGATGAGGTGAAAATGGCGGATTAGACCACGAGTGAGAGACCGGCACGGACACGGGCTGTTAAAGAAGCCACTGAAAAAGCCTTTAAAAAAGCGTTTAAAAAGCAGGAAACACACAACACGGAGGCCCATGGCGAGGACAGAACATAACATGTAGGACAGAGATAACACGAGAAGACATGTAAACACGACGACACATGGTCTACGGATGGATGAGATGGACAGACATGATGAGTCAATGACTTCCTCTTCGGGATGCTGATGAAGACGTCGATTAGCGTGGCGAATATGAAGCCTTTAGCTGAGCGGAGAGTCTTGGTAGCGACGGACCTCAAGCGTTGCTGGCGAAAACTTAACAGCAGCTCGACTCAAAAGGCCAAAACCCCAACAGAACGACAACCAGCTATCACTTTGTCCACTTTTCATCTAATTATTATTCTCTATTTGAGGGAAATGTGACTCAAAACACGGTAATAACGAACATCACGGACATGTAACCGACCGTGACTATTCGGTGCAACTGCGGCCGGGGTGGGGGTGTCTTTAGAGGTTTCGTAGTCGGAGGAAGTAGTCTTACTTGCTCCAGCAGACGCGCCCATTTATGGCCTGCATTTCCCCCAGCATGGCCAGCAGCAGGGAGGACTTCCCACAACCCACCTGTCCTACAATCATGGTCAGCTGACCTGGGAAAAAGATGGAAGCAATGGTGGCAATGAGTTCAATTGGGTTTCCCCCCCCCCCAAACATGAAATTGTTATTGAAACGATATGAAGCAGTACCTGAGTTTAAATGCAATTATATTCATATCATTTGAGCATATGATGCGAATGCGTAACGGAAAGCGTAATAAAAATCAAAGGGCACATGACCTCACATGTGAACACTTTGAGCCAATCAGAGGCACAGCAATTGAGGTGGCTCTCTGGGTATGGAATAATTTTAAGTGTTTAATGAAGCCAATAATCAATGTGTTTAAAATACTAGTGGAAATGAAGAAAATCTAAAGTCAACCCGACAACCCCATAACTCATTGAGCCAGTAAGGTTATCTCATAGGAACATTTCACACATGCGTGTGCACACACACACACACACACACACACCCCACACAGACACACACACACACACATACACAGTACTTCAGTTGCTCTAAATAGCAATACAGCTCTTGGCAGGCCTGCCAATCACATTTGCCCTGGTCAGATATCAAGAATAGCGAGAAAGTCACTGCCCAGGGGAGCAGTGTGTGTGCATGTGCATGGGTGTGTATGTGTGTGTGTATAAGTGTGTGATATATTACCCTGTCTGCAAGCTCTCATGTATGACCTGCTCTTCTGAAGTGGGTCATACCACTGACAGCACAGAAACACTGCTAATTAATGCTCTGTTAACAGCCATAGCATTTCTAAGTTGGACGTAATTGTAGACCAGAGTTTGATTTTCAATATCAATAATACCCATTATTACATAAAAAACTTTTGGGGCACTCAGGCGTTCAGGGCCTTCTATGCAACCATTTTTAAGGCATACCATTTTTTGTTAATACAATATAATACATTTATAATTATTATTTGTTATAGCTAAATAATAAGTTCTAACAAAAAATATTTGTTTACAAAAATTACCCAATCAAAATTTGATGCGTGGGGATGGTTACCCCTCCAGGGCCTGCTAGCTGGCCCCAGGTGATGTCATCTAATATCAACCAATCAAGTGGAGTTATTTATTTCCTGAGCATTGCCGTTAGCTAGTTAGCCTCGCTGCAACTGTCGGGGACAGAGGCGGCGTGTAACGGAGAAGTTGATACCGTCGCAGATTTGCTTCAGATTCTTTTTTCAAGGCGATATTTCCGAGAGAAAAAGGAATGCAGGATGGATTTTGCCTTTAAGTGATTGGTGAGTGCTGCTGTGTTATTTATAACTTTAGAGAGTCTTGGCTAAACTCTTTCGTGAAAGACTTTAGCCAAGACTCCACAGCCCGCGACTGCATGCAACTATTATCCGCATGAGCACTAATCAAAGTCATGTGACTAAAGATGTCTGGTTGTATTGCAAGTAATCCATATTTCAAGGTTGTGATGTCAAAGCTTGTGTTGGCACTGACTTTTATCCACAAAATCTGGCATTAAATGTCACAATTTATGACCAAGCTAGAGTAACCCAACTTCCTTTTCTAAACCTCACACAGCTAATTGATTTCATTTGAGAGAAGGGATTTCATTGGCTGAGGGTACCTGTAGGGATGCTGATGTTGATGTCTGACAGCGTGGACAAGTTGCTCCCCCAGGTGAAGAATCCATTGCTCACCTTTGCAGAAGGAGAAAAGAATTTAGAATTTAGAAACAGCTATAATGCAGTCTACCTAGCAATTATGAAACTCTATTCTTATCTGTATGTACCACAGTGATATATTGCTGTCTCCTTCCACAAATGGAAGTCGCTTTGGATAAAAGCGTCTGCCAAATGCCCTAAATGTAAATGTGAATGTAAATTAATTTAGCAAAGCAGGGAACCTCATGAATATATAACATGAAGACAAATATGAATCTGATCTGCACAGAGTGGATTCAGAAAACACAAACACACACACACACACATACACACACACACACACACACACACACACACACACACACATATATATACATATACATAACTTGGTTGATGACACATACACTTCCTGTTGCTAAAAGCGATAACAGGTCAATTATTCAGCATAGGATGACTGGAGGTATTGACATCATGCACTCAAAAAACTCTGATCTCTGACACCTCCCTCCCTCCTCACATCACATCCATGTTCTAATGAACCCCCAACCCCTTCATACCCGCCTGGCTTCCTGCTGAGACTCTATCTGTGTTTACATGCTGAGCAGCTGTTGTTTCGGCTTATTTATGTCATGTTTGTTTTATCTGACAACCCCCCCCTATCCCCCCTTATCCCCCCTATCCCCTTTATCCCTCCAAAAAGTATTTTTCTCACAAACCAGAACTACCCGATACTGTAAAAAGATTTGGACGTTTGAGACATATTTATGGAACATTTATCAGATGCACAATATTACAATGTCTTTTTAAAGTAGACACTTGAAATCTACTACTACGATGTAGCTAACCGAATAAGCTCCAAATTTAGCATGTGAACAGTTCTACATTTTAAACAAAGGGCTGCCTTTAGACACACGTTTGTGGCCACTTTAATACTTCATTGTGTTATTTTGCTATGTTTGGGCGTGAAATTCTTCCTGAAGCAACAACAGCTCGATAACTTTCTCCCTCGCAAACAGGAACACAAACAATGGCGGCAATTAATCAACAGGACAAACAAACGCAAAGTTTCTCAAACACAAGAGTTTATGATCGGTTGAAGGATGGCAAACAGATGTGAAAGTAGAAGGGAAGGAGGGAAGACGAGGAAAGGAATAGAGAAGGAACAGAGAGGAAACACTCAAGATAATTCGGATAAAGAATTGGATCGCAGACAGCTAAATATAAAAAGCTGAAATATTTAGGATTACAACACCAGGTATCATCCTTAAATTTACATTTACAGTGGCTGAGCAAAGAGTGCCAGCGCCCCCTTCATAGACAATTATTACTGCAAGAGACAGTGGAGAGAATAAAACGTGGCTTCTGCTCCCAGTATGTTTTACTAGCAAACACAAATGCACAAAGTAACACTATTTTTTAAATAATATCAAGCCACAACACTTTCCTTACGAAACAATATTTCTAATATATTTATTTTTCAATTATCTATCGATGAGACTAAAGGATGGTAAATATGTGGCTTGTCTCTCTCTCTCTCTCTCTCTCTCTCTCTCTCTCTCTCTCTCTCTCCTCTCTCTCTTCTCTCTCTCTCTCTCCATGTCCATGTCTCACTGTCTCTCTTTGTCTATGTCAGAGGGTTAATTGGGAGACCAGAGCCTATGGTCTTCAGCAGTGTCCACAGGGATGAGACAGGAAGAACAGGGGATGAGAAAATGTCACACACACACACACACACACACACACACACACACACACACACACAAACACAGAGGCCCCATGGACGGGGGCCCCCACGTTCTTGTGAGAACTTCACACTTCCTGAAGATGTGAGGGAGAATGCCAGAGAGAGAGAGAGAGAGAGAGAGAGGGGGGGAGAGAGGGAGAGACGGAGAGACGGAGACAGAGAATGAGCTTCCGTTCGCTCGCAGCGGAGTAAGAGGTGAGAGGGAGTTCATGGTCGATTCAACACGTGTGTCCCACGCAACACACGCATTCACAGCACACATGTACAGTTTCTACACGTACCGTATGTGTATGAACGTTTGTACGCGTGCACACTTTCATTGGTCATTTGTATCACGTATTCAATGAAAAAAACCCACCACATTGCACAGTTATATTTCTATTTTGTATTCCTTTATAATTACTGTCGGCTGTCGGGCGTTTTGCACAAAAAGTTTTTCACTCACTGCTTATACTCGCGTGTAAATTGTGAAGTGACAATAAAATACTTGAAACTTGAAATACTAACTCGCTTTAGACAGAACAATCAATTTCAAGCCTTTCTATGCATTCAGCACTGACATTAAGGAGGCTCCTGGTGTGGTATTACTGTTACGCACAAATGGAAGATACGGATAGAAATGTATCTTTGGTCAATATCAATTGACCTCTGTCATGTAAATCAACTGCACTTTACAAATAGCATTTGAAATAATAAATATCACACAATCATTCCCTCCAGTGATGAATCACCGCACTGTAAGCCTTCCGAACTTTGACCGTTGACCTATGGGAATGACATCACTTCCTGTCACCCTCCTCTAAGACCCGGCCCCCCCTCTGCCGTCTGTCCCACCCGCGACCCCCCCAGCGCTGCCCGCCACACCGACCTTCACCGCCATGTCCTCGGTCTCGGTGGGCCGGTTCTGCCGCCTGGTGGGCTGCTCGTAGTTGTCCATCTGGTAGCGCATGGGCTGCTTCCGGTTGATCGCCTTCGTCTTGAACCCGGGGGGAGGAGGAAGAAGAGGAAGAAGGTGGGGGAGGGGGTGGGGGTGTTGACAGTATGAGTGGGTGTTCTGACGTGATTCAACGGGTGAAGAACTTTCAACGGCGCCTCTGCCTTCCATCCACTCAGGGTCCCGTGGGTGAGGCGGGGGGGGAGGGAGGCGGGGGAGGGGGTTAAGGGGGACTCCCTCTTGTCTAAGCTCCAAGCTTCAAGGACGTGGGAGTGAGTCCCCTGATAGAAGCCCATCTGGCTGCGCTCAGTACTGGGCTAGCAGAGCACACAGCAGCACACACCCACCAGAACCAACCAAAAAAAAACCCAAAAAGCTTCTGGATTGGACGGCACCATCCCCGTCACGTGTGACACCTGCACCAGGTTGTGTCAAAGTCAACTCAGCTCAGTCGAGTGCGGAATCAAAGCGACTTCCATTTGTAGAAGGAGACTACAAATGGAATCAATTTGGCGGGAAGTTCTCATTGATGGATAACTACATTAAGCTAAAGCTACAGAGTGCAGATTTGAATCGTAAGTGAACATAAGTATCATCTCAAATTCAAACACAATTTGTGTTTGAGCCAAGAGTTCTCGGAAGTGTGTGTGTGTGTGTGTGTGTGTGTGTGTGTGTGTGTTGTTTGTGGGGTGTGTGTGTGTGTGGGGGGGGGGGGGTATGCTGTGTTATACAGGTTATCCCCATGGTTACAGCCTTGTGATAATGTTTTTTTACTGTGTGTCCGAGAAGTGCAACACTCTCTCTCGGACACGGCCGACAAGCTCCACACGTCCACACCCTCTGAGCAATGCTGTCACTTCATTGTGACTGAGGTCCTTTCTAAGAGTGGTTGCCTAGCAACTGGAAGGTTGCTGGCAGTACTGTAATGCGCTTTGGATAAAAGCGATATATAAATGCAATCCATTTACGATTTAAAAACAGGATGGCGGAGTGATCGTTAATTACGGTATTATTTTTGTAACTGACCAAGTGGGCATGGATTACTATGGCTGAAGATCATGATCAAGACATGTTTCTACGTTGAAAAGAGCAAAATGTAATATTTCATATTGATACTTTTCATATAGATTTAATTGATCATGTATGGGGTTTGTGACTGATGCTCACCACTCCGGAGTGTTTTTTATACGTCTCCAAGGAAACGGACACGTCCCCGTTCCTCCAGCTGTCGTCGCCGATCTCGTCACTCTGGAGGAACTCGGCCAGCTTCTGAACACTGTAGAGGAACACACACACACACAGATACATTTACACACGCACACGCATACACATCCGCACACACACACAGACACACACAGACACACACAGACACACACATACACACAGACACACACACAGACGAAGGGACGAACATACCCCCACTGGATGAACACACACAGATACATTTACGCACACACACACACGCACACACATACACACACACACATAGATACATGCACACACACACACACACACACACACACACAGATACATTTACACACACAAATAGTTACATACACACTCTCTGGACGAACACACCCCACTTCTAAACACTGTGAATGAACACACACACACACACACACACACACACTCACTCACTCACACACACACACACACATATAGATATATACACCGATACACACACCGTCCATAAATAGGTGTTACGAGCCCGAGCAGACTGAAAGCAGATTCCCTCTCCCTCTCTCTCTCGCTCTCTCTCTCTCTGGAGAGTGTAAACTTTCACTTCATGTCAAATATCTTCAGAGCCCCCCGACGGACCGCCAACAGGAAGCATGTCTTGCACATGACACAGCATCTACTTATTAATCTAGCTTCTCCCTTCATCTCGTCATACCACCCAAACCTGCTGTGGCTACCGCTGTCTGTTTCGTCACTTTCCTGTTTATTGGCATTCGCGAGCACTTTGTCTGAAGCACCGGGCGTAGCCAAATAATAATTAGGATTGCCTGATTGCAGAGGTAACATTCCTGAATCAGATGCCTAACGGCAGAGGTAACATTCCTGAGTTAGAAGACCGATTGATCACCGCAAGAAAAAATTAGAGGAACATTTTTGAGAAAGTACTAAACAAAGGTCAATCCGTAGAAAAAAACCTCTATCGCTCAGCCAGAGGAGTTCAGGGTCAGCCAGCACTTTTATACTCGTCAGATAATTAGTATGGTTTTTAATGTCTACTTGTTTTTATGGATTTTAATGTTTATTCTAACGTCCATTTCTATTTTGATGTCTTTTTTTTATGTGAATCACTCAGTGTATGTAATTTCTCTGCTGTAAAGGACTTTGAGCTGCATTTCTTGTATGAAAGGTGCTGTATAAATAAAGGTTTACTTACTTACTTACTAATTAGTGCTCTCTCACAAACACAAACACATCAGCAAAAGCGCAGGCAGACAGACAGACAGACAGACAGACAGACACGCACACACACTGTACACAAACACACACGTCTGACAAACAGACAAAGATGGACACGCCTGCGCTGCGAAGCAGGATTCGTTCGGACATCGTGAAACAGAACACCTGGGTCTTCTGTTTCACGACGGTGGTGTTCAGTTTGTACCGCGGTCCGCCGCCGTCGGGGACATGCGCTGAACACCTGACCTTGCTCCAGAGCCGGGGATTCGGCGCTGGGCTTCTCCCTCTTCGCTCGCCGCTACTAGGGGAATCCTGGTTAGTTTCTTTTCCTCCGCTTACTGATATGCTTAAGTTCAGCGGGTTGTCTCGTCTGATCTGAGGTCGTATTCGAGAGTTGTTGTGTGGCTCTTTCGAGGCTCACAGAGTGTTGCCCCGTGGACCTTTGGGTTTGCTAAAAGCAAGGTGTCCTGCGGCCGCGTACGACCTAGTGTCACCCAACCTCGCCCTGGCCTCATCGGGAAAGTCTCCGGGTGTACCTGCGCGAACGCCAGTCAGCGAGTGATGTATTGCATACAGCCAAACCATCATGAACCAAAACACCCCACCGCACAACCGCTCGCACCGCAATACCAGCCAACTTAGAACCAAGATCGACAATACATGCCACGCTAAATGCGTTCACAAGGTATCGCGAGTCTACAGCTTGACGCGAGGCTGTTA
>PIJE02000229.1:222167-234667 GCA_002895965.2 Coryphaenoides rupestris | reverse complement strand
GAGTTGGAAATCCGACGTCAGTGTGCGTTCCAGTTGCAATTTCCGACTGGGAACTCGGAAATCCGACTTACGGGTACAAGTGGAACGCAGCATAAAAGTACAGCATCAGGTTGTGGTACGCATGGGGGCGTGGTTTAGCGTCGGCAGGTGAGACAAGGCGGGCGGAGCGGCAAAAATGGCTGAGCTTGACAGAGCCGTACAAGTCCAACGCCGTAACCCAAAGACGAAGATCGAATGAAGATCTGTATTATTTGTATTATTTCCGTACTAGCCAGTGTTTGATTCTTAAACAATATTGCCAAAATTGGGCGCCAACGTAGCAAACTCCTTTACCACAATCAGTTCGGGGTCCTTGAGAGAGAGAGAGAGAGAGAGAGAGAGATTTTCCATGTGGCACTGAGAAATGCGTGCTTGGCATGTGCACTCTCTCTCTCTCTCTCCGATATCGGTCAGCACAGACCACTCAACCCCCTAACCACACACACACACACACACACACACACACACACACACACACTTTTCCAACCATGCCATCATGGCCCTCTTCAAACCGGGCAGGTTTTGGCCTTTAGGCCCAATGAATAACAGGAGTCAGCAGTGTGTCCAACACAAACACATGAATGACGGATAAGGATGAACGGACAACGTGGTCTGGTGTGTTTCTTGCCCTGTCTGCTGTGCTCTGCTGTGCGTCTCACGCTTTGAGCATCACACACACTTACTTTTTTACCTTCTCCTCTGGCAAAGACTGGCGCACCCCCCCCCCACACACACACACACACACACACACCACACACACACCACACGCACACCCACACACACACACACACACACACACACACCCACACACACCACACCAACACACACCACACACACACACACACACACACACACACACACAAGCACACATCATCATAAAACATCACTGTCATTGATGTCAGTTGTCTGGGCTCGCTCTCTCTCTCCCTCCATTTCGCTCTCTCTCTCTCTCTCTCTCTCTCTCTCTCTCTCTCTCTCCCTCTCTCTTCTCTCACTCCCTCTCTCTCTCTCTTCTCTCTCTCCCTCTCTTCTATCACTCTCTCTCCCTCCATTTCTTCCTCTCGCTCTCTCTTTTTCCATCCATTTATCTCTCTCTCTCTCTTTCCCTCCATTTAACTCTCTCTCCCTCTCTATTCTCTCACTCTCTCTCCATCCAGTTCTTTCTCTCTCTCTCTTTCCCTCAATTTTCCCTCTCGCTCTCTCCATTTATTTATCTCTCTCTCCTTTCTTACTCTCTCTCTCATCGCTTCTCACTCATCAAATATCCTCTGCGTATTTTTGTGGTCATGTGATTCATTCCGTGGCGCACTGCAACGGATATTAAAGCCGCTGCCTTGTTCACAAGTGTGTGGTTTTCCAAACAGTTGTTAGAGATTGGCCTTGGAGGACAACGTAAGCGATACGATCCCTCAAATGTCCTGTTTGGGTTAGGGTTAGGGTTAGGCACACACCACCGGTCGAGGAAAATGATAAACAAAAAAAAGAAACCAAATCTTTTGAAGATGCTTGAGATTCTCGAATATTCTTTGGATTGTGTATTTTTGTTGCGTCTTCAAGAAGAACCAACCTTGGGCATCGGCGCGGTTTAATACATTAAAGAAGCAATATTGATACAGGAGAGGGTCACAGGTGGCATCATGGCGCCAAGACCACCAGAGGACCAGGCTGCGAAACGCACACAAAACTAACAGGATTCCCACGCCTTCTACAGGCGGCCATTCATTTATACCACCCTAGGATGGTGAGCGTGATTAGCTCATTACGAGCCATCTAGCCATTGTCGCTAAGAGTGGACATCGTGACAGTGGGCAGTGTCCACCTACATGTATGCTGACTAGATCAGACTACCAGGATGCCCAGTGGACTGTAGTAACTGTTAAACTGATCTAGACATCATACATCGAGGTGGACTCCCCCACTTGTGATGTCACTTCATCACAATGACAATTTAAGTCACATGACAACTTTGAACCCAACAATTTCAAGGACTTTTCAAGGACTTTCCTGTCCCAATTCCCTAAAATACAGGGACCCAACATGGCATAGTTTGAGACACGGATTAATTTGGTTGATTACAGTTTCAACACGGAGAATTGTTATGATGAGAACGAGCTGGATCTACAGAAGCTCCCAGGCAACAATTAAAACGAGAGAGAGACTTGAATGTGTGAACTCATCTCAATTGTGCTGCAGCCTATTTACTGACATTAAGTATCAAAAGAACAATTTATATTCTTGCACAAAATACATAAATTCAAGCACTTCCAATAGCCCATGTCAGTTTTCCAAAATGTTCAAGCTGTTGATTTTTGTTCTTCTGAAATTCACAAGCTTTCAAGGATTTCAAGGACCCGTGGGAACCATTTCGACGTTGTAGGCCTACAATGTTTTGGCACAACAACAGGATGCGCTCAAGAGTCAACAGATCCAGCCACTGCTTTATGACTTTTATGTTGCTTGTTGGAATGGAAAGAGCACTGAACGCGAAACTGAACCAGTGTATACAAGATGTAGTCGGAGGGCTTCTGCCGGCAAGATACGCCCGCGAGTGTGAGTGAGAGAGAGAGAGTGAGAGAGAGAGTGTGGGAGAGAGACAGACAGACAAAGACAGGCAGACAGACAAAGAGAGCGAGATTATACAAAGTACAAATAAGCAAGGCGCTGGGTCTAGTGACAATGGGTCACGTGTGCTTATGGTGTTGACATGTCACACACACACACACACGCACACACGCACACACATGATCGGACACTGGGGTGACATCACCATGGAAATAATGAGTCATCCAATGGTAGTCCAGACCACCCAGAGAGTGTGTGTGCATGTATGTGTGTGTGTGTGTGTGTGCGATAAAACCAATTGCATCCAGAAGGTATTTCATTGTTTTCTGCCATTATTCTTGGTTCATGTGTGAGGGCGTGCGTGTGTGTGTGTGTGTGTGTGTGCATGCACGCACGCACGCACACACACACACACACACACACACGCACGCCCACACACACACACACGCACACACACACACACAAACCAAACAAAGGGTTAAAAGCAAGAAGTGTCAAATCCAAATCACCGGACCTTGGCTGTGGCGGTGTCAGTGGTGTTCAGGTGCTTGACGATGCCGGCGATGCAGAGGGGCCCGGCGAAGCCCAGCAGATCGGCCAGGTAGCGGAAGGTGCTGCTCAGCAGGATGGGCCGCCCGAACGCCTGGTACATGGAGCGCCAGATGGACGGCGCTCGCTCCGGGTCTTCCGGCGTCTGTCGGAAAAAACACAACCAGACTATCGGCGACATGCCGGGTAACAACAGACTATCGGCAACTTGCCAGGTTACACCAGAATATTGGCAACTTTCCGGGTTACACCAGGACTATCAACAACTTGCCAAGTAACACCAGACTATTGGCAACGTCCCGAGTAGCACCAGACTATCGGAACTTGCCGGATAACTCCAGACTATTGCCAACTTGCCGGGTTACAGCAGACTAATGGCAACTAATGGCAAAAAATAATGGGTTTTGTAGTGGTTGCGTCATGCTGCTTTTAATAAGCACACAGACAGACAGACAAAATGAATAATGATGAAATTGACCCTTTTGTATTTCAAACTCCGCTGCAACAGGCTAATTTGTCAACATATTGTTTGACAAAGAAAGTACAGAAAGACAAAAATAGCCGGGTTGTGCAGCACAGCCACCATCGCGGAGGGAAGTTTTGCGAGGGAAGACAAACATCTTCAAGACCAGAGTCACGTCTAAAGTGAAAAGTTGTTTGTTTTTCAGAGAGGCTCTTAGCCGGCTTAACCATTCAGGCAAGTGGACAGCATTGCTAAACGACTGTATACACGACGGCGGAGATTAATCTCTACTTTAAATCTCACGCTGCCTTTCGGAAGTGTCAGACTGCCTTTCATTTCAAATTCTGAACTGTGTTGTTGAATCTTTATCTGTATACAGTGTGTGTTGTGATGTGTGTGTGTGTGTGTGTGTGTGTATAACATGTACTGGGTGTTTTGTGTGCATCTATTTCAATGTCAAAGCAGCAAAGCACACCTTTTTTATTTCAATATCTGCGTCTTCAGTGAGTATGAAGTCACACGGATGAACGGTTCTCAAAAGAGTCGAATTAGGGACATGCATGAACACACACACACACACACACACACACACACACACACACACACACACACACACACACACACACACACACACACACACACACAGATGCCTTCCATTATGTCACTGTTTTGAGTTGGGGCCACTCATCGGAGCATGCTTTCACCAGGGGCCCCGGGGGGCCGGCCCTCACCCTCTGGCCCTCGTAGGCGTCCTTGAGTCGCAGGTAGTTGGTGAGCGCCCGCATGGCGATGGGCAGCTTGCCAATCTTCTTCAGCTCGATGGGCCTCCGGTGGGCGCCGACGATCAGCGGGTTCATCCACCAATATGTGGCCTGGACACAACAAAACACACACGTCGTCACGGACACATGGCGTTAACACGTGGCCATTTGTCTGGCTTAGAATGACCAGTTACCGTATCTGTGGTACGTTTGGAAATAATGTCGTTGGGTTCGGTGAGGGAACGCTTTTTGATATCACGTGTCCCTATCGGGAGATGTATTTTTAAGGTCATCATCTTGATATGGGAATGTGTATGTGTGTGTGTGTGTGTGTGTGTGTGTCCGTGTGTATGTTACGATTCATTATTTCCCATAAAATAGTAAATAAATAATAAATAAATCCCTGCTCCCGGGAATAGCCTTTTTGCATCATAAAATTGGCATGCCCTTACACACAAAGAAATTCCACTGAGATGCGGTGAATTGCCAATTGATCCACAAAATAAATGGTAAATGTATTGCATTTATATAGCACTTGCATTGATTATTTCATGTTCTGTGGCTATAAGCTATAAATGTTTATTTCTGTGTTATATAATGCATGTGTGTCTGTGTGTGCGTGTGTGTGTGTCTCAGTGTACCTTGGAGAGCAGATTAACAAAGGGCTGGAGGAAGCGCACCCCCAGATCCTGCAGGTCCTCGGGGGGCTTCACCTTCTGAGGGTTGGCGAAGAACACGTATTTCTACAAACATAGAGGGGTGGGGGGGGGAGGGGGGGGACCAACACCATCGTTAATTAAAGCGCCAGGAGACAGACGCTAAAGAAGGGGAAGACAGAGCAACCACATTAAGTGAGAAAGAATTGACAGCCTCTGCAACAGAATACAAAATACAATATACTGGCACAGTACCGGGTGAAGATAGCTTTCCATATCAGAACAGCTCCCTCAGATCAAATTGCAACAACCATATATCAATCATATGCGATATATTACGACTGAATCACTTTCCAAAATTGAGAATGTGGTCTTTTTACCTGCCAGCGTGGGAAAATCTATTTATTTTGTAAATAGTGTGTAACCCTGAACCCTGAATTGTAAAATGGTCAAATCTGAATTTTCGGCTTTCAGTTGTATTTTTGGTCATTTTACAGTTTTTTTCAATTGTTTACACACAAAACTTGGAACTTATGACACAATGACCACAACCTGTAAATCATGTGCCAACTCCCTAAACCAATTCTGCTGAACTATAAACACATTTCCTGCTTTAGACCCAGATTTCAATTCTAAACCACACTTTCTTCAAAACACTACACACAATCCTCTCTATTTTGCACACTTCATCAATGCCAATCTCATTGTGTTTAGACAGAACACACAGCCATTCAAATGGAAAAACTTTCATTTCCAAGGCTGTTGTGCAATCAAAGCTTTAGCAATATAAGGGCCACAGGTGAGCTCCTGGTTTGGAGAACAATGGATTGAAGTGAGAGGTGATCAGAGAGGCAGAGGAGTGAGAGTAAGAGGAGGACAAGGAAGAGGAAGAGGAGGACGAGGAAGAGCAAGAAGGAGAGCCATTATCTCTGATGAGATTCGGGCCACTGTGGTCGACCATGTGGTCAACCATGGTGTGACCATGCAGGAGGCTGGCCAGAGAGAACATTGCCTGTGATGTCGATGAGGTCCTGTGGCCAGACAGGAACCGAAGACAGGATGTAGCCTAGTTTTTTAGTCCTTTTTTACTGTATTTTACATTTTTCTTTCTTTGTTTCTTGACTGTACTGGCCTATTTTCTATTGTTTGTTCTGTGCAAATCATTTACACATCCAGTTGTGTTTGCTGTGATGTATAGGCTACAGCACTTTTGGAAAAAATATATATTTTTGTTGTTACTGTATTGTTTTACATTTGAGTAAAAATATTATACAGTTATATTTTACAACAGGAGTAACACTAAACACTGAACATGAAAAGGCATGTTCAGTGTTTTACTCTTTGTAAGTCGCTTTGGATAAAAGCGTCTGCCAAATGCCCTAAATGTAAATGTAAATGTAAATAATGCTCCTGATAAGGCCTTCATACTGGTGTTTTCCCATTCATAGTAGTGTTTTCCATTCAGCACATCAGTGTTCAATTGGTTCTTAGAAATGTCTCCTCATATGATGGTCTGTGTGTCGTTTGAACACAAAATACCATTTTGAGACATAACATTGTTTTGAAGGCAAAGTAGCATTTTGCAGGAGATAATTAGGGTTTTGCATTTTGTGTGTGTGGTTTTTGGATTTGTGTTTAGAGTTTTGAGAAAATGAGGTATGCTTTCAAAAATGTGTGTAAGCAATTGAGAAAAACTGTAAACAATATGAATACAAATAACTAAGCAAAAAGTATTTGTGTGAGTGGATGTGTATCTGTGTGTCAACTATGAACTACTGCTGTCTAATGGTTGTGATGACGACCATCATAATAGCTTCTGTGGATGTCATTGGTTCTGCTACGCACACACACACACGCACACACACATCCTGAAAGTGTCCACCTTACCCGGACGCGGATGACGTTGACCTCCACGGCCATGAGCAGGCCGTACAGCACGACCAGCAGGGCCGTGATGCAGAACCTCAGGTGCTGGGGCCCCACCTTGTGCTCGGCGTACTTCCACAGCTTGATGGACTTAGTGATGAAGGCCAGCACCCAGTATATGAACAGGACTGGGGAGTTAACACACACACCACCACCCATTAGTCAGGAGTGATGGATAAGGAGCCATTTAAATGGATAGGTAAATGGATTGCATTTATAGAGTGCTTTTATCCAAAGTGCTTTACAGTATTGCCTCACATTCACCCATTCATACACCGACGGCGGTGTCAACCATGCAAGGTAACAACCAACACGTCAGGAGCAGTTAGGGTTAGGTGGTGTCTTGCTCAGACACCTCAACACTTAGCAAGGAGGAGTCCAGGGATCGAACCAGCAACCTTCCGGTTTTTAGACAACCGCTCTTACCTCCTGAGCTACTGCTGCCCCAAATTTAAATGCTGCTAAAAGCGAGGTATCTGTATACCTCTGTGTGTGTCTGTATAAGTATTGTACAAGTATTGAAATAGTATAAGTAAGTATTGAGTTTGGCTGCTGCAAGAGCTTTTCTTCAACATGATAAAGTATTTACCATGTGATTTAGTCTTAAGCTATCGTACTATCTTAGTCTTACTTCATGTCATTTAGTCTTAACTACTTAATTGTACTCTGTGTGACTCTGTCTTAACCAATCGTACTCCATGTGATTTAATCTCAACCAATCGTACTCCCTGTTATCTTACCGAGAAGCAGTTTGGGGAAGTTGGAGGTCTCTATGTTGTGGTAGTAGACCACTGAGGTGGTGCCCGCGATGAAGCCGATGAACGCAGGCATGAAGAGGTGGAGGTGGTCGGTATCCATCATCCTGCAGCAAGAAGGAAACAAGAATTAACGAGACGTTCATAAGAAGAAAATAACGAATGAGTTCTGTGTGAGACCAGGTCTCTTCTGGGGATTTTTGGTTATTATTTTGGTTATTATACTGCATTATATACTGTATTATTATATTGTGATACAGCTACATTTGATTTACTGTTCAATGAAAAACTAGCACAACACAGCAGCAAAGTTCAATGTAAAACTAACACATATAGTCCTGTTTGGCATGTCAATATTGAAAAGAGGAAAACGGCAAATGTGTGTTTATTACACGCGTGTGTGTGACCATGTGATGACTCGCCTCATGCAAGGTGCTTACTTGTTCGATACGAGGCCCTCCGCGAACTCGCACACGTGCACAAAGAGCAGGGAGAAGGTGAGGATCCATCGGAGGTTGTGTCCCGGGAAGTGGAGCCACGTGTTGTGGTGGATCTGCACCTTGGAGCTCTGACTCCCCCAACCTGACCACCAAGAGAGAGAGAGGGAGATTGGGGTGGGTTGAAGACAGTGTCGGTCATTCGGGTTCCTTCCCGGTGTTTCGCTGAGGAGCATGGGAAATGTAATTTGTACAGACCCTGGTGATATGCAGAGAAGAGTTTACTGGTTTGAAGCCATACATCAATCCAACTCAAATCTCTCTCAAATGTAAACCAAATGTGTCTCATATGTGTTTTTGGAGCGTGGCTAATTATAACATTTTTGTATTGGGGTGGACAGCAGAAAACACAATTGTCACGTTTCCAATTTTTTTCTGACTGGTACTTAACCTCAAAATGTACACATGCAGCAGACTTGCCTCTCAGAGCTTCTACTACCCAATCACAGCCACATGTGACCAAATATAGCCAATACATTGTCTTTCCTTGTCTTTTACTGTGGGCTTAGCCAACAAATCACGCAGCTATTTGGTTATTTATGGTTATTTATACTCCTCCTTATCACGAAACACAACGAGAACCTGGGGGAGAACGGCCACAGAACCTCAGCTGTTTTTAGCGCATGAAAAATGACTAAAGAACATTATGAAAAATGCCAGTGTGGAGCAGCAGGGGTGTATGGGTGTCTGTTTTAGACCACATGAAGAGACAATGGAGACGCGCCCGGTCGTTTCATCAGAGCCCCGTGGGGACGCGGGTGATAAAATGCCACAACAACTGGGAAGACTCAATTACAGAGACCTTGGGAAGCGGACCAAGGAAGTGCTTCTGGTCAGCAGCAGGCCCCCGGAAGCCATAAGGAACATTATAGGATCACCCCCCTGACACCCACCCACACACGCACGCACACACACACACACACACACACACACACACACACACACACATTTATCACAGGGTTTTGTGTGTATAAACATATATGTGCGTGAGTGTGTGTGTGTGTGTGTGTGTGTGTGTTATATTTTTGGTTCCATGAACAGTGACACACTGAAAATGTATGTGTGTTTCATGCATGTACACATTGAAATGCATATGTGAAATTATGAATTATATTATTATGAATGCATATCGCAAATGCCTAATGCTAATGCATTATCTTAATGAATAATGGATCATGCTAATGCTGTCAACATGATCCGTGTTGTTAACAATCCAACTTATCCCAGGTCTAGTTATTACATACAAAGTCATATCATGTTAGGGGCATCAGCAGCTCAGGAGGTAGAGCGGTAGTCTGGCAACCTTCTAGTTCGATCCCCGGTTCCCCCCTAGCTGAGTGTCGAGGTGTCCCTGAGCAAGACACCCAATCTTAACTGCTCCCCACAAGCTGGCTGCTGCCCTGCATGGTTGAATGTATGAATGGTTGAATGTATGAATGGTTGAATGTATGAATGGGTGAATGTGAGGCAACGGAAGTTCTAAGTTATACAGGCCAGTGCCAGGCCTATATAAACGCATCCCATGTACATTCGCCTTCTATCGGCAATAGTTTACCACATGACACCAACGCGTGTCTCCGGCCGGGTCACGTACCGATGAACAGGATGGGGAAGGTGATGAAGAGCAGGAAGACGTGGGGCACGAGGTTGAGGGCGTCCACGAAGCAGCCGTTGTTGAGCACGCCGCCCCCCACGCTGTAGGCATTCTTCCCCTTGTCATAGCCGCAGAAGGACAAGGCCATGCCCACCGCCTTATTGGTCCACACGAGCCTCAGGGAAGAAGCAGGACCATTGGTGGAGAGCCTTGTCAATCAAGTGCATCGGGGGGCTTATTAGTTAAAGGCTAGGAAGAAACTGGCAGTGACATAGAGTGTATGTAATGTTAGTGTACGAATAAGTGAAAACACAAAACATTAAAACAGGAAAGATTAGAGGGGGGAGGGAAGTGCAATGAATTATTCACATCAAATGGTGGTGGTGTGTGTGTTGTGTGTGTGTGTGCGTCTGTGTGTGTGTGTGTGTGAACTAAAAGACACCTGCCACCGAAGCCCTTTCTTAATCCTCGCTGTGTGTTGTTGTCGACACAGATTTGATGTTGATATTAACCATAAACCTTCAGCAATTGTCCGAGGAGCAACAAGCCAGGCATACTTGGCCAGGTCATGTTGCCTCGTAACTCTAAACTCTTCTAATAACCCCCTTTATGTACGACATGACAGATATTGCCGTCTGCAACACTATATTTTCCCACATCATGACACGGCAAAACATGACAAATAGCTCACAGTGATTTGTTGATATTGTACACAGCATGTAGCCTGATAATTGACAATGCCATCTAGTGTTATTATATTATACACAGGTCTACAACGGTCTTTCAACGTCTGCAAAACCATGCTGCAGATGTTCTATCACTCTGTGGTGGCCAGCGTCATCTTCTACGCTGTTGTGTGCTGGGGCAGCAGGGTGAAGGCAGCCGACGCCAACAGACTCAATAAGCTCATCAGGAAAGCGGGTTCTGTCCTGGGAGTGGAATTGGAGTCTTTGGTGGAGGTCTCGGAGAGGAGGATGCTGAGTTAACTACTCAGTATTATGGACAACGCCTCCCATCCCCTGCACGCCACACTGGTGTCATACCAGAGCACCTTCAGCCGTAGACTGAGATTACCGAGGTGCACCACAGAACGCCACAGGAGGTCCTTTCTGCCTGTGGCCATCAAACTCTATAACTCCTCCCTATAACTCCTCCCTATAACTCCCCCTACACAGCAATACAATGTGAAATAGTACCTCTCAATATCATGTGCACTTTTACTTGCAATATTATCAATACTACTGTCTACATATTTGTATATTTCAACTGTAAATTTGTAAATCAGTTAGTTTATTTTTATCATTCTGTTGTTTCCATATTGTTTTTTATTGTACTGTATCGCTATGTAACCTGGCACAAGAATTTCCTTCGGGATAAATAAAGTTCTATTCTATTCTATTCTATTCTATTTAATGGACTGCATCGTCTTCATAATGTAACATTTATTATACAGCCCTGGCTAAGTGCATCAACACCTACAGTAATACAAATTAATTTACACATGCATTGTTAGAAATAGAAATAGAACTGCTGGTCATTGTTCTCTGTCAAATAATCAATAATAATAATAATAATAATAATAATAATAATAATAATAATAATAGTAAACAACCAGAAAGGGCTAAACGCAGCAAAATGTGACCGAGTAGCCTATACACGTTTATATTGCATTTCTATTTTGATATATTGCTCATAGTGATTAAATGTATAAGCCAGGACCTCCACCAACATTCCCAAAAAGCACTTGCAGCGCCCAGTTCAACTTCAGACGCGCAAAAGTAGACAACAAAATGATTGGAATCGCTTACCTCGCAGGTTAGAACTGTCGGCTCTGTGTGTTCACAGCCGTCTCATTCCGGTGTGGCGAACGTGGATTTAAGGATAAACGTCTGAAAGACAGGAGACAAGGAGAGAGGACGCATAGAAGAAGACAAGAGGAGAACATACTTGTTATTTTTAGCCGCGCCAGTGCACCAGCTGCGCCCCTCTCTCCCGCCCTCCTATCGGGTTTCCAGACTGGAGCGCAGCAAGGCCCCCATGCAGACACTGATAGGTTGGAGAGCAACGTGTGAAGTACGCAGATCAGGTCATCTGTAAACTCAGTTCAACATGTGGTGTGGTGCTAAATTAAAGAGCATCTATACGTTTTATACACACGCAGGACAACGCAGTGACGCACAATGTGCCCAAAACAACTGTCTTGTTGTCATACCTATAGGTCATACCATAGTATTGATTGTTATCCCATAGGTCAGACCATCGTACTAATTGTTCTCCCATAGGTCAGACCATAGTATTAATTGTTGTCATACCCATAATAATGTCATACCAATGTATTTATTGTTGTCATACCCATAGGTCATACCATAGTAATAATTGTTATCCCATGGGTCTTACTATAGTATTAATTGTTGTCATACCCATAATGTCATACCATAATATTAATTGTTGTCATATCCATAGGTCATACCATAGAATTAATTGTTGTCATACCCATAATGACATACTATAGTATTAATTGTTGTCATAGCCATAGGTCATACTATAGTATTCATTGTTGTCATACCCATAGGACAGACCATAGTATTCATTGTTGTCATACCCATAGGACAGACCATAGTATTCATTGTTGTCATAGCCATAGGTCATACTATAGTATTCATTGTTGTCATACCCATAGGACAGACCATAGTATTCA
>PIJE02000229.1:199667-217167 GCA_002895965.2 Coryphaenoides rupestris | reverse complement strand
ACACGGAACAAAGTGAGTTGCCCTCTGGGGTGTCCTCAGTGCACCATCCCTCCTCGCTAGTGGAAACGGCTGTTCTCTCGGCTGCTTCCAGTTTAACATCTTCACTGTGCCCAAGGGGGAAATTGATTCTCAGCAGGAGCACACACAGATAAACAGTACACCTTACACATCATATACAATAGAACAACAAGGAGGAACAAGACTTAATTAATAATTCTATAGAAGAACGTTGAGAAAGCGCCTACGTTATAATTGCCGGTAGTCAGCAGTTTAATAAATGAATAGTCAGAGGGATAAAATAGTTCCTTGTCTTTTTAGTCTTCCTGAGCCCATGCCCATGTTAAAGATCGGTCTTTCAACTGGTTCTGCCTCACCCCAATGATCTTACTGGCCACTTCCACCAGACTACTCTATTTCTATCGCCTATCTCTTTTCATATATTGCTCAAAGATGTAATTTTTTTATTTTTCCTTATTGACTGGCATGGGGCGTCGGACTGGGGGGAAAAGTGGGACTGACTACCCAGAGCCCAAAGGGTAAGAGGGTCACGGAAAAGCGTCAAATTAAAAGTTTGTTGCATAGTTTGGAGGCAGGTCAACTAGGATAGCTTGGAGCATGTATTTTTGGGTAACATAAATGAATCAGCATCATAGCAACAATGTAACGTAGCATTATCTATATTACGGAGCAAAGCTGAACATCATGAACCCAATGGCCCACAGTTTGAGAAGCAGCCACAGAGAGTGGAGCAGCGACAGGTCCCACATCTCCTGGTGATGTTACTGAGGACCTGAGACAAGGTGCTCATAGTGGCAAATATAAGTTTATTCCAAGCGACCATTTGCAGCAGTTTCAGCTGAAAGGAGCTTAATAGCAACACTATCAAGCAAACTGTTTTATTGTATGTTTGGTTATAAGCAAGTTAGGGGGTTAATATTTCTATTACATTTACATTTAGGGCATTTGCAGATGCCTTTTATCCAAAGCGACTTACAAAGAATACATTGTTGAAGGAGACAGCAATATATCACTGTGGTACTAAAAGATAAGAATAGAAGCAGGTTTCAAGCATTCATAGTTGCAAGGCTAATAGAACGAGTTTCATAATTGCTACGGTAGCCTGCATAATATCTGGATAAGAGCAGAAGTGCCATTCTGAGTGCATTAGCAACATCTCAGCACATACAATATGGCTAAACAATGCACCTAAGCACTATGAAGTAACGCCAGACGCACAATACAGCGCAATTTTAGTTCCTAGGATTAGCCGCAGAGGGAAGTGGGTTTGTAAATACCTTAAAACAAACATGAAAGAAAAAATAATTGTATCTCTTAAGCGTGAAACTCCAAAGCGAAACCTCATTTGCTCAGCTCCAGATATTGCTGCCATATTCCCCTATTCGTATAAACATTTTGCCGTTTCAAAAGGTGGTCTAGAATCGTGTGACACTTAAGGTTCACTGTGGAATTCTGTAACTAACAATTATGTGTGTTCTGTACAAAATAGCTGAAGAAACACCAGAGAGAGAGAGGAGAGATGAGAGAGAAGAGAAGAGAGAGATGGCAGAAAGAGAGAGAAGAGAGAGAGAGAGGGGGAGAGATTGAGGGAGGGCTAGAGAGGTAGGAGAAAGTGATGAGGGAGGGGTAGGAGCTTACTAGAAGAGAAAAGTGACTGAGGGGAGAGGGAGAGAGAGGTAGGCAAGAGAGATGAGAGGATAGTATCCAGAGCTGATGAGATAGAGTCCTGGAGAGAGAGAGCTACAGAGAAATAGAGAGTAGAGAAAGAGAGGGAGAGAAGGAGAGAGAGAGAGACTGAGGGAGAGGAAGAGGAGAGGGAGAGAGAGAAAGAGAGAGGGAGAGAGGAGAGAGAGAGAGAGGGAGAGAGAGAGAGAGAGAGAGAGAGAGGGGAAGAGAGAGAGAGAAGAGAGAGAGAGAGAGAGAGAGAGAGAGAGAGAGAGAGAGAGAGAGAGAGAGAGAGAAGAGAGAGGAAGAGAGGGAGAGAGGGAGAGAGAGAGAGGAGAGGAGAGGAGAGGAGAGAGAGAGAGAGAGAGAGGAGAGAGAAGAGGGAGAGAGAGAGAGGAGAGAGAGATGGAGAGAGAGAGAGAGAGAGAAGAGAGAGAGAGAGAGAGAGAGAGAGAGAGAGAGAGAGAGAGAGAGAGAGAGAGAGAGAGAGAGAGAGAAACTCCTTTCGCTGGTAATCAAAGTGCCGCATGTTTTACTCCGCAGTGTAATTAATCAAAGCTGCCAATGAGTCAGTCAGGAGCGCTGGTCAGCCAGGACAGGCCCAGCTAATCAATGAATCACATCTGGCCCTCACACACAACACAACAACACACACACACATGCACATGCACACAAACACACTCACAAACTCTAGTCCCATGGCACACACATACACACAGACACACAAACTTCAGTCACACGCGCCACACACCACACACACACACCACACACACACACACACACACACACACACACAATACCCTTTTTCCACCCAGGGTTCACATCTGTGCCACACACTGCACGCCACAACTTCACAACACAACCAACACACACACACAAACTTCCAGTCACATCTGTGCACACATGCACGCACACACACAACACACAACACACACACACACAAACAAACAAACAAACTTCCAGTCACATGTGCACACACACACACACACACACACACACACACACACGTCTCACACCCAAATTAAAATCTCAGACTGACTTTTTTTGTATGGAAGTTACATTTCGCTCTCCAAGTTTTCACATTAGCACCGAGACAAAGTGTGATGGATAGGTTATTCTGCTGCAGAGAAGTAGACGCCCGTAGATAACAATATAATATAGGACACTAATCAACATGATGTGATTATTATAAATGATGATTTAGCAGCAATTATGAGTCCTGCAATATAACCTTTAGATTACAGTGACTCCAGACTGCGTGTGACAATGAAATATTCCAACAACGCCAATTAACCCAACACTAACTTGACAAACGAGGAGGTGCAGTACTCTCATCTAACAGGAAGGGGGCGCTCTATGAACAGCATTGAGTGACCATCGATCGTTCTGATTTCAACACCCGCACTGATGCGAGGGGAAATATTCCGTTTGTTTGCTAATGAACTGAGACGCACTCAATTTTCTTCTCACATTAAGGCCGCGAAGATGACCAATCAATATTCACTGCTCTCACACCTTCCACTCAGGCAGAGAAAAATGATCCGTAATTAATTTGAATGAAGACTTTGTTCCTCTCTCTCTTTTCCTCCCTTTCCATTTGTCTTTATAAAGTACCGGCATGGTTCCTCGCCCTGAGACCAAAATGCTCAAATGATAGCTTCTGAAATTGGGTGTTTTGAATTTGACAAAAATGCAAATGGGTCTCAAGGCAAATTTTCCAAATAAGCAACATCAACAAACATGACAGAAGCCTAAGCTTGATAATAACACACCACATAATTAACCTGATTGAAATTACCACAGAACAAAAAGAACAAACACGAGAGAAAGAGAGAGAGAGAGAGTTAGAGAGAGAGAGAGAGAGAGAGAGACAGAACTGCTTCCCGCCTGTCCCTCGACATCAGTCATTTGCATACTCATAAATCATTCACCAAATGACACCTCACACATTCACATGTGGGCACGCACACACACACACACACGCACACACACACACCTGTCGGCGATGCATTTAACAAGGCGGTAGGTCACAAAATGACGTGGGTGGCGACGAGGTCCTTTTTTGCCTTCATCAAAACAGCCATAGATACCGAGTGTGTTTGTGTCAGATGAATGGTTGGCCTGAGACAAGAGAGAACCAATGAGAAACAGACATGAGAGACAGAGAGGCTTAGTAGACAGACAGACAGACAGACAGACAGACAATGAGGAGCAGTGCATTATCCACGGACGACAGATCAGAGAGGCCGTCACTGGGCGAATGGCCAAGCATGCAGTCAGGGGGTCACGGGGTCGAGGGTCAACATCAGGGTTTTGAGCTCGGCCAGATGGGTGTATGTGTGTCTGTGTGTGTGTGTGTGTGTGTGTGTGTGTGTGTGTGTGTGTTGGAGGACAAAGGAGATAGACAGCGGTCAAGTAATGACTTACACTTGCTATTGAATTAAATGCATGTGAAATAGAAAGAAAGGAAAATCTATATATAGAAGGTGCAATTAGGATTAATCTGTACGTTTGTCAGTCTGTCTATCTCGGGGGTTTGTGTGTGTGTGTGTGTGTGTGTGTGTGTGTGTGTGTGTGTGTGTGTGTGTGTGTGTGTGTGTGTGTGTGTGTGAGTGTGTGTGTACGCACACACACCTCACTTGGTCGACCAGTCAACCGTCGCGGCAGGTCATGCAAACCAGTCAACTGAAAACACTACGTGCGAATGAGGCTTTCACAGAGTCAATCATTCCAGAGTATAAAGTAAGGGAAAGACATTCAAAAAGTTATATAACACATTCAGTTATTACTCTTCCAGGTGACCTACTACCGTCCACAAGATGTAGTGAGAGCCTGTGACTTACTCAAGGCAACATTATTTATAAAAGCTCTTTGTCACAGGTCACCTTCATTTACATGTCTACATTTAATTTGAATGGGAGGGGGGAGGGGCATCATTCTCAGTGCAATAGGTGCAATGAATCAGACTTAAATTAAATTGCTCAGTGAGGTTGAAAAGCATCACCCATAAGAGTTCAGTGTCAGAATGTCAGACAGAAGCAAATACCACGGACACACGGTGGCACTAAAACCCTATTGCTGCACTATAAACACATTTAAATTGATTCAGCATTTAACCCCTGGTCTTGCCCTTAACGAACTGAACCCAATGGTGGTCAGCCCACAGTCGACAGTTCAATTCCGTCAAGTATTTACGCATAGACTTCTGTTTTGGCGTTATCCTCCTCTGGTTGAGGCCCGAATTCACTCCAGCTACGTTGCTTGGTGTTCTTGTACTGCACTGTACGATCCAGTAGACTTGCGAAACAAAAGGTTCAGGGCCCTGAACGGTTCAATGTCAAGGATTACTCCTCAAACGAACTCCCCCCGCGGACAAAGCCACTATTGTGTCCCGCCGGGCCCTCGAATTAACAGCGGGGCGGTTCCGCGCTTAACCGGGCTTGACAGTAGCGCGCAACCACTGCGCCCCCGCTGCTGTGAAAGGGTTTCCAAAGAACACTACAGTATATATATAAGTATTGGAACACACCGCCACTTGCCTATTCATCTAAATATCAAGGTTATATAGAACATGTTATGCATGCATTCGACATTCTTTTTTAAAATGTAATGTAATTTTTGTATTGATTTTTTGGGTAATTTTTTTGTAACCCAGTTTTTTTAAGTTGACTTACTTACCTGTATATATTTAGTTCTTTATAAGTATATTTTAGATACTCATATGTATACATTTGATTGCAATATTGCAGCTTTGTTTACATATTTCTTTATTATAGGATATCTGCAATTGTACATTTGTAAATCGACCACTCGCTTTGGCAATGTTGATGTACGTTTCCCATGCCAATGACGCTCTTAAGTTTAAGGAGTCTTAACATTGAATTGAATGAATGTGGATGTGAACTGTGCAGATCCTGCGTATACTCTCTCTCTCTGCTCTCCTCTCTCTCTCACACCACTCTTCTCTCTCGTCTCTCTCTCTTCACACTGCTCTCACTCACACCACACACACGCGGTTAATTCCCCCATCACCGCCGCCGCGTCCCGAGCCGGTGTAGGGAGAGGTGGCAGACGCCGGGCACCAGGCTACTGCTGGACGAAGATGAGAGAGAGAGATGAGAGAGAGAGAGAGAGAGAGAGAGAGAGAGGAGAGAGAGACGGAGAAGAGAGAGAGAGAGAGAGACATAGAAGAGCCAAAAGGCTGGGATACTACTCTTTCTCCCCCCTTCCTCTTTTCTTTCGCACACTTTTAGATCGCCGTATAATTTGGACTGGCCTCGCCTGGGCGGGGCAGGGGAAGGGGAGGAGAACCAAGGGGGGAGACTAAGTCGTCGTGTGTGTGTGTGCTGGTGGTGGGAGGAGGGGGGGGTGTGATGTGAATATTGTGAAACAAACCAACAAACTTCCAGTCACTCGCCGCGCTGCCGCTGCTGCTGCTGGACGCAACCATCACGCAGCTGAACCGCGGGATCAATTAAAAACGCGTCTTTCTCCGGCGATTCGCGTCGAGCTGCTTACGTTTCCGTTTGTGTTGTTGTTGTTGTTTACTCGTGTACCAGGATGTAAACGTTGGGTCGACGTTGGACTTTATAGTTTTTGCATTTTTTGTTGTTGGTGTAATACGTTTCGGATTTCGAAGGGAATACGGATCCGATCGACTGACAACGCACAGAGAGTGAACTTCACGTCCGGATCGAAGGTAAAGACCAGACTATGAATACTATTATTGTTATTATTATTATTTTATTATTGTTATTATTCTTTTGCATTTTTTTGTTTCGGATTGGTTTCCACATTGGATGATGCTGCGTAGTCCGTGTGTGTGTGTGTGTGTGTGTGTGTGTGTGCGATCGAGGCAAACACCCGAGCCGAGCCTCCCGGGGGTCGCATTCCCGCATCCTGATGATAATCGGGATGAGGCTTAAGTTGGAAATATGTTAAGATGCTCTTAGGCGGCGTTTACATGCTGGCGTGCAACGTGACGCCGGAGAAAAACCACGTTCCTGGCCAATGGGATCGTTGTATAGAGAAGCCGGGCATGGGGGCTGAGGGGCTGGGGATCGGGGAGAGGGCTGGGGCTGGGGGGGGGTCTTCTCATTCATAAAGTTTGAATGACTTTGCTGGGCGTTGGCCTGTGAATGATGACAATTAACATGCCATGCCGTGAAAACATGTGTACAATGGCCAATCCGACATGCAGGCAGACTGGGCTGTTCACTCAATGTTCCTCTTCCAAGATTGATTTAATTTCCTTTAAAAAAAACTAACTAAAACCTCTGGAAAGATCAGCCATTTATCTGTACCGAGATTGCGTAACGTTGGCCCATTTTAAAGCTAGAACTATGCAAATCTAATGTCTCCAAAGAATCACCCTTTGAGAGGGACACCACACCCACCCGTTCTTAATCACAAACGACTGCTTCTTATCTGACATTTCTGAGCTTACACTTGCTTTGAAATGCAAAGCAGATGTGGGCCAGGACTCGGGAGAACCTCGATCTGTGTCCCACCACCACGTCACCTAGGCTCACCTACGAGTCATTTAATAAGGATCACCTGGTTTGCCTAACGGGATGGCTTCCTTCCCTGGCAGTGTGCTGGTGTAACTTGGAGAACAGGTTTGTGGAGACTCACAGCTGCACATTTCTTCTCCCCTTTCAGCATATCTGAGTAGCCCCCCACGCCCCCCCTCCCCCCCCTGCAGGTCAAGATAGCAGATTTCATGTAACCGGGAATTACTACAGTGTGACACTTGAGCACATACCATGTGGACTCCAGACCTAATATAATGCAAATAGTTGCTTTCATTTGGACTAGAAGAATGGATTGCACTGCATGTGTTGAATGCTGTATTATAAAATGCCAAACAAATTGTGAGGAGGACTGGCATGACTGCACATGATGTATGTTGATATGTTATGTTATATGTGATATGTTATTACAGTTTATTACCAAGTATTATTACCCTCAACAGGTATGACGTAAAGGAGAGGCAGGCACAAGCTTTTGTGAGATTAAGATCTCTATTCTGAATGGTGCACATGTACTCCATGTGTTAGAAATAGGAGACTTGGAGCTCCAAAAATCATCTCTGTCTTGACAAGCTGCTAAATTGTGCTTGAATGCACACACTCCACGGTGATGTATTCTGACACAAGTTGTTTTTAGTGTGTGTGTGTGTGTGTGGCTATCGTGTGCAAACGGAACACAGCCTCGTGTCACGCCAAGCTTGTGCGGAGTGGACGGCGTAATGTGGCGCATTACGGGCCCCATCATCCTTTTGCTAAGTAACCCTTTCTAATGGCGCGGGTTAAGTTCGCGCTAAGCACTCCACTACTGCAGTCCAGTTTGGGCTTATTAGTCCCGCGGGACACACGTTAAGTGCGGGTTAAAGAGCACAAAACGACCGCGTCAACGTCCAAGCACGCCAGAGATAATGTGGGGTGATGGTGATGAGAACTAGCCTACTCCATGGGTTATTTCCGATGAGAAGTCTGAAATTGACTTATTGGTGGCGAATAGTCATTTATTAAATCAGAGCCAGCTGGTCTTAACACCTGAGCTGGCACTACACATTAAGTTGCAAATGTATTTTTGAAAGGCATCGGAGCATGCCAAGTGTGTCTCTGAAAGCAGTTGGCGCGGAGACGGCGAATAAATTGCTTAATGAATGTTGAATGGCAGAAGGATTAGCCTCAACTCAAATGGGCTATTTTCTTTCTGTAAGCACAATCTTTGTACTTTGAGTGCGTGGCTCTCGGCAGCGCATCCATGATAGCAAACGCTAACGGCGAAAGTCAGTCTAGTACGGTGCTGCTGTCAAGCGCTAACTACATGCTCACATTCAATGGCAACATGTTGATTATGAAGCACCAGACATTTGTATTCTTCCCTGTGGTTGATGGTTGGTATAATTAGGTGTCGCCCGGATATAAGGACCAGCAAACAATCGCCCTGTTGCTTGGTCATTTGGACACAATCGGCCACCATTACTTAACATTGTCCTGTTTTTGTGCTCCTCAAACTGCTCTTTTTGTCCTCCGCAAAAAGGGAAATGTGTCACGATTTGACACGGGACAAGACCATTAACCAGGGGAGGCCAAAGTTCAAAGTGCAGAGGTCATTGCCAGCGGGTCACGGAGACACATGCTCAAACAAAGGCTATATTGACGTTAGGAATTTCACTTTGCAGAGAGCGTGACCCCGCGTGTGTGTGTAGTGTAGTTCAACCTTGCTTTTCATGTGTGCACACAGGACTAACGTTCATGGCTCCTCTACTTAATATCACTCTCACTCTTAAACGTCATGTCTCCCAATCTCACTTAAATGTGTGTGTGGTGTGTCTCTGTGTGTCTCTGTGTGTGTGTGTGTGTGTTCTCTGTCCGAGGCCACCACGTCTATACTGCCTACTGCAAACATAAAACAGTTGGAAATAGGGATGTCCACGTAGACCAATTACAGGGCCAGGTGATGATCTCCCCCCCCCCCCCCCCCACCCACATGCCTCCTTCGGATTTGGCCAATCAAACCCTGAGTCAACGCTCACGAGAGGCCAATGGCAGCCTGAGTAAACAGCACAGAAGGAAATGGCCGTCCTGGGAGGCTGAAGTGAAGACTATAATAGCCCTGGCTTTGTTGTGGCGTTTACCTTGCATTGTTGACGTGTGTGTGTGTGTGTGTGTGTGTGTGTGTGTGTGTGTGTGTGTGTGTGTGTGTGTGTGTGTGTGTGTGTGTGTGTGTGTGTGTGTGTGTGTGTGTGTGTGTGTGTGTGTGTGTGTGTGTGTGTGTGTGTGTGTGTCACACGTTGTTGTCTGGCTTCCCCGTGTGTGGGCTGAGTTTGCTGTTGGCTTTTTAAGGAGGGGGGGTTGGAAAACCCAACCATGTTGTTCTTGCAACAAATGTTGTGGATGCGTGTCTGGCAGCCGAGCTAAATATTTAAAACCAAATGGCCAGGATGTTACATTTTGGTCCAATCGGTACAGAAGGCGCCATTCTCATTCGTGTTTATGGCAGAAACACACACACACACACACACACTTTTAATTCACGACAGAGTCAAAGTGCATTAAGTGGTCTGTTTTTTATAATGTAATTTTGTCCGCAAGCCATTTTCTTTGTAAATGGATAAATACAGATGTATCATTAATCTGTTTTTGTTTGTTTTGCGTTCCCCTGGTACAAAAGCTCCAATTATTTCCCCCGATGGCTCTTCTTCGGTCGGCCGTCCAACAGAAGTCCTCGCACGGCATGTTGTCATTGTCATCTGGTTTAGAGTCGCGTCTCTTGTCCTCGTCCTTTTAAAGACCCCATTAATCGTGGGCCTGAATTAGGCGGGTGTAGAAGAAACACAAAGTAAACACAGAACAAAAACACCACTCTGTGTCGGCGTCTGGTACACTATATGCACACACACACACACACACACAAAGCCCCATTTGGGGTTTGTGTGCTGTGGGGTAAGATGCGGAGGTCAGGCTAGGTTGTGTGAGGACAAACGCCTACTCAGCTATATTTGGCCAGCTGTGGACCTTCGTTGCTCCTATTATGGTCTCCATTTCTTCCTTTTTTTTCTTTTTAAGGGTAGCTTAATGGGAAGGGTAGGGATTTGAGGTTGTTTTTTGCAACGTTGATGTTTTAATCCCCCTGCCCCCTCCCTCTCACCCCATTTCTAATTTGGAAGTTAGCGCTAGACTCCCATTACATGTCCAAAACACAGTTTTAAGCTTGGATTGGCTGTCTCCGTTGGCGGTCTGTCGCTGATTGGCCGTCTCCATCGCCGGTCCGTCTCTGATTGGCTGTCTCTGTTTACCGTACACCGATGTGTCCCACTTGGTGCTTTATGTGAACGCCCCGGCTGCTGCTGCTGCTGCTGCTGCTGCTGCTGCTGCCCGCTGGCCACTGTGGGACTTCAGCTGTCAGTAAGGTTTCTAACGGTTGCCGTGGGTACTGCCGAGGCAAACTCTCGCCTTTCAATTCAGTTTGGATCGCACATTGGCTGTGAAGGGTGCAGATGCAGAATTGATCGGCATGGGGGAGAGGAGGGAGGGCGGAGGGGGACTTGGAGCCGAAACTTTATTTTGGTCCAGTTATCAGCAGTCTATTAGCAGGGCAGTGTCACAGGCCAGTGGCCCAACGCCCGGGAAAATTTTGGCCCAGTCCGGGGGGCGGTTCTGTCAGACCTGTTGGCCGCGGTGGCCGGCGAGTTCTCCCCCAGTGTTTCAACCCTCATAAATAATCCTCCGGTTTCTGTGTGGGTCTGCTTCCCAATACCAAACAATGCTAGCGGAGCCCCACAGCCGCATAGCGCCAATATTGGCAGATTGCTGGCTCTCCCACAAAGCTGGATCTCCACGCTGGCGCTTTTCAATCTGTTCCCTCTGATTGGATAATTGTGAGCCGGTCCTTTGGCTCGTAATTATCCTAAATGACGTCACGTGGAAACGATGGACACAAACGTTGCTCCGTGGCGGAAAACCAAGGGAACTTTCTCTAAAGTGGCTCTAAACTCCCCTTATCAAGGCCAGTGAAATGAGAAACAGTGACTGTGTGGCTTTTATACTGCCCTGGTGCATTAATGTATGCATTGGGTGGTGGTGGCGGGGGGGTAGGGGGAAGCAAGCAGCTGTACATACATTCGAGCCAGCTTACCTCATGTGGCTGATTGTTCATTTTTCTTCCCCAATTTGTATGAACGTGCATAAATTCTTTCGGGGTTTTCTTAAAGGAACGCTTAAAAATGTGTGAAATGCATTTTCTCCCCCCAGACGTCCGCATAATTTTTCCGTGACCCAGCATTTAAAATCCGATGGACGCAAGTCATGCAAGGAGCCGCACCAAGCCAACACCTTGTATGCTAACCACGTCTTATAGTTTGTCTTTGAGCTTTTTAACCGACCCAATTCACATTCATACATTCAATACACTCATTCATTGTTGAGCACGAGGTCTGTTCTATTATCTTACTTCACCTCATCAGGCGAAGCTCTACAGTGCATCGGGGGTGAACCCTTCCTTGACCTCTCCCTCCCTTTGCATTCGTTCCCGAACACAATTTCCATCTCAATTATTTCTCTGTATCGACATTTAGGCTAGTGTGTGTATATACGCGTGTGTGTGTGCACTTGGGTTTTGAAACACTCGCTGGCGCATTGAGCAACCCAATGTGCTGGCTCTCTCTCCACACTGACTAATCATTAGACAAATAAAAGGCTTGGCTTTTTATTAGGCCTGGTAAAAGAGTAAGAAAACTGAGCAGCACAGAACAAGAGAGCATCCGCCCGGGTGGAGGGAGAACGTGGCAGGCGACAGTGGAGCGAGGGGAGGGCGGTTGCGTCCGGGGGTCTCAGGGGACCACGTCTCTCTCCTTCGTTTTTTTGCGAACGGCGCTTTAAATAACCGTTACCCCCCGAGACCCATCAAACCCTCCTGGGGTCGACATGTGTAATGGCCATTTGTCAAAATAGATTTTCTTCAAAAAATAAAAACAAATGACCACCGATGCACCATTTCCGTTGGATTGTACTCAGGCAATTTAAGAAGTCCAATTTCAAAAGAGGCCTCTTTATAACCCCCAATGATAAGTTATACCTTGAAGCCTTGCATGTGGCAGTATCAGGCCAATGTGTATGTAGTTGTGTGATGCGTCTGGCTTAATGACCTCTGCAGAGGTTTTAATTGCTGTGATGAATGGCGCTCATTTGGACGGTTAGTCGACGCCAACAACAGTTGGAAATCGTCCCTGTGATATTGTTCCAGAACCGGAAGGTTGATTATTGCTTAACGGCGAATGCGGCGGAAATGGCGAAATATGCTCTTCAGGCAAATTCCAGTCACCGCCTTTCCCCGAAAAACGAGTCACGGGGAAATTATAAGAAGGTGAGAGACCGTCGAACATGTGTTGGGAGCAGATTGTGGCGCTCTCTCTCCTGCGTACCTGTTTTTATGCGAAGCAACCTTTCTGATAAGCTGCTAAACTGCGGAGGGTACACGCGACGAGTGTGTCTGGGCCTATCCAAGCTGCTAATTGTTTGGGGTAGGTGCTAAGCCCTGTTCAGCTCCAAACGATTTGCTTAAACTGCCAAAAGAGAGGGCGCGTGCGTGTGTGTGTGTGTGTGTGAGTGCGCGGGTGTGTGTACGTGCGTGTGTGTGTGTGTGTGTGTGTGTGAGCGTGTACGTGTGTGTGTGTGAGTGCGCGGGTGTGTACGTGCGTGTGTGTGTGTGTGAGTGCGCGGGTGTGTGTACGTGCGTGTGTGTGTGTGTGTGTACGTGTGTGTACGTGCGTGTGTACGCGCGTGTGTGTGTGTGTGTGTGTCAGTGCACGGGTGTGTGTGTACGCGCGCGTGTGTGTGTGTGCGTGTGTGTGTCCGCGAGAGAGAATAATCTCTGTTTGGACAGAGATGTTGTGGGTCTGCTTTTAGCGTCCAAAGGCTGTTTGCCGTGTCAACAGCTGCGTGGGCGCATGCTGCCACCGCTCCTTGACCAGTCGGCGTGTTTGCTAGGTCACGCTCACGAGATAAAACCCTTTTCCCGGCAGCCATGTCGCTGTGCTGCTAATCCAGGTCGCGGTTTTTTCCACGGGTATCTAACTAGTCTGTGTCATACCTTACATTGCTCTTCAGAATCTCGGTGTTACTTCCGTGATTTCTTCTGTAACATTTTGTGTTTCCTGCTCTTTAACCACACACATGTCTGACTCATTAGTTTCGCAAACTGTGTTCTAGATAGAAACTAGCCTCTGCCAGACACCCCCCCCACATACACACACACACACACACACACACACACACACACACACACACACACACACACACACACACACACACACACACACACACACACACACAAACAGACACAAACAAACACACACGTCACAACAACCCCTCATTTAAACACGTCAGATGACCCTCTGACTCTCCCGACAGAGGGGCCGTTTCCACACGAGCAAGCATTTCTTCTTTGCCGTTTCAGCATCTCGAATGAAGGTGCCGTTTTGAACAGGGAGAGGAGTTTGGGAAGTTCGGAGTTCGGGGAAAACACACTCGATAATGACGTCCGGCCACCCTGGGAAGTTCCGGACTTTCTATTCGGGAAGGTTTTTTCGTGCGGGTTTTTTCCGGAAGCCGCTGAGGTGTGAGGAGTTGCTGAGTCATGCCCGCCCCCGAGTCAAGGCCGGGTGGGTTGATACCGGAGGCGGCCTTCAGCGCGTGACCTCCGCCAGGCACACGGTGTACGTTTTTTGCAATGACGTTTGTGTTGTGCTCTGCTCCTGGCGGGGGGGGGGTCTGGCGTTGGCGTTCTCGTTGTCCTCATTGCGTTGCTTAGTGTTGGACCTCCGGCGACCGCATTGTCCTGTTTTTTTGGTTTTTTGTTGTTTGTGGGTTTTATTTGTTAGCCTGTGCTGTGCTCTGTGAGGGTTGGGTTGCGGCCAGGGTGAGGAGGGGAGGGGATGGGAGGAGGTTAGCAGGTAGACATTTGGCCTGAGGTGAGTTCTGTCTCTCTCTGTCTTTGTTGTCTCTCTCTCTCTCTCTTTCTCTCTCTCCCTCTCTCCCTCTGACTTTTCTAGTCCCAGGGCATCTGGTAGAATGTGAACACTACACAGACACACACACACACACACACACACACACACATACGGGTGTGTGTGCGTGTGTCTGTGCAGCTTCTCATGGTTTCAGTTTGACCTCTGACTCAGTTCCCCTCACCCGAACCCGCCCCCAGGAAGTGAGCTCCCAGAATTCCATGCTCTTCCTTTGGTCTGCTATCATTTTCATCTGCTGTAACATTCCCCAATGCCCATACTACTAAGTAAAGGCTTTTCAGTGCCACTCATACATATGTATGTATGTATGTATGTATGTATGTATGTATGTATGTATGTATGTATGTGTGTATGTATGTATTATGTATGTATGTGTCTTTTGTTTATTGTTGCTATGATGTACAGGGTGATGTGGTAGGCAGACTGGTGAGAAGGCGGTGTTCTCGTGGGTCATGGGAAGTGGTCGGACCCGTTGTTTACCCAAAAACGGGGAGATTCCGATGTTTTCTACACACACACACACACACATATCACACTCACACACAGACAGTGTACACACACACACACATACACGTACACACACACACACAACACACACACACACACATATAGACAGTACACACACACACATATAGACAGTATATACACACACACACATACACGTACACTCACACACATAGACAGGACACACACATAGACCGTACACACACACACACATATATCGACCGTACACACACACACACATATAGACGGTACACACACACTAATGTAACTCAATGTAAGGTAACGACACTGGCAACTAAAGAAGTCTATGACGCACGCACATGCGCACAGACACACACGGCCATAAAGCCTGCACATCTAGCCACACCTTAATAGTCTGTCAACAGAGACTTTGCTAAACTGGTTTACTGTGTGTGTGTGTGTGTGTGTGTGTGTGTGTGGTGTGTGTGTGTGTGTGTGTGTGTGTGGTGTGTGTGTGTGTGTGTGTGTGTGTGTGTGTGTGTGTGTGTGTGTGTGTGTGTGTGTGTGTGTGTGTGGCGCGCTCCGTCCCTTGACAGTTCATTAACCTGCTGAGCGAGCATCTGTTCAACTGCAGGAAAACTAATTTCTGTCTGCTCCGCCGTCATTTTCTGTTCTCTCCTTTTCCTCTCCTCTTAATCTCTCTCTCTCTCTCTGCCTCTCTCTCTCGCTCTCTCAACCTGGTTCCTGGGCAGAACTCAACCTGCTGATAATCCGACCTTCGCTCTCCTTGATGTCTCGAATACAGCGTCATATTTTTAGAGTCTGGACCCATATTCTGGCAAAACTCCCAAATTGCATTTTTCGGTAAATCTCCTGAATCTGGGCGTGGGACCTCTTGGCCCTTCCTGTCACGTTGCCATTTTTAATTAAGCGTTTACGGAGCCATTTTACCGCAATTATTCTCAACAGATGTGTGCGGCAAACATAAGAAACGGCGTAGTTCTCAACTGTGTGGTGTGTGTGTGTGTGTGGTTCTAATTGTCTTCATTGTGTGTGTGTGTGTGTGTGTGTGTCGTGTGGTGGTGTGTTGTGTGTGCGTGGTTCTAATTGTCTTTATTGTGTGTTGGCTCGGGGTATGGTGTTAACACAGCTAACATTGGCATCTTTGTTTTCCCCTCATTCATGCAAATACAAGTTGTACCCGCACACAGGGAAAGATGTGTTTTGGTGTGTGTGTGTTGTGTGTGTGTGTGTGTGTGTGTGTGTGTGTGTGTTTGTTTGTTGGTTTTGTTTTTGTCCACTCCTTTCTTTGCGTGCTTCATTTCCTGTGTGTTGAACCATCGCCTCTTTCTCTCTACATGACATTGGCCCGCTGCCCCCTCCTCTCTCCCCCTACTCCCTCGTCCCATCCCCTCACCTCCCTGAATCCCACTTCTCTGTCCTTCCTCTTCTCCCCTCCTATGCTCATGCTCTCCTCTACTTCTCTCCCTGGCGCGCTTCTCTCTCTTCTCTCTTCTCTCTCTCTCCTCTCTCTCTCTCTCATCTCTCTCTCTCTTCCTCTCTCTCTTCTCTCTCTCTTCTCTCATCTCTCTCTCTCTCTCTTCTCTTCTCTCTCTCTCTCATCCTCTCTCTCTCCTCTCTCTCTCTCTCTCTCATCTCTCTCTCTCTTTCTCTCTCTCTCTCTCTCTCTCTCTCTCTCGCCCCTTTTACCCCTGTTCATGGTTTTTTTGTCCATTTGTTCCTTCCCAGTAACGCTTTCATCCTTTTTTGCCTATACTCCGAGATCACAGACACGACACACACACACACACACCTCACTAGCGTTTCTCCGTACTCCTTGGCTAGTGTTGTGTGCTTTGCGTTGATGTGTATTTCTCCTTGTCGTGCCTCTCCAGCACTAATTATAAGGCAATTCCGGTAAAATTCAAAGACTTGGAATGTCGAGGCGTGTGCGTGCATGCGTGCGTGTGTGCACCACACATGGCATATTTATTTTTGTCCGGCTGTGTCATTTTGGTCAACACTTGGTCACGGCCGTACAACCTTACATTATATACATGGCATCATCTCTGTTGCCTTTGTGGGGGACAGTTTTTGCAGATTGCCAAGCAGGCTATTTCTAGAAGACCCTGAGTAAAGCACAGAGAATTAATCGCGCAAAACCCCCTCGCTGAATCGATACCGCGCACCGATACCTGCCAGCGTACCTGTCCTGATCCGTCGTAATCACAACCCCTCCAAAGGAACTTTTCATGAAACTGTACAATCCTGGCAAATGGTAAATGCATTGCATTTATATATCGCTTTTATCCAAAGTGCTTCACAGTATTGACTCACATTCACCCATTCATACACCGACGGGTGCCAACCATGCAAGGTAACAACCAACACGTCAGGAGCAGTTAGGGTTAGGTGGTGTCTTGCTCAAGGACACCTCCACACTTAGCTAGGAGGGGGAGGAGCCCGGGGATCGAACCAGCAACCTTCCTGTTGCCAGACAACCGCTCTTAGCTCCTGAGCTACAGCCACCCTGGCATTTCCCAATTACACACCATAACCAGTTTTCATGCAGGAACTGACACGAGAACGTACGCGCGAGGGCTTTTCTTTTGACGCGAACGAGAAGCCACCCGTTCAGGCGTAAAAACAACATGCTATTACGACGACTCTGTCATCGGCGTTTCACCCTGTGATTATGGCGAGACACGGGCAATTTAAACGGCACATGTTTAGCTATTACAATTGTCACTTTAGCATTGACGCGCGGCTACGTGAACCCACCGCTTGTTAAAAATGGTCCAATCGCATCGCCCG